>JAULAV010000096.1:0-13926 GCA_030789695.1 Scilla litardierei
TTAATAAACCCCAACCCCACTTATTCTCTCTCCTCCTCTCTCATTTTCTCACGCGCCCAAAGCCCAGCAGAGGAAACCCCCCCCCCCCCCCCCCGTGCCCTCTCTCTCGCGGCGAACCCCCCCACCCCCCCCCCCCCCCCGATTTTCTCTCCCCTTCTCTCTCGCGACAAACCCCCCCCCCTCCGATTTTCTCTCCCCCTCTCTCGTTCTCCTTCCGACCCGAGCCCAGACGAGCCCTTCGAGTCCTTTTCCCTCGCACGAACAGTAACAGCGGCAAATCCCTCGTCGCTTCGAATCGAAACCCTAACCGCCCGAACTTCTCGAGGAAATCTCGACGTTTTCGGAGCCACGATTCACGCACGATAAGATCTCTTCCCTTTTCTCTCTCTTCTCTCCTTATATGAATGGATCTACTAGGGTTCTTTTTGCATGCGAAAATTATATTTTTCCACTTCAAAAGTTCTCGATTGCTGCTTGGAATACTTCGGTTTTGGCTCTGGAAGCTCGGATCTTGCTTCTGGGATCCCGGTTTTGTTCTGTTGTTTTCGGATCTGCCTCTAGGCTCTCGGTTTTGCACTGTTGGCTTCGGATCTTTATTATACTTTCGTAATCTTCGATTTCGGGTAGATTCCGAACCTATTAAGCTTCTAATTATTTATTTTCAGAATGAATATGATGATTCATGTAGATTTCTTAGAGAGGAAACTCCTCCATGAATGTTTTGGCATCAATATACGTTTACGGCAGTCTTCGCCGTTGTTGGCTATTGTTTCGTTTAGACCCTTAAGTTAATATGTGGTTGTGGTTGGCCGCCGAGGTGGAAGGCACGGCTTAGAATTTGTCTACGTTGTCTTTACATATTCAGTTCCTTTGGATAATATACATATCTTATATCTTGTTTCTTTAGGCTGTAGTTCTTTTCCTATATTAAGTTCAATTCAGTTCAGTTCTTTTAAAATATTAAGTTTCTGTTCTGTTCTGTTCTTTTAAATATTAAGTTCCAGTTCCTTTATATATTCAGTTTTGTTCCTTTATAAATTCAGTTCAGTTCCTTCAAAAATTCAGTTCAGTTTTCCCTTACAAATTCAGTTCTGTTCCTTGTATATTCTGTTCTGTTCTTTTGCAGAGTCAGTTCTGTTCCTTAAAAAAATGCAGTTCTGTTCCTTTATAAATACAGTTCTGTTTTCATAAGACTTCAAGTCTGATATCCGTTTAAGCAAAATCTTGGTCCGAGCAACCCCTCTAGGCTGGTAGACCACAACCCCTTAAAGGTGCCAACATGAATCTGATTCATTCATAGTTTACTTTATATTTCCAATTACTTTTTCATATATATTGCATTCCTTCTTGCTACTTCTGCCTTTTACATTTCGTCATTCAACTATGTGCTTTAAAAGTGTTTTTGGTAATTATTGGATATGCATATCTAATTGCCTAATCCACTAAATTGTATAATTAGGAGTTATGCAACGAAAGTATATGATAGTATTGGAACGCCTGATTTTCTCTCTCCAAACATGACAACCTAGACATAGAGTTTGCATAGCTATCTAAATATATAATTTAGAGAACAATTTCGAGAACAATACACTTGACATCCTAGTACTAGAACAACTACACATGACAACACGGGTATGGGGTAACTTATAAATTGAGAGGGTACGGGAGCGATTGAAGCCATGCTTATGGCCCCTATCTGGGAGGATTTCCTTTATGGATCCTGAGTTCTCGGTACAGTTTGTCCTTATACTCGGCCCGGGGTAGCACCCCGCGGTCCAAGGTGGACTTCACGTTGCACATCGTGCCCTCCTTATATAAGTCACAACACAACTACATTTCTTTTGGTTAATTGTTCATTTCCTTAATACTACCCAAATCATGACAGATAAGTAATTTCTCTTTTACAGCTTTCGGTACCTTTCTAACTTCCTACAAAATAATTAATTAAATGTTTAATACGGTTTGCAATCTACTTTATTAATGGTGGTTCAAATCCATCAGGTCATACTCAGCTCGAAGAGGAGGCCCCACAGTACGAGGAGTCTGATTTTCTTGTTGAGAACGCAGATTTCTGAGCTTCTGTGTCATCAGGAGAGTTAGTTTTCTCTTAGTCGTTTTCTTTTCAGTATTGTTTTAGTTGAGCTGTAGTGTTTCTTTCTGCCTAGACATTGTAATTCCATTTGAAGGTTTAATAAAAGAGTATCTCATTTATCTTTGTCCTTATTATTTCCTGTTTAAACTATATTGACTTCACTGGTACATGCAAGACCTGCAAAATTATTGTGAGTGTAACGTTACCCGCTCCTGGGGCGTTACAAGTGGTGGCACATGCAGGTCCGCGCAACCACCTCATGAACAGTATAGGATAAACAGGAAATATTTATAAGATACTCGAATTATTAAACTGACAACCATCCTTGAATTACAGAATGTCGAAGGTGTATAACCGGCGTACACGTACCACCGTTGGATCAAATCCTGATATTGTCAACACAGAGATGGAGATGAACGGGAATGGAAACCATATCCCCAACGATGAGGACCCCGCCAACGATATCAATCCTGAAGATGGCCTCAATGGAAACGGTGCTAGCAATGATGGCAGTGGTGATACTGAACAACCTCCGATGGTGCACCAGATATCTGATCGGGCACTGCGAGAAATGGTTCAAGCCATACGACAGGAAGCCATGCGGCAGGAACCGGTGCGACAGGAATCAAAGCGAGAAGGAGGAGTACAAGAGTTCCGGTCACTGCGTCCACCGATCTTCACCGGACGGGAGAACCCTCTAGCTGCAGAGGAATGGCTGCGGTCTATTACTCATATGCTGAAGGCGGTACGAGCTCCTGTGGATTCTTGGGTCGATATGGCAAGGCTACAGTTGACCAAGGATGCCATGTTATGGTGGGATTCTGTGGAGGACCGTTTACCGCAGCCGATCTCTTGGGATGCATTTAAGGAGGCATTCGATGCCCAATTCTTTTCACCTGAGGCGCAGATGGAGCTCGAGGAACGGTTTATGGAACTGAAGCAAGGTTCCATGACTGTGGAAGAATACGATGCTGAGTTCTCTAAGCTCAGCAGGTACGTATTTTGACCCTTAACCGTTAATTATTTCAGATACATGGTTTTCCCTCTTCTAAACGATCTGTAAACTCCAGGTTTGCTAAGGATGTGGTATCCACTCCTCTGGCCCGAGCCAAGAGATTCCAGAAGGGTCTGAACATCGACATCCGTGATAAGCTTGTCGGGTTCAAACTGAAGACCCATGCTGACGTGCTCTCCACTGCTCGTGAGTACGAGTATGTACAGCGGGAGCGAGCACGAGAGCATCAGGTGGCTGCCCCACGACGACCACCTCCCTCGTCGACAGCTTCTGCGGGACATCACAGACAGCCACCTGCTCCTACCAGACAGCTTCACAGGCCTATGCATCAGACACAGTTTAAAAGGCCTGCACCACCCCAGCCACCGCAGCAGTCACAACTCAGGCGACCCACTCCTATCTGCCACTACTGCAACAAACCGGGTCACATCAAGCCAGAGTGCCGACTTTACCTAAATTTGTGCCTGGTTTGTGGTGCCAAGGACCACACTGCGAGAGATTGCCCGCATAGGGTACAGAGACCAGCTGCCCCAGCCCAGCCTACCGCTCCAGCTCCAGCCCCAGCCCCGGCAGGGGGCAATCAGCGTAGAGCTCCACTTCCACCTCAGCAAAAGGTGTACCAGCAGGCGAGGACTCAGGCTCCACCAGCAAAGCGCCAGATTTTCACTATGACTACGGAGGAGGCAGAGGCCACTGGCCAAGTTATCACTGGTATGTAGTTTACAGTCTACTGTTTATTTATCCATTTAATTATGTTTTCATACAATGTTATATGTATGCTTAGACTTAGTATCCATGACCGTAGGTATTATAATAGTTGCCAATAGACCCGTCCTCGCCCTTTTCGACTCGGTAGCTTCACATTGTTTTATGTCCAAGCGTTTCGTCGACCAGCACACCATTCCTGTTTCTCCCCTAGATTCTTGTTGGGACGTTAACACGGGCAGTGGGGTACTGACAACGACTAGTGCATGTCTTTCGTGTCCTGTGGATATATGTGGACACAAACTGCCAGCAGATTTCATCGTCATCAACATGCCAAATTTTGACGTCGTCCTCGGGATGGATTGGTTGGCGGTACATTATGCCACGATTGATTGTCGTAAAGGAAGAGTGGTGTTTGACATGCCAAACCAACCTAGATTCGAATTTGTCAGAACAGAGAGACCAGCAAGGTTCAGAGCTAAACCAACAGCAGCGACTGCCATGGAGATTGAGATAGAGAAGCCGGAGGTAGTCCGAGATTTCCCGGATGTGTTTCCGGATGAACTTACTGGGTTACCTCCAGACCACGGAGTTGAGTTTGCGATCGAGCTGATGCCTGGTGCCCAGCCTTATTCTAGACAGCCTTACCGCATGTCACCATCCGAGTTGTTTGAAGTGCAGATGCAGTTGGATGACCTCTTGAAGAAAGGGTGGATACGTCCCAGTGTGTCTCCTTGGGGCGCTCCAATATTATTGGTGAAGAAGAAAGATGGATCCAAACGGATGTGCGTCGATTACAGGGAATTGAACAAGCTTACGGTGAAGAACAAGTATCCTATTCCCCGTATTGACGACTTATTTGATCAGCTTGGAGGAACAAGTGTCTTTTCTAAACTGGACTTGAAGACCGGCTATCATCAGTTGAGAGTCAAGAAAGAAGACGTGCACAAGACAGCATTCAACACTAGATACGGACACTATGAGTTTCTAGTGATGCCGTTTGGTGTGACTAATGCACCGGCGATATTCATGAATCTCATGCACAAAGTATTATACGAATATTTGGACAAGTTCGTGGTGGTGTATCTGGATGATATATTGGTGTACTCGAAGAATGCACAGGAGCACGCTGGACATTTGAGGACAGTACTAGAGACCTTGAGGCGGAGCAAGCTATACGCTAAGTACAGTAAGTGTGAGTTTTGGTTGGACAAGGTGGTATTTCTAGGCCACGTGATTTCGGGAGAAGGAATCTCTGTGAACCCAGAAAAGGTTGCAGCAGTTCAGAATTGGCCAGTCCCTAAGACAGTGTCAGAGATTCGGAGCTTCTTGGGACTAGCTGGTTACTACAGGAGATTCATCAAGGATTTTTCGAGGATCGCCGAGCCCATGACACAGTTGACAAGGAAGGACGTGATATATGTTTGGTCGAGGGCGTGTAATAATGCCTTCCAAGAATTGAAGAAGCGGTTGACGACGGCGCCGATATTGATTATTCCAGATTGCATGGGAGATTTTGAGGTGTTCTGTGACGCGTCTGGCAAAGGTCTTGGGTGTGTGCTCCATCAGCACGGACGCGTTGTTGCATATGCATCAAGGCAATTGAAGAACCATGAGAAGAATTACCCCACTCATGATCTTGAGTTGGCGGCCGTAATATTTGCCTTGAAGATCTGGAGGCACTTTCTACTTGGGGAGCGCGTGAAGGTATATACGGATCATAAGAGCTTGACATACATCCTCACGCAGAAGGATCTGAACCAGCGACAACGGAGATGGATCGAGCTCATGGCGGATTACGACATTGATCTTCAATATCACCCTGGAAAGGTTAACATGGTACCTGACGCTTTGAGTCGGCTTCCAGGAGTAATGACACTTACGACGCAGTGGAGACTACAGCAGGAGATCCGCGACATGGAAATAGACGTGGTGTTACCCGGGCTGACCTCGTCGTTCATGAATATGGAGATACAATCGACGTTGGTAGACAGAATCAAGGCTGCTCAGACAGGAGATGCAAAGCTTCAGCGGATCAGGAACATGGCATTGGCAGGACAGAGACCAGAATTCCAGATACATGCAGATGGTTCATTGAGATATGTCAGCAGAATATGTGTACCATCAGGAGATGTCAGGGATGAATTATTAAAAGAAGCATACAGTTCCCCGTACTCCATCCACCCAGGAGGCACCAAGATGTACCAAGATTTACGACGAAATTACTGGTGGCATGGAATGAAGAGAAGCGTAGCGCAAAGTGTGGCCAGATGTATGGTGTGTCAGCAGGTGAAGGCTGAGCATCACCGCGTTGCCGGTCTGTTACAGCCCCAGCCCATCCCCGAGTGGAAATGGCAGCATATCACGATGGATTTCGTGACGGGACTTCCAAAGAGCAAGAAGCAGCATGACGCCGTTTGGGTGATCGTTGATCGATTGACCAAGTCGGCTCTACAGAGACTCTTGCCAAGAGATACATGGAGGAGATTGTGAAGCTACATGGGGTCCCAGTAAGTATCGTTTCTGATAGGGACACCCGGTTTACTTCGCATTTTTGGAAGAGTCTACAGGAAAAGTTGGGTACGCAGCTGAAATTCAGTACAGCTTATCATCCTCAAACGGACGGACAATCGGAGCGTACTATACAGATTCTGGAGGACATGCTGCGGGCATGCATGCTGGATTTTAAGGGGTCATGGGAAGACCATCTACATCTCGTGGAGTTTGCTTATAATAATAGTCATCAGGCGAGTATTGGAATGGCTCCTTTTGCTGCTTTGTATGGAAGAAAGTGTCGTTCTCCTTTGAGCTGGGACGATGTTGGAGACAGAGAACTGGTTGGGCCAGAGATGATTGTAGAGGCAGTGAATGTTGTACGGACTATCAGAGAGAGACTACAGGTGGCACAAGACCGTTACAAGCACTGGGCAGATGCAAAGAGGCGGCATTTGGAATTTCAGCCTGGAGACCATGTCTTTCTCAAGATTTCACCTAATAGAGGCATGATCCGTTTTGGTCGCAGAGGAAAGCTTAGCCCACGGTTTATCGGACCTTTTAACATACTCGAGCGTGTGGGCGAGGTGGCATACAGACTTGCACTGCCCCCATCTCTGGAGGGCGTGCATAATGTGTTCCACATATCCCAGCTGCGTAAGTATGTGGGAGACCCAACCCATGTGGTTGATCATTCAGAGATCACAGTGAGGCCAGATTTGAGTTATGAGCAGCAGCCAGTGGAGATAATTGATCGTCGACAGAGAGCTCTCAGGAACAAGACTGTGAATTTGGTCAAAGTGATGTGGCATCGTGACTCGCCAGGAGAGGCTACCTGGGAGCGAGAAGAAGAGATGAAGGAGCGATATCCGTACCTTTTCACCGTTTAGTGTTTTCTTTGAATTCCGAGGACGGAATTTCTTTGAAGGTGTATAAGGTGTAAAGGCCCAAACCCGGGCCCACTTTTTCTTAATAAACCCCAACCCCACTTATTCTCTCTCCTCCTCTCTCATTTTCTCACGCGCCCAAAGCCCAGCAGAGGAACCCCCCCCCCCCCCCCGTGCCCTCTCTCTCGCGGCGAACCCCCTCGATTTTCTCTCCCCCTCTCTCTCGCGGCGAACCCCCCCCCCCCCCCCGATTTTCTCTCCCCTTCTCTCTCGCGGCAAACCCCCCCCCCCCCTCCGATTTTCTCTCCCCCTCTCTCGTTCTCCTTCCGACCCGAGCCCAGACGAGCCCTTCGAGTCGTTTTCCCTCGCACGAACAGTAACAGTGGCAAATCCCTCGTCGCTTCAAATCGAAACCCTAACCGCCCGAACTTCTCGCGAGGAAATCTCGACGTTTTCGGAGCCACGATTCACGCACGATAAGATCTCTTCCCTTTTCTCTCTCTTCTCTCCTTATATGAATGGATCTACTAGGGTTCTTTTTGCATGCGAAAATTATATTTTTCCACTTCAAAAGTTCTCGATTACTGCTTGGAATACTTCGGTTTTGGCTCTGGAAGCTCGGATCTTGCTTCTGGGCTCCCGGTTTTGTTCTGTTGTTTTCGGATCTGCCTCTAGGCTCTCGGTTTTGCACTGTTGGCTTCGGATCTTTATTATACTTTCGCAATCTTCGATTTCAGGTAGATTCCGAACCTATTAAGCTTCTAATTATTTATTTTCAGAATGAATATGATGATTCATGTAGATTTCTTAGAGAGGAAACTCCTCCATGAATGTTTTGGCATCAATATACGTTTACGGCAGTCTTCGCCGTTGTTGGCTATTGTTTCGTTTAGACCCTTAAGTTAATATGTGGTTGTG
Source organism: Scilla litardierei (assembly GCA_030789695.1). NCBI lineage: Eukaryota > Viridiplantae > Streptophyta > Magnoliopsida > Asparagales > Asparagaceae > Scilla > Scilla litardierei. The sequence goes on from JAULAV010000096.1 coordinate 8,111, forward strand.
GTTGGCCGCCGAGGTGGAAGGCACGGCTTAGAATTTGTCTACGTTGTCTTTACATATTCAGTTCCTTTGGATAATATACATATCTTATATCTTGTTTCTTTAGGCTGTAGTTCTTTTCCTATATTAAGTTCAATTCAGTTCAGTTCTTTTAAAATATTAAGTTTCTGTTCTGTTCTGTTCTTTTAAATATTAAGTTCCAGTTCCTTTATATATTCAGTTTTGTTCCTTTATAAATTCAGTTCAGTTCCTTCAAAAATTCAGTTCAGTTTTCCCTTACAAATTCAGTTCTGTTCCTTGTATATTCTGTTCTGTTCTTTTGCAGAGTCAGTTCTGTTCCTTAAAAAAATGCAGTTCTGTTCCTTTATAAATACAGTTCTGTTTTCATAAGACTTCAAGTCTGATATCCGTTTAAGCAAAATCTTGGTCCGAGCAACCCCTCTAGGCTGGTAGACCACAACCCCTTAAAGGTGCCAACATGAATCTGATTCATTCATAGTTTACTTTATATTTCCAATTACTTTTTCATATCCTTATTGCATTCCTTCTTGCTACTTCTGCCTTTTACATTTCGTCATTCAACTATGTGCTTTAAAAGTGTTTTTGGTAATTATTGGATATGCATATCTAATTGCCTAATCCACTAAATTGTATAATTAGGAGTTATGCAACGAAAGTATATGATAGTATTGGAACGCCTGATTTTCTCTCTCCAAACATGACAACCTAGACATAGAGTTTGCATAGCTATCTAAATATATAATTTAGAGAACAATTTCGAGAACAATACACTTGACATCCTAGTACTAGAACAACTACACATGACAACACGGGTATGGGGTAACTTATAAATTGAGAGGGTACGGGAGCGATTGAAGCCATGCTTATGGCCCCTATCTGGGAGGATTTCCTTTATGGATCCTGAGTTCTCGGTACAGTTTGTCCTTATACTCGGCCCGGGGTGCACCCCGCGGTCCAAGGTGGACTTCACGTTGCACATCGTGCCCTCCTTATATAAGTCACAACACAACTACATTTCTTTTGGTTAATTGTTCATTTCCTTAATGCTACCCAAATCATGACAGATAAGTAATTTCTCTTTTACAGCTTTCGGTACCTTTCTAACTTCCTACAAAATAATTAATTAAATGTTTAATACGGTTTGCAATCTACTTTATTAATGGTGGTTCAAATCCATCAGGTCATACTCAGCTCGAAGAGGAGGCCCCACAGTACGAGGAGTCTGATTTTCTTGTTGAGAACGCAGATTTCTGAGCTTCTGTGTCATCAGGAGAGTTAGTTTTCTCTTAGTCGTTTTCTTTTCAGTATTGTTTTAGTTGAGCTGTAGTGTTTCTTTCTGCCTAGACATTGTAATTCCATTTGAAGGTTTAATAAAAGAGTATCTCATTTATCGTTGTCCTTATTATTTCCTGTTTAAACTATATTGACTTCACTGGTACATGCAAGACCGGCAAAATTATTGTGAGTGTAACGTTACCCGCTCCTGGGGCGTTACAAGCTCACCAGATCGGTTGATGCTTCAACCGATCAGGTGGCCGCGATTTCTATATATAGTCGACCTAGGGTTGCTGAAAACGAAGCCTGTAATTTGTCTTTTCTTGGGTTGTGACGGCTGGAATTTTATCTGTTTTTTAAGTGTTCTGATTACTTTGAAACTTTAATATAGTCTTAATTGCATTGCTACTATCTCATTTTTATTGCTTGATCATGATTTCTACCGTTGATTTTTGTTTAGATTGCATTTTAGCTATGATTTGTGAGTAGTTCCCAAATCTGGGATTTTGGTGGAAACCCCTTCGTAGGTTCTCCCTAGAGCGACCATAGGAATAGGATTTCGATAGGCATTAGGAATTTAGATGGTTACCCGGTTTGTTTCATTGTCATCGGCGGAAAAAAGACCGCCTTTGACCGTCGGGCCAAGGGGGAATAAACTTGGCGGTTGACTCCATAGCCACAGCTCACACCCCTAGCGTAGACATTGAATCCTAGCACGTGGGAATGGCAAGATGAGATGTTGGAAGTAATCGTTGCGAGCTTAGTGCTCCCGGAGTCGGTCGGTGTTAATGGACATGGGAATGCCCACCGACCGAACCCGAGTAGTCCTAGCGTATCATCCTAGGCACCGACCGGAATATCGGGCCCATGGGACGCTAGGTATCACTCTTAGAGGCAACGTCTCACCACTAAACCCTAATTCCGATCGTATTCCTATCTGTCGGTCGTAATAGTGAGAACACATGATAGGGTGGAAACCGAAGTCCTATGTTTCCTTTTATATCGTTTATCCTTCGTATCTATATTCTGTGACAATCCATCGATCGTTCGGTCTAGCTCACCCATAGGGTGAACCGGTTCCTCTTTGACACAAGCACAACATACGCCTCCCTGTGTTCGACCCCCAAGCCACACTACAACACCGTGCGCTTGCGGTATAAATATTTAAATCTGGTATCCCCGATCCTATTGCACTTCTACGCTCAAAACCTAGGGGACGTCACTCTCCATCGTCTCGTCGGTCACCCCATGCACCTGTCCTGAAAGAGCCTCGAATCTCTCTAAGTAGTCTCTCACTGTACCATCATGTCGGAGAGATAGCAGCTGCTCCCGCACGATTCCCACGTGGGGGTCTCTGAACCTCTCTACCATCTGATCACTGATCTCCTCCCATGAGCGAAAGGGGTGCCTCGCGTCCTTCCACTGAAACCATGCCAGGGTCTTCCCATACAGGCATATGCCAGCAGCCTCCAACTTCTGCTCCTCAGTCATCTGGGAGACTCTAAAAATCTCTCCGCCCCGTAGACCCACGAGACCAGGCCCGCTTCATCGAATATAGGCATCTTCAGCTTCCTCAGTCGGTCCATATTGAACCCACTGGTCCCCGCGACCTCCGTCGTGTCTAGGCCGGTGGTAGTGCTGATACCTCTCCTGGCGTCGCTCGTAACCTCCATGGTGTCCTCCTCGGTCTCCGTACCCACCCCTCCTCCTCGGTCTCCGTACCCACCCTTCGTCGCCTCCAAACCTGTCCTATGGCCTCTCCTGGAAGTCTCTGTGGCCTCCACCTGCGCCTGTTGTGCGTCCCTCCGGGTGGTGGGTCGGTGGCTGCCACCTTCCGTCGTCAAATCGAGGGTCGGGAGGGTCCCGATAACCTTCGCCGTAGTACTTGTGCTCCTGAAGTTCCCCAGGCCCCAATCCCTCCTTGAAGTCACGCGCCGGAACCTCCCGACGTGGCTGTCCGTCGCGAAAAAGCTGGAGATCACCGCCAGGACCCTCAAAAACCACGTGTGCCTGCCCTCTCGGGTCAACGGGGCCGCAGCCTGCCTGGGGCAGGGCCGTCGGCCCTGCCCGAACGTCCTGGGGGCCCAGCGGCCCCCCCTAGGTCAGGGGAGGCCGCCGCCCCTGGGCGAACCCAGGGGAGGCCGCCACCTCCCAGGCGGCCTTCCTGGGGGCAGCGGGCCCTGGGGGGTGCCGCGGCCCCCTTTCTTTATCGCGCGCCCTCCCGAGGGTTTGGTTGATGCCGCTGGTCCATCCTTGGGCTTCCGCGGCCTTTCGCCTCACTTCTTCTCGATAATCCACCCTCCACATCTCCTCTTCCTCATCTTCGACAAATTCCTCCACCAAAAAGTCGTTTTCCGGGTCAAAGTTCTCAACTTTCTCCTTCCCCTTGCCTAAAGGTGTCGCATTTCTCGCTAATTTAAGGTTCCCCTCTCCTTTGTTATTTGCCGCCAATTGATTTAAGGTTCCCATCAATTACGCAAATTGTTCGTCGTGCTTCGCTTGATTCGCCGTTAATTGGTTGATGGAAGCAGTCAACCTTGCTATGGATTCATCGTTGGCCGCCAACGATTTCTTGATCCCGTCGATCTCGCTTGTAAATTTCGCCTCCAAAGCCTCAATTTTGTCTTGCGATCTTGTCGAAGCCGCCATGGATCGTCACGGGCTCTGGTACCAAATTGATAGGATTTTCCCAAATCTGAAGTTAAATCAAACAAAAACAGCGAATAATGAAGATAAATGGTTACAATAAAGGGGCAACCACCCTCCCAAGACGCCGGTAAGCGAGGACATCCGCACTCTCCTAGATCTACTTAAGAACTCTCGAAGAATTCTCTCAAAATATCAATAATCAAGCATGATCATAAAAAACGGCTAGCCCTAGTTTAAATAAGAAAAATACTCTCCTAACACTTAAAAATAAGAAAAAGACCAAAATGCCCTTAAGTCGGCCTCCCCCCTTACGCGCGTGGCTTGGTCGCCGGCTCGCCCCCCCCCCCCCCCCCCCCCCCCCCCCCCCCCGGCAGGCCGTGGGTCTAACATTTTTGCATGTGCTGTATTGTGATGTTGGCTGTAATGAAGTGACTATAGTCAGTTTGTTAATACTGTCAAAAGACTATGCTTACAAATCACCAAATATATTGACAAATTGTTTGAAACCGCTTTGGCAATTTAATGTAGCCAGTCTTAGAAGATAAACATGGTATTGCACTAGTTGTAAAACTATTTCAATCCACTATCTGACCTTTTTAAGAAATGTGAACCATATGAAAATTTTGGTCAAGTAATGAGTGAAACGTAATAGGGTGATCAATAAAAATTTTATTAGTATTCATTCTTTTAACAATTATTTACCTGTATAAGAAGATAAAAAGTAAAAAGTTTATTAAAATGGTTATTACTATAATTCATTTAAATGTAAGGCTCTTCTTATCTTTTGTGACAAAAACGTCAACATTACATAATTATGAGATAAACTGCCAACTTAAATGCCAAATAATTGGTAGCATAAGATCAAGAGGCAAATAATGAATAACTCTTATTAATTGCATCAATGCAGTATAACAGGAAAGTAGTTTTCGAAACCCATCAACATTTCACCATATGCATTTATTGTAATTGATTCTTATTCAACCTTCTTTCATTTAGTCTCCCCATCTTATCTCACCCACCTTTCTCACACTGGAACAAATGACAATAATTGAAACTTAATTTTCGAGAGCTAAAGAAAATTATGATCCAAGGATATCACTCAGCAGTAATAGCAACCAGCAGCAGTAGAAGCAGTTGCAGGCAGCAGCATCAGTGAAGAAACAGCATCAGTTGCAGCCAGAAACATTAGAAGAAAAAGAAGAAGCAATAGCAGCAGTTGCAGCCAGCGGCCCGCAGAAGAATAAGCAACAGTAATTGAAGACAGAAAAAGCAGACAACAGCAGCATAGAAGTAGTAAAAGTTGAAGCTAGCAGAAGAAGAAGCAGTTGAAGATAGAAGACGTAGACAGCAGCAGCAGCAAAAAGCTAGCATCAACAGCCAAAAAAGAAATAGCCACAGTAAGAGGAGAAGAAGCAACATCAAAATATGACAATGATGCATTAACAGCAACGATGACCGAACGTAAAAACCCTAAAAATTGAAGAAAAAAAATCCAAAAATTTAAAGCAAAAAATTTATCGGCCGATGTCGGGTCAATTTCTAACAGCCAATATATACAAGCATATCATATCGTTTGGCATCACATACAGATGCAAATATATTGGCCAATATATAGGCCATATCTGGCGATATTTAAATCAATGAAGATAGTAAAGTGATGTGGTAAAACTAATTAGTTTCTGTCCAAAGAGGGCATAGCAAATATTCAGCAATACCCACTTCCTAATCATCTTCTACTTTGAGTTCGTCAACCACGAAGGACGAAAAGAAGCTTAGGCTTACTTAGGAGTAAGAGAGGATAGCACCATTGGTGGTGCATAGCTCTTCTCAAGTGTACTTCTCTAGTTTGAGTCTTATTCAATTGCATCTTTGAT
>JAULAV010000096.1:14426-152233 GCA_030789695.1 Scilla litardierei
TTTTTGGAGTATTTGCGAGGTGTGAGTTTGAATATCCCATTCTTGGATGCCATCATCGAAATCCCATCCTATGCTAAGTTTCTAAAAGATTTGATTGCGGGAAAGAAGCGAAAAGAAAGGATCATGCTCGCCGAGCAAAGTACATGGTTTATTAGGAAGGAGAAAGCGCCGACCAAGTTCAAAGATCCCGATAGTTTCTGAATTCCTTGCACGCTTGGAGGAGTCCCACTTCAGAAAGCTTTGGTAGATTTGGGAGCAAGCATGAGCCTTATGCCCCTCACGATGTTTAAAAAATTGAATACGGTGACCGACCTAAAGGCGACTAACATGAAAATACAACTCACCGATGGGTGAATCACTAGGCCAGTGGGGATTGCGGAAAACATACTACTACAAATACCGGGAGGACTTTGCTTGCCATGTGACTTCGTGGTGATGGATATTAAGGAGGAAGGTGATACGTCGCTGATTCTTGGATGCCCTTTCTTGGCAACCGTCGGAGTGATTGTGGATGTGAGGGAATGAACTTTGTCCTTGAAAGTTGGAAATATTGAAGTTGAGCTCCATATTCTGAAGGCAATGAAGCATATGCCTTGGCAAGAGGAAGTGGATTATGTGGACCTCCTCGACGAGGTGATGACGACCTCGAAGAGAGCCAACTTACTAAAGATGGCAAGATGATGGGATACCCGCCGGACCCTCTTACGGATGAGGAGAAAGACGACGCTGAAGTCGTCAAGATTAGAGAGCTATGCAAGCTCTTCACGGCAAAGCATATGAAGAAAGCTCCACCGGACAACAAATCTTCGCCGCCGGCCAAGAAAAAGGACGTTAAAAGCTCAAGCTTGGGGGACTCATCCCCCACTACTACCCATGATAAGGGGAGCCGAGGAACACCAATGAACATCAACAACTAAATCCAAGCGGCCTTCCTGGCAAGTTTGATGCGCGCATCTCACATGCTCCGAACATCGAGCTTTAAATACGTATCTAAGGGGTCGAGCTCAAGACCTTAAACGAGCGCTTGTCGGAAGGCAACCCGATGGTTCTATCTTATTTTTAGTTTAATTTTTCCTTTTATTTCTGTTTTAGATATTTATTAGTGTTTAGAGTCAAGTGTCGAAGAAAAACCTGACAACGGGCAATATTTTTCATTGCATGAGATGGAGAATAAGGAACCATTTGAATGAAGGACGACCATGGCAAAGGAGAGCACTCCAGGGATGCGCTCAGGCGTCAGGAGAAGGAAGAAACTGATGGGAAGAAGAAAATCAGAAAGTGGAGCAAAAACAGAGAGTTGGTGCTGAAAATAGCAGACCACTCGGCCGAGTGAAGACCCTGCTCGGCCAAGCAGGGTACTGATCAGGGAAGATTCGAAAAACCCCTCTCTATCATTTATATGTCACTTGGCCGAGTGACTTTGTCACTCGACTGAGTGAATCAGACACTTTCAGCACTTGAAAAGCTCTGAGTGGCCTTGCCACTTGGCCGAGTGACCATTGTCTACTCACCTGAGTGGGAAGTGCTGCTCGGCCGAGTCGGCACTTTCACGAAAAATTTCCAGAATTTAATAATCTGAGCCACTCGGCCGAGTGGACACGCACTCGGCCGAGTGACTTATCTTATAAATTCGAAAACTCGCGGCTCAAATCCCCAAAATCCCAAAATTTTCCAAATTCATTCCGAGCTTTCCCCCGTTTGCTCGAACCGTCCCTTCGTTCGTCCGAGCCGCACCGACCCTCCACTCGATTCGGCGACCCCACGCCGGCCTCCACGCCACGCCACTCCCCCCATCGCCGATCGTCCGCCATTTAGCCCTATTTCTCCCCTTTTCTCCATTTCTCCATTTCGTAAGCCCAATTCCACACCGAATCGAAATTAAACTTTATACACATCTATTACTCTTGATTTTACCCCAAATTTATTGATATTCATTGCTAATTTGTCAATTTGTGTTTCAGGATAGCTTAGGGGAGAATCAGGGGCATATTCAGAGCTTCTCGGAGGATGCGTTTCTCCGCACACCTCCACTGCTTGCCTTCGCGTTGTGCTCAGGTATACAGGATCCTTTTCTACATCACTTCGCATTGGATATGCACGTCTCACGGCACACATGCCTCCATGCACTAGGTCACGCTCACGGGCGCCCGCCTCCAAGCGGAGGAAGACCAACAAGCCGGGCTCTTCCTCCGCTAGAGCGGAGTCCCCGCCACCTAGCCCACCTCCACCCACACTTCCGCCTCCTACCGTACCCATTCCACCCCCACCGGTACAGCCCGCCCCCGCTTTCGACACAATGGGGATCACTTTCCACGACGACGCACAACGTGTCCAATTTGAGAGGATCTCACATCGATCGATCGTACCCTCTAGGTTTGCACACCTTGCAAATTTTGCTAGGGGTACTTGAAGGCCTACTCCAGTTGTATGACAACGTGGGGTGGCGTGACTTTTTGTCGGTGTCAGTGGAACCTACGTCCGGCCGACGCTCGAGGTCCTTAGTTCCATTCGTAGGACTCCTGGGGGTTGCTTATTTAGATTGATGGATAACGAGTGCGAGATTACCCTCGACATGCTCCGAGCCTATTTTCAGTGGCCTCTCGTCCTGAGCCCTGACCGAGCTTATAGTCCCATGCACATTCCCCCACCGTCATTCAACACTCATGCCTTCTAGACACTCATCACTGGATCACCTCTAGCCTTTGACCCTAGTCGGGCCAAGGCCTCTGCTATCGTCCACCCATGCCTCCACATTGCTCAGCGCCTTATCATGACCACTTTTCTAGCGAGGTATGAGCCTGGGATGATGTCTACGCCTGAACTTCACATGCTCTACGTGATGACCAGAGCGAGAGCCTTAGATGTAGGTGGAGACGTCTTACTCCCTGTAGTTCAGATCGATATAGCTAGTTGGTATATATACCGCATCATTATCTCTGTCGGCGTTAGGACGCCTATCTGTTGCGACGGTCTGATTACCCTTCTGGCTCCCATGTGCAGGGTTGACCTCCCAGCTGGTTTGCTACGACCCCCGGGCCCCACTTTCCTTTCCATTGATGTCATGGCTCGTATGAGGATGTTGCGTCCTCATGGTCAGTACCACTGGGTTTGGCTGTACGGTCCGTTTGGCACAGATTACATGGTGCTTCCGAGCCCCACACGGACCCACATTGGACCCACAGGAGGGGTGTGGAGACCAGAGATGAACCTCCTCATCCCAGCTATGCACGTGCTAGAGCCTAAGGGTGCTCAGCAGGAGCCCCTTGTCCACCCTCTGGACCCCGAGATCCCGATCCCTCATCCTGCACCTGATTTGACCGCTCCTCCCGATACCTCTGTACACACTTCTATTAGTGTCGGGAGCACACTTGCTGAGTCCACCACCACCACCTTTGTGCCGTTGGCCATTGATCCAATTTCATATGTGAGTTTTGAGAGCGCCCCCACCACTATTCTTGAGAGAGGCGAGCCTTCCTTTGCTTCAGCCACCGAGACCCTGTCCTCACTAGATTTCTCGACCGCTGGAGAGTCATTTCATGTAGATCTCATGACCTCCCCAGTCATCGACACTTCTGTTTCCATTGCCGCTGTCTTCACCGAGAGTGTCGTGACGTCTGTCCCCATTTCTGTGTCAGCGACCTCTCTGCCCCTCTCGACCTCCAATCACCCCTTCAGATTCAGCCGCTGCTCACACTTCTGAGAGCATTCCTACGTCTCAGCCTCCCACAGAGGCTGAGCATCTTCTAGTGAGCACAGCAGCACACCCTCACCCTGTAGTGGCCCCACTTCTCTACGGTAGCCGTGCTAGGCAGCCCCGATCCCCACCAGTTCGACCCTCTACCCCTCCTTCCCCGGACACCCTAGTTCAGCACCTGCGTGATCTAGAGGGAGCTGTTAGTGGGCTCAGAGGAGATTTTCGGGCTCTCTCCGCTACCGTTAGTGCTGTGCAGTCTCGTGTCGCTCTACTCCCTGGTATTCAGGCTAGCCTGAACCATATTCTTGCGCGACTGTCACAGCCACCACCTGCTGCTACCCGTCCCATTTCACATCAGACTACACCACCCCCCCACCACAAGACGGTGCTGGTGCTCCACCACCTGCTTAGGCACACACTTGATGCCTCACATATTTTTTTCCACTGCTGTGATTGATATCATTTTTTCTGGCGATTTTTCCCACATCCTCCCCACACATTTTGGTCACTTTTTGTTCAGATTTGTCTATATCATCTTGGGAGAGAGGAGGTATCTCTGAGACAGTTATATTGCATCATCTTGATCTCTGCATGCATCATTTGCATATTCATCTCATTTTCTTTCATTTTCATACTCTATCATGCATGCATCCTCACCCACCCAACCCATATCATATCTCTCCTTGTGCCACACTTAGCACATTGAGGACACTATGCAGTTTAGCTTGGAGGAGTGAGTATCTCACACACTTTTCGATTTCTTCATTTTTATTTTCATTCTTCCACCTTTCTTTATTTTACACTTATTTTCACCCACTTTTTCATGTTTTTTCTCATGCATCACGTTTTCTTATTTTTATGTGTGCTGCATATGTATAACAGTTCTTATTTTTCCTTTATCCCTATTTCTTTTACCTTTTTTCTGCTAGAGATGAATTTTCTGTGATGATGATGACGTGGAATTAGCTTACATCTATATGCATATTATCTTGTCATGCCATCGTTTTTATTTCAGATATCACATGCTATACTTTGCCATGCATTCGAAATAGTAACCTGCACCTTCATTATATGAATGTGAATGAAATTCTACCATTAGCTGAGACTGATGATTTATATTGTATACTTTTCATAGAAAACACACCAAGCGTCACGCATTGATTGCCTATATTTGGAGTACTGATTTGTTGTCTGCTATCACTTCTTTTTGCATGAAAATTTACGCTTGACCTTTAGGTTGATTGAATGTATGTCATTTTGATATAACTGGATTAGTTTACTTTCTGAAATCGAACTGGGTAGATTACATTACTCTGCTGAAAGTTGTCATGCACATTCTAAAGAGTGAACTGAGCGTTGCATATTTTTCTTTTTCCACATATCTTGAACATCATTTCTATACTTAAAATCATTGGTGAATCCCCTTTAGCGATTCTTATATTGGCATTTTCTCCTGCTATAAAGACCAAGCTCCAACACCCCAAAATTAAAAAGAAAAAAATACATGCATATCTCTCTATCTTTTGATTTGGGATTGTTATTGTGTATATGAGTTTCAAAAAAAACCAAAAAAACCAAAAAAACAAAAGCAAAAAAGAGAGAGAAAAAGAAAAAGAAAAAAGAGAAAAAAAAAGAAGTTCATATACGATCCCATTTCTTTCTTTCTTTCTTCCCTCTTTTATTTTTATTTTTCTTGGAGCTTCAAAAATGGGAAAAGTTGTATTGTTCTATTTGATGCCATCACGCTTATAGATAAGCTTGGGGGGAGAGAATCTAATGATGTGTGAGAGAGAGACTACTTGTCTGTGCATGACGAATCAAGCTAGGTAATTTTCTATACTCAGGGAGATTACTAGGAGTACTACGTGTTGGATCTGTGGATGGCAAACAACACTAGAAGAGGGTTGAATAGTGTTGTATAAAATAAACTTTTTCGTTCTTAATAGGTTAACACAAATCAAAGCCGTCTAATGTTGCCTAAGAAACCAAGTAGAGGGATCTAAGCTTGGTTCTTAATCAACTTAATCAATCTTCAAAATCAAATCAGAGATAAAAATCTTCTGGTAGTCGACTCACTATGAACAGTAGTCGACTCCTAGAGGGAAATTAAGCACAACTCGTTAATGAAATACTTAATGAAGATATATAAGATTGCACAGAAGTATAAGAGAAAAGCAGATACAAAAATTGATCTTTGCAATATATTGTAAATAAGTTACAAAGTAATATTCAACAAACAAATGAACAATCACAGAGAGTGAAAACGCAAACACAAGTAATTTTTATCCTGGTTCCCCAAAGCCTTGGGTACGTCCAATCCCCGACCAATCTGGTACAAGATTTCCACTATTTGCCTTGACAAATACAAGCACCTAACTTCACTCGTTAGGATTTCCAACAACCTAGCCTTAACCAGGATTTCCAACCGCAACACCTAGACTTGTCTAGGACTTTCACCAACACCCTTACAACAAAGGGCAAACACAAAGAGAAAAAACGATATCCAACTCACCACAATTGTTTAGTGGAGATTGGATTTACATCCAAATTCTATAGCCAATAGTAATAGACAACTATGTGTATTAGTGGCTTGATAGAATAAGATTTTAGATCACACAAAGATACAAATGAAGTCTTTGTGATCTAAATCAAATGTTTTTTCAAAATCCTTTTAAATAAAAATCAAAGAATAAATAATATGGATTTTGAAAACAAATAGCCAAATAAAAACTCGATCTTCAGAAAATAATATCTCAAAGAAATACAAGATCAACAATGTAAAAATAGATTTGGCTAATAGAAATCGAGAGCTGAGAATTTGAGAACGTTTAGAACTTTTGCGCAAGAGAATTTTAATTTCAAGTATATGTGTTTTCTCTCAAAGAAATAGTCCTCTATTTATAGGTGAAAAATGAAGAATTCAAAATTCAGATTCATTTGACTTTCACCCTGAAAATCATGGGAACAATAAATTAGAAATATGTCAAAAGTAAGGTCAAACGTCGAATTTCGACAGCTGGTAGTCGACTCCCTAGGATTGGTAGTCGACTCCCAGGGTGTTTCAGGAGAAATTAATTCCCAGCTAGTAGTCGACTCCCGCTCCTTGGTAGTCGACTCCCAGAGGAGTTTCTTCTGAGACACGGCTAGTAAGTCATGTAGTTAGCTCCAGGGTGTAATGGAGTTTCATTACGAAAATACAAAGCGACTAGTAAAAGCTCTCAATAACTTTGAAAATGATTTTAACAGTATTTAAAATGTTTAACTTCGAAAATCATGTGTGTGTGTGTTATCTATACTTTTGGCTTTAACATAACCCTAAGAAAGACACAACTCACTCACTATAGTCTTAAGACGAGCCTTCACGAAGCTTGGTCAGATGATGACTAGAATACGAGCTTCTCTATGAGCTTCTTCTCCTTTTTGAGCTTGAGCTTCATCATTGACTTTGCAACATCGTCTTTTGCCTATCAAGCGAAGATTGCGTTTCTTCGGAGTATACGTAAAGCTTTCATTCGTTGTATAACCTGCACACTTAATTGTAGTGTAGTTAGTATAGTAAGCTTCATTTGGTGTGCTCATCAACAAAATCACTTGGGGTGGAATTCAATTTCCATCAATGTCCCCCTTTTTGATGATGACACCCAAATGAAAAATGAAGTAAGTTGACATGCTAATATGACATGAAAATAAACTTACTCCCCCTGCTTTGATGCGGTTCTCCCCTTGCATCAAAGCCGTTAGCAAAACAATACATTCATTTTACATTCATTTTTGCATTTATATACGTTCTCCCCCCTGTCATCAACAAAAAAAATTAATGACATATCATTTCAACACATGAATCATCCAAGTTGTAACATGAATTTTGTCAGAAAGGAATTCAATTACCAGTCCTGCAAAAAATATGTTAGCATATGATCAACCAATGTTTAGCAGAGTATATCAGATAAGTTCATCCATAAGCATAGTAATATAAGAGTATCACACCATAGTATAGTTATTACAGACCAGAAGTTTTGAAATCATTGTTTTTAAAACCATTGTTTATGAAATCAAGGATGAGAAGAGATTTTACCTTGAGTAAACTTGAGATAATGATGAAACCAAATGATGAGAGGAGGTAGATGACCAAGAGAGCTCCAAGTGCCAAGGGAATTTTTTTTTGAAAGAATGAGATAATGGGTAGTCGGCTACCTTAGGGTTTTACCATGGGGGTTTTTAACTAAGAGGTGAAAGGAGATGAAGGATAGGGGCCATTGGATTAAGATATGAGTGGTTGAGATCATTTTAGCTTATTGGGTATAAGTTGTCTTTTGGATATGAACCCATTAACTCAATGGAACCCAATAGGAGTTAAAAAACAAAACAAGCCAAACCCAGAAATCCGCACAGCCGCTTGTAGTCGACTCCCTCATGTAGGTAGTCAACTCCCTACTAGGCTGAGTCGTTTTCTCATCCCTAGGGGTTTTGATCCAAGGCCGAGTGCATTTCTGAACAAAAAGTGTTTTATAACTATAACACAAACATTTATAATCGTATAAAAGAAAATTTTTTATCATCCATTTAATTATTTAGACATGTTAAACATAAGAATTTGCAAAGAGTTTTTTTTTGTCGCAAAAAAAAACTTTTGATACTGATCTTGTTATCAAGTGTTTGATGTTGTTTCCCCTCTTCGTTTCCTTAGAGTACCTGAAAGATAGACGTTTATGGTACTCTTTACTTTTGAGTCCAGAGGGTTAGTCTTTAGGAAACCAAACGCAGTATGGTTTAGTTCCTTCATGAAAGATATATTTATAATTTTGCTTAAATGAACTTGCTGAACAAAGTTTGTAGCGTACCTTTTCTTTCTTTGATCGGACAAGTTCTTTGGTATCCAGATGCTCAGAAAATTATTGTTAGAATGATGCATCCTAGTATGCTTAACCCGTTTCTTGGTATGATTTGAATCATATCTGAGTCCGGTTTTGCTAGATGAGGCTTTTTGATTTTCTTTTAAGCTATCTAGCTTCCCTTTTCCTCTGTTGAAATTTTCAATAATTTTCATCGTAGGCTCATATTTATCTTTGACAGATACGAGAAAATTATTCAAATTTTCAACTTTTTCATTTAAGGAATGAATGTCTTTTTGTAAGGAATTATTCTTTTCTTTAAGAAGGCTATTTTCCTTGATAATTTCTTCTTTTTCTTTAGCATCCTTTTTAATATTCCTAAGTGTTCTTCTATGTTCTTTTATGAGCTTTTCATGCATTTTGCATAGCTCCTTATATGCTCCCCTATAGTCCATGTCTTCATCATCACTTGATGATGAATCATTATCACTAGATGAATCATGATGCGAACTTACCTCAAAAGATGTGGAAGCCATGAAGCACATGTGTGCAGTTTCTCTTCTTTCATCATTGTCGTCTGCTGAGGATTCATCGGACGAGGAATCGTCGCTCTGGTCGAAAGCTGCGTAAGCTTCCTTCTTTGGTCGTCGGAATTTGTTTCTTCCATTGTTTCTCATTTCATTGCTATCTCGGTTCTTCCCATGATCTCTGGAATCACGATTGTTTCTTTCCAACAGACAGTCTCTTTTGACGTGCCCTGGTTTATTGCAACCAAAACAAATAATACTGTTAGTAGGTCTAAAAGAGCGTTTACCATACTTACTTGTGATGAACTCTTTAAAGTTCTTTAAGATGAAGGCAATATGGTTTTCTTTGTCCATGTAGTCAGAATCTTCTTCTTGAGCTTTGAAAGCAAGATTCTTCTTTTTTGGTTTTTCTTCGATCTTCTTATCTTCTTCAAGTTCAATCTCATATGCCATGAGATTTCCCATTAGTTCTTCGATGGTAAGATCCTTTATGTTATGAGCTTCTCTAATGGCCGTTGTTTTTCCCTTCCATTCGGTTCGGAGAGATCTAAGTATTTTCATCACTTGCACGTATTCGGAGAGTTTCTTTCCTAATCCTGCGAGCTCATTTGTAATGTTAGTAAAACGAGTATTCACATCGGTGATACTCTCTCCTTCTTCCATTTAAAATATTCGAATTTAGAATGTAAAACATTTATGCGGGATTCCTTTAACTTTTCAGTTCCCTCGTGACTTACCTGAAGGGTGTGCTATATTTGATGTGCTGTCTCGCATTGGGAGACTCGATTGAACTCAATTCCTGTTACAGTGCAAAATAGTGCATTCATTGCATTTGCATTAAGGTTTGCTCTCTTCTTGTCGTTGGCTGACCAGTTTCCAAATTCAACTTCGGTGGGTGCGATGTACGGAACTTTAGTGATGGTCCATGCTTCGATGTCCAATGACTCCAGGTGAGTCTTCATTCGGATCTTCCAGCTGGCGTAGTTCGTTCCGTTGAACAACGGTAGTCACATGGTATTGAGTCCTTCAGAATGGAATTATGTTGACACCATCACCTTTATAGCCTCGCTCTGATACCAAGTGTTGGATCATGTGGATGGCAAACAACATTAGAAGGGGGGTTGAATAGTGTTGTATAAAGTAAAATTTTTCGTTCTTAATAGGTTAACACAAATCAAAGCTTTCTAATGTTGCCTAAAAACCCAAGTAGAGTGATCTACGCTTGGTTCTTAATCAACTTAATCAATCTTCAAAATCAAATCGGAGATAAAAATTTTCTGGTAGTCGACTCCCTATGTTACAATAGTCGACTCCCAGAGGGAAATTAAGCACAGCTCAGTTAATGAAATACTTAATGAAGATATATAAGATTGCACAAAAGTAAAAGAAAAAAGCAGATACAAAAATTGATCTTTTCAATATATTATAAATAAGTTACAAGAGTAATATTCAACAAACAAATGAACAATCACAGAGAGTGCAAACACAAACACAAGCAATTTTTATCCTAGTTCCCCAAAGCCTTGGGTACGTCCAGTCCCCGACCAATCCGGTACGAGATTTCCATTATCTGCCTGGGCAAATACAAGCACCTAACTTCACTCGTTAGGATTTCCAACAACCTAGCCTTAACCAGGATTTCCAACCGCAACACCTAGACTTGTCTAGGACTTTCACCAACACTCTTACAACAAAGGGCAAACACAAAGAGAAAAACGATATCCAACTTACCACAATTGTTTGGTGGAGATTGGATTTACTCCCAAATTCTATAGCTAATAGTAATAGACAACTATGTGTATTAGTGGCTTGATAGAATAAGATTTTAGATCACACAAAGATACGAATGAAGTCTTTGTGATCTAAATCAAATGTTTTTTCAAATCCTTTTAAATAAAAATCAAAGAATAAATAATATGTATTTTGAAAACAAATAGCCAAATAAAAACTCGATCTTCAGAAAATAATATCTCAAAGAAATACAAGATCAACAATGTAAAAACAGATTTGGCTAATAGAAAGTGAGAGCTGAGAATTTGAGAACGTTTAGAACTTTTACGCAAGAGAATTTTAATTTCAAGTATATGTGTTTTCTCTCAAAGAAATAGTCCTCTATTTATAGGTGAAAAATGAAGAATTCAAAATTCAAATTCATTTGACTTTCGCCCCGAAAATCATGAGAACAATAAATTATAGATGTGTCAAAAATCAGGTCAAACGTCGAATTTCGACAGCTGGTAGTCAACTCCCTAGGATTGGTAGTCGACTCCCAGTGTGTTTCAGGAGAAATTAATTCTCAGCTGGTAGTCGACTCCCAGAGGAGTTTCTTCTGAGACACAGCTAGTAAGTCATGTAGTTAGCTCCAGTGTGTAATGGAGTTTCACTACGAAAATGCAAAGCGACTAGCAAAAGCTCTCAATAAATTTGAAACTGATTTTAAAAGTATTTAAAATGTTTAACTTCGAAAATCATTGGTGTGTGTGTTATCTATACTTTTGGCTTTAACATAACCCTAAGAAAGACACAACTCACTCACTATTGACTTAAGAAGAGTCTTCACGAAGCTTGGTCAGATGATGACTAGAATGCGAGCTTCTCTATGAGCTTCTTCTCCTTTTTTAAGCTTGAGCTTCATCATTGACTTTGCAACATCGTCTTTTGCCTATCAAGCGAAGATTACGTTTCTTCGGAGTATACGTAAAGCTTTCATTCGTTGTATAACCTGCACACTTAATTGTATTGTAGTTAGTACACTAAGCTTCATTTGGTGTGCTAATCATCAAAATCACTTGGGGTGGAATTCAATTTCCATCGCTTCGAAGTCCACAAATTGAAATTTGGCATGCATTTCATGAATACCACTTCTTTCTATTCTTATTGCTCCCTATTGTGTGATACCTCTTATACTCCAAATAGAAAGAGATCAATTGAAAAGTGTGCGATTTATGATTATGTATATTACTTTAGATGCCTTAGCCAATGAGCATTCTTGAATGATTTCATGTTTCATATCGTTTTGATATTCTTGGGTTTCTGTATCAAATGCACATATATATATGATCATGATATCGAGATAAAAATCTTTGGCATGTTTTTATTCGTCGTATGATATTTGAGTAAGCAGCTCCATGTCCTGAGAAAATGATCTAGCACTTCCCTCTTTGTTTTCTTTTCTATCTTCTTTTTCCTTTTTCCTTATTTTTACCTGCCGGGTTCGCCTTTTTAATCATCTTCCTTGAGGACAAGAGGTAAGTTTCGGGGATTTTGATCGCTCCTTATTTAACACCTGTTTTCTGCATGTTTTCATGTCATTTTGATCACCCATATTGCGTATTTCACGATTATTCGACGATATCACGTTGCTTTTCACTATTTCTTGTTTTTGTCGTATTTCAGGAAATATGGAGCAATCTGGAGAAAAAATGAGATCAATGGACTTTTACGCGCACTGGAGCATCACCCACGGCCTTATTGAGGAGCTAGCAGCGCTAGATGATGAGCGGAAGAGGAAGAAGTCTGATAGAAACGACGAGGAAGCGAGGATGAAAAGAAAGAGCCACAAAAGCAGCTCACTCGGCTGAGTGAAGGACTGCGTTCAGTCGAGTAAAATGGATACAAGATCGCTGGATTTAAAGTTCACGCGGTCGAGCAAGAAAGTTCACTCGGCCGAGCAAGGAAGCCCACTCGCCCGAGTCTGACAGGAAATTTCTCCTAACCCACTCGGCCGAGCAAGAAAGCTTACTCGGCCGAGTGAAGAAGACCACTCACCCGAGTGTGACAGGGTGACAGACCCCCGAAACCCCAGATTCTCTGTTTTTTATTGAGTTTGTCACTCAGCCAAGTGACATGTTCCACTCGGCTGAGTGACGCATTCCGACTGTGTCACGAATTAGTGTTTTTGGCTGCGTCAGGGTCAAATCTGTCAGGAATTTCTGGACGATTTTGACTTGTATTTAAGGCTAGTTTTATTCCTAGTTTTAGGAGAGACTTGAAGTTAATTTTGACGGATATTCTTATTGTAATTCTCAGCTGGAGATCAAAGACGTGCAATTTGGTTTATTCTTTCGATCTAAATTTCTAGTTTTTATGAATTGTTTTCTCTCTACCATGAATTGTGCTATGATCTTGCTTGTTATTTCTGAGATTGCTATGATGAATTGTGAGTAGTTTCGTTGTTCTAGGGCATGTGGATGAACCCTATGGATCCGATCTTTGAATTGTGATGAATGAATTGAATTGTTGCTAGGATTGATAAAAGGTTAGGTTGTGATTGATTTACTACGAGTAGCTAGGAATTTCCATCGATTGGGGTTTGCAAGATATTGGATTTCAATCTATGTGAAGGCCTAGATATTCGATTTAGGTTCATAATCGAGATTCTCTAGACTTGGTTTGCAACAGATTGGATCAAAGCTAGGATTTTTATTATAAATCTATATCCATATTCGTTTGCAAGAGATTGGACGAATACGAACTATCATAACCTAGATCGTAGCTGGAGTTTGCACGAGAGTGGGCTCGAGGTGATATTGGAAGATGATGTCGATCTTCATGCTAGTGGCTTAGGTTAGGGTTTGCACGAGAGTGTGCCCTAATCTAGGTTGCTATAGAGCGGCAATAGCGAGAGAGCGTGAGCTTGGTTCTATATTCAGTTACGACTAGTTTGTCTCAATTCAAGCCTTGTAACATTGAGATTCATGATCCACAAGGATAAGTGACGATCCGTAGTGGGATTCCCTGGCCCTAGACACTTTTATTATATAGAATTATATTTGTTATTTGAACGACAGTGACATTATTATCCAAACCATTCCATACTACTATCAATAGCTAGGTGATCAAGATAGAGTATTGTCATTTGTCCTCCCTGTGTTTGATACCCGCTTTCCACTTCACCGTGTGCTTGCGATAAGACTACAATCGTTTTCCGGGTGTATATCCGGGTGTGATCAATGTGTCTGATCATCTGCCTGAGTCTGAATCTGAATCAACTCATCATCTCTATAGACTGGGCTATCCTCTGTTCTCTTCACACCATCATGAGTCTGCTCCGTACTAATCACTACAGACTCGCCAATCATGACGTGTCGTCTGACAATCACCTGCAGGTACTAGGACACCATAACTTGTACCCTTTCGCACCTCCACCAACATACCCGACTAGGACACAATCTTGCATGCACTGTCCTTCCTCGTGATCATCCCTATCGTATGGCCACACATGACATCCAAACGTACGCAAGTGCGAGAAGTCAACGACTTTGCCCGTCCATAACTCCTTGGGAATAGAACTACTTGCAGCTAGTGACGGTGTTCGGTTGATGAGGTATATCGCAGTAGCAAGGGTCCCCGCCCATAATTCCCTAGGAAGACCAGATGGTCTCAGTAGCCCCGTGTCTATTCTACCAACATCTTGATCATGCTGTCTGCTACGCCACCGTGTGGGTCTCCATCAGGAATGGTGTATCGGCATGTAATCCCCTCTGACTTGTAAACATCTCGTATCTCTACGTCATTGGTACAGATCTCTCCTACGGGTCTATCCATCCGCCTCTCGACTATGCTCTTCCATATGCGCACCTTCTCATGGATATCCTCCTGAGATCCCATGAGAGTAACCATGACTCTCCTCGAGAAGTCATCTATGAAGGCCGCAAAGTACCTCGCGCCTTCTAGGGAAGGAACTGGACATGGACCCCATATGTCGGTGTTGACTCACTCTAGGGGCTCCCTGCTGTGTCTAACAGCTGTCCCAAACTCCACTTGCCTCGGTCGCTATGCACCACAGTTACTGCCGCTCTGAACCACAGTAACGGCAAGACTCAAGACCACGATCACCTCCGAACACACTCCTCCTCTGAAGAATGTCAAGGCTCTGCTCATCAGCATGCCCCAATCTGAGATGCCACAGTCTCGTTGGATCTCCACTCTCGGACTCGTGTGATCTACCAGTCTCGCCTACTACTGTGTGCCCATCGAGCACATAAAAGTTACAATGTTTCTTCCCCCTCATGACAACCAAGCATCCTCGGGAAATACGCAGTTGATCCTCCTCGATCACTGCCATGTAGCCTATCCCGGTCAAAGCTCCTATCGATATCAGGCCACTACGAAGATCAGGAACATGTCTAATGCCATCTAACACACGGACAATGCCATCATGCATTCTGACTCTGACCGTGCCACTCCCAACCTACTCGCACTCCATACCATTCCCCACGAGAATCCTCTCTCCAATGCATGGAATGTATGAGTCAAACGCACTCCGATCCGGAGTCATATGGAATGAGCACCCCGAGTCCAATAGCTACAAACATTGCGCTTCTCCCACAGAGTATGCCGCAAACACCGAGCAATCATCCTCGTCAGAAAACATCCCGTCTCGTGCTCCAACATGAGTCGAACTCTGAGCAACATCTTCCATAACGCCAATTGATATCCTCGCTTTCAATCTCGGGAAATCCCTCTTCCAATGCCCTCTTTTCTTACATAGGAAGCATTTGTTGTCATTGCGGCCTCTTGACTTGGACCGCTGCCGCCGCCGATTCCGACTCTTGGAACGGCCCATCTTGGATCTTGGACTGGGTCCGCCCTCTTGGCAACCCCGAATGACATTAGATAACTCACAACCATCGGTGTCAACTAACACCAAACTCTGGAAATCCTCCATATGAAATGCAAACTTCACCTCATCCAACGTGAGTGAGTCTCGGCCATTTAACATCGAGCCTACAAACTTGGAATACATCGGAGCAAGAGAATACAGTAGCACCATGGCATGTTTCTCGTCCTCTATCATACTCCCCAATTCACGTAGGTCCATTACTATACGGTCCATCTCACCAACATGGTTCCACAACGAGGTTCTCCTTTTCATCATGTGAGTATAGAAGCGTTGCCACAATTGTAACCTTCGTCCAATGGGTGTCTTGGTCGAGTACCGAGCTTCAAGCATCCTCAATAGGTCGCTCACGACCTCAACATCGGTAAATTACTGAAGGATCTCATCCTCCAAGGATTTCAGTATCTCACCGAGGGCTTTAAGCTCCATCATTCGCTTATCATACACCGTTGCCTTACATGGCATGCACGTAACACATACGGCACCGTAAACTCCATGGTGCTTCAATAAAGCCACCATCTTTTGTCGCCACGGACCATAGTTTTCCCGGTCATTAAGCCTCTCTACTTCGTATGAACACCCAGTTGTCTCCTCACATGAGCAAGACGTCATCGTGGCACTACACTTCTTCGCAAACCAGAAGCTCTAATACCACTTGTTGGATCCCCGTGCACCTCCCCAATCCATTGACTAGGTACACAATGGTGCACAAATAATCCCAAGCCCAAATTCCACCGAGATGTCACCTTGGCACAAAACCAAACACCTCACGGGCACAAAAGAAAGTTGTCACCAACAAACAACCCTCTTAACGATCTTGCGACAGATATATGTAGGCACACGAATATAATACGAAAGTAAGAGCAAACACAAAAGAGATGGAGATTTACCATGGTTCGGTTGCGAACAACCTACATCCAGCATCCAATGCACCCGGTTTCACTACTAATCAAGCAAGGCATACACCGACATCATCCCCTTCTTCTTCCACAATGAGAGAATAGCTCCAAGCAATAAGACCTAACCCTAGATCTCTCACCAAGCTCACACACACTCTCAACCAAGTGGGAATCCTTGATAACAAATTCCCTACAACATGTAGAGCTCCTCAAGGGACCAATCCCACACCAATGGAGATCACTCCTTGGTAATAAAGCTCCAAACTAGGAAGCTACCCAAGGGACTCTAGATCTCAAACACGAAGAAGAAATGCAGACACGCACATTGGATCTCACACAAGAAGAAGCTTTCTTGGTTCTCCAAAACCTAGCTTTCTTCTCCTCGAATAAACAAGCTCAGCTCCAAGCTCTCTGCAATTTTTCCCTCTGAAAAATTGCAACGGCAGTGGCTTCTTTTTTGCTCTGCCTTTTTGGCACCCTGTCTGGACTATCAAGCTCTCTCGAAACTGAGAGTGCCCTCCTAAATTTTCTGTCGGTTGCCCAAAGGAAACAAAAGGCCAAAGGTGCCTTTAATTTCCAACACCCATAAAGAGAGGGGGCCTAGGAGAGTTATGAAGATGGGATTTATCAGCAAAAAACAACACTATTCACCCGAATACGTATGCATGCTTTGTTCCCTGAGGGGTTAAGGAATTTTTTTTGCCCTGATGTGTAGGCTTGTAAATGCTGAAATGAAGAATCATGTCTTCTTTACACTCTGAGGTGTAGATACTCTATAAGCCATAAAGGGTAGGTCTTTTGTTCACCCTGAAGGTCTGATCTTCTATATTTACCTTGAGTGTATGATTGGATATTCATCCCGATTGGTAGGATTTCCATGTCACGTTTAGGTGCAGTTAAGTACTACATCGACAATACAGATTATCTTAGGATAATAAAAGAGGGTATCACTCCTAGACAAATATTGGATTCAAAGAATTCGCATACAAACGAAGACATGATATGCTTGATCAATCAGGTTTTGCCTATGGGCAACCGTATTTTCCGAGGATTAAGGACTTTATTTGCCCTGTGGTGTAGGCTTGTAAAGAATCTGGTATGTTATTGAGCATTAGGGGTTTAGACAAAGCTGGATTGAAGAATCAGGCCTTCTTTGCACCCTGAGGCCTAGATACTCTATATGTCATAAAGGTTAAGTGTTTTATTCAACATAAAGGTCTGATCTTCTATATTTACTTGAGGGTTTGACTAGCTATTCATCTTCATTAATTGTCAGGATTTCCATGTTAAGTCCTACAAGTAAACCACCTTCATGTACAGTTAATTACGATAGGGACGGTATGGATTGTCTTAGGATAATAAAAGAAGGTGTCACTTCTAAACAAATGTAGGATTCAAAGAAATTCGCCTGCAAACGAAGACATTATATGCTGGATCAATCAGGTTTGCCTAAGGGTAACTGAGGGTAATCAGATTCAGTTTGATATAAGTAGGATATGTGTGTTTGCATGGGGGCAACTTTGTTGCCTGATGGCATTCAGATTTAGTTGGACATGTAGCAAGTTGGGGTTTGCCTACAGGTAACCCCGCTACCTGAAAGTAGGGGTGGCAAAATAGACCCGACCCGACCCGAACCCGGCCTCTTGGGTCAGGTATGGGTAGGGGCCAATCCGGGTTGGGTCGGATCCGGGTTGACCCGACCGACCCGGATAAAAATCCGGGTCGGGTACGGGTTTGCCTCGTCAACCCGATGGACCCATTTTCCACCCGGTTAAAAAGTATTAATATATAAAAATATTATACACTCTTCATTTTAAAGCCCCATGTGGCAACTTGGTTACCTCTTCCGCTTGTTCGTGGGCTGGTCTCGGTTTCGATTCCCAATGGTTTTTGTTGTTGTTCAAAGTTTTGTTTCGAAATTTAAGAATATGATGCTTTTGAACAATATAATGAAAGTAAACACCATTTGTTTACAAGAAAGACTATATCTTGGTGGTTGGGTTCTGTGAGCGCACACGCATCCTGACGAGTTCGAGGCCTCTCTTCCTCATTTCTCTCTACAATTTAATTAGCATTTTTACTCTTACTTTCAACCCGACCACGCCCTGTCCTTAATAGAACTAATCTGATTCTTAGAACAAGAGGAATTTCATGCTTCTGTCGAATCCTCCCTATTTCCTGATCGAGCTTGTGTAGGTGTTCTGTGAGCGCGCACGAATCCTCGCGAGTTCGAGGCCTCTCTTCCTCATTTCTCTCTACAATTTAATTAGCATTTTTACTTTTACTTTCAACCCGACCACCCGAACCCGACCCGCAAGGCAAACCGGGTCGGGTACGGGTCACCCGGGTTACAGCCGGGTTGGATACGGGTTTCCGAACCCTGACCCGAACTTAATTCGGGTCGGGTTCGGGTTGACCCCTATTTGGGTCGGGTCAAACCCGACCCGACCCGGACCCGACCCGACCCAACCCGTTTGCCACCCCTACCTGAAAGTAATCAGGTTTGATGGAATATGGAAGGTTTAGTTGGCCTGAGTGTAACCCTCTACATGAGTGTGGTCTGATTCATTTAATAATATATGTGAATGATGATACCTGTGTTAACTCCTCATCTCTATGCTTAGAGAAGGCAATGTCATGCACAGGTCAAGTGAAAGTTCACTAAGATCTCCCCCAAAATGCTACTTGTTGCGGGCTAGAACTCGCGTACAATGAATTTGTATTATGGGGAAATAAGGGCACGGTGGTTATGCTAATGACGGGATTATAATAGGCTATTTGACAGGTGATTAGTGGGGTGATGAGGCTAAGCTTGTTACGGAAGCTGACCACGGTATCGAATCCTGTAGGATGCAGTGAAGGGGCCAAACTGCCTAGGTTGAGGGCGAGCCCAATCGGTGAGGACGAGCTAACCTGCGCAAGGAGAAACTCGTCAGAAAGGCCGGGTTGGGCTCCAACCCTTAGCCTCTCCTATGCCTTAGTCAGTAATAGGACTTAAAATGGGGGCTAGGCACGCAGATCGGACTAAAGGTGAGTCGACCGTACGTGACGTGCTATGAGTGGAAGAACAAAGATATGGACGACATTTGCTCTTGTGTGTGAGTAATTAAGATTGAGAGTAAATTTGCCAACCCCTTCACTGTTAGAGGCGAAGGGGTATTTACACCTGACGGGAGGCGGTTAGGTGAGGCTGACCTGGCATGCTGACTCGACGTGTTGAGCTGGCCCTGCTGTCAGCGGAAGCTTCGGACGAGGATGTCAGGAACAGGAGTATCAGCCACGCTTTTGTCAGACGGCGCAACGGCCAGGGGTGCTTTTGTCAAGGTGTCAGGGCCGAAAGCATTAAGTGTCAGGGGGCACAGCGGCCAGGGGGTACTTTGTCAGATGGTCGGGCGGCGTAAGTGTCAGTAGTGTCCTTGTACTAGGTTGTTTGTCATGTCCGATGTGCCAAGGATCCATCGGAGCGCCTCCCAGTGGTAGGGGCCGAGACGGGTCGTCGGGCCGGCCTGGGCTGAGGCTGAGTGGTCTGGTTGCACACTTTGCACACTGATCCTTGCGAGCCGGGGGGATGGATGCGCATCCCGCTGGGGTCATGTCGGAGAGCGCCCCTATCAGCGGTCAAGGCGGGATGCGACCTTCTCCCTGTCGTGTCAGACTCTAGGATCGTCAGGCGCCCTGTGGGCCGCTGAAGTTTGGACGTGGAGCGCCCTTTCGCTAGGGTAGCCACCCGTTCAGGGGGGAGGGCGAGCCAGCGTGGTATTTTGGCGGTCTAGGATGGAGGGTCAGACTATCACGATCTTCAGGTCGTAACAATTGTCCCCGGCATTCGAGTTCGAGGTGGGAGCCCGACTCGGCTCGGATGACGTATTACTTCCCCTTCTTTGAGATGGCGGTTCGGATTTCGATCCGTGCTCGGGAGCGGCGGCGCAGGTCTGGGAATTCCCGCCATGTTGGCCATTATTGCGATTTGAAAGTGCCTTGGGGAAATCGAAGCGCATCCACTAGTGATCTCGCGACGCGTGGATGACGGCGACTTTCGTGCCAGTCGAGGCGTCAGGGACTCTCTGATGGGCACCGCGTGGTGGCGCATCGACGGTTGAGATGGCCTGCTGTCTTCTATAAGTATGGGGAGAAGGAGATCGGCGGAAGCTTTCTTCCGGCTTCAACTCTTCTTCCTACCTTCCGGGTTTTGTCAGTCGTTCACCGATGTTGTCGATGATGTCTTTGCTGGATGTCCATTTCCGATCATCTACTCAGCTCGGCCGCTTGCTAGGTAATTCATGTATCCTTTAATCGATGGCTTCTCATTTTGAGTCCGGAGAGGGTAGCAGTGCGGCGACAGAGGAGTCAATGTCCGAGGAAAGGTGGTGGGGGGCACAGAGGCCTCAGCGGAGGAGAACGTGGCACACTGACGTACCGATGGCGATAGTATCCGTCAGGTGCAGGCCGGACAGGATCAACATTAGGGAGATTCGGGTGCGGTTCGTGCACCCGTCCTGCGAAGCATGGGTACCGGGACCTGAGGAAAGGGTGTGTTCACCTGGGGACAATGAAGTTGGGGTCTACGCTTGGTCTTTCAAGTTGGGGCTTCGCTTCCCGTTCCACCCCTATCTCCTCCACCTACTGAATTTCCTAGAGTTGCCGAGTTTTGCCTTGATGCCCTGCTCCTGGGGATTGCTAGTGGGGTTCGTCTTCTTATGCCTCGCCTGCTCCCTGAGTCTGTCCCTGGCGCTGTTCCAGCACTTCTTTGTAGTTCGGAAGAGGGGAATGTACCATTGCGTCTGCGTGAGGCGGGGATGGGAGCTCATCCTCGGGGTGCCTGCCGATGTTGGCAGGTGGATGGATGATTTTGCCTTTGTTATGATGTCGTTCGACACCGTGTTGATGTCGAACTGGAGGGCGCGGAACCTCCTAGTGAATGAAAGGGTGAATCTAACCGGTGACGACCTGGAGAAGGTGCAGATATTGGCAGAGCTACCGCGAGGCGCATCGCCAGCTGGCGAGCCTGACTCAGGATGATCGGCTCAGTCAAGATTATTGGCCCCAAGGTAGTTTGAATCTGGCGAGCCTTTATGTTAGCTTACCCTAATCTTTCCCTCCTTCGCAGGTGAGGACGTAATGCAAGAGCCGTAGGAGGTATCGAGGCAGTCAGGGTGTCGGCGGCGGAGAGCGTCGGCCCTCGTGAGAAGGGTAAGAAAGCGATGGGTGAAGAGGTACCTCGAAAACGGGGGGCCGAAGTCTCGGGTGAGGAGGGGGCAAACCAAAGAGGATGAACGTCCGAATCGGGTGCATCTTCCGGTCAAGCCGGTGAGGGCCTCTCCGAGGCTCCGCCCGTTCGGGGAAGGATCCCCCCGGTTCCTACACAGATACCCGAGGCGGTTGAGCCTCGCAAGGCGCCCCTGGTCCAGAAGTGGCCGTATGGAATCCCCATGCGGGATATGGGAAGGGTGACGAACCCGAGTTGCGAGAAAGCTCTTATTCGTTTCAAGATGACCAAGGCTGAGGTCGAGGCGCTGCCAGGTGATAGTCTTCACCGGCCGACCTATCGGATAGGCCGTGATGAGTCGATTTTTGAAGATGCCGGGGTGGCAGCGCGTCTAGCGGAGTATTGCATGCTACCGCGGGATCGGGAGTCCCTGATCCGCGTGGGGGCGGAGCGGCTGTGTGGCATGCTATGCAGGTAGGTCAGATTCCTTGTCTCGCCTTCCAAGTTTTCTTTGTTTGTGTCCGACTGAGTAGGGTCTTCTTGTAGATGGTCACAGCTATGGAGGCCCTACAGTGTCGAACGCCGGTGGCCGCCACGAAGGCAGCTCTCGACAAGGCGAGGACCGATCTCGCTGACGTCAAGGAGAAGCTGAGGGAAAAGGAAGCAGAGCTGGAGAGGGTTGCGGTGGCCTGCAAAGTCGAGAAGGCGCGGGCCGCATATTTCAATTCGTCGAACGCTACGATCGAGCGCCAACTCCTGGAGGGAGAGCGAGAGCGGGTCGATTGATTCGGGTTGAATATTGCTTATTTAACCCATCATCTAGTAATATTTTGTGTTTATATGATGCTAAATTGTTCTCTAATATGTTCGTATTTTTTACACCATCTTCTATTAGAGAAATCACCTTAATTGAGCACAAAACAGTAATTGATGGAGTATTTCTACACTTTTTATATTTTTCCTAGCTTGGTCTCGATCTCACGATTCCAACGACTATTTATTTGTATTTTTTTTTTGAGATCTGTGCTAATTACTGTGTATTTTTGAATGCAGAATACCAATAAAATGAGGAAATTAAAGTTTGCACGAATCTTGGCGCACGACGTGGCAGCCATCCACGCTCTCCCACCCGCATCCAACGGCATCAACGAGATGTACGACGCGGCCGATCCTCCACTGTCGAACAATCATCCAACGGCGCTGCGCGAAGCGGGGAAATAGCGGGCGACGTGGCCTCTTCTGAAGCGTCGATGTGAGATCCAACAGCTCCGAGCGACTCCGATTCGAACCCGAAGAGCGCACGAATCTTGAAGCCACGCGGCACTCGGAGATCCAATCCCGCTGCGATGTGCGGCTATTATTTGATCCGCTCGGCGGATCGGGTTCGGATGCAAGCGGATGCGAATTTTAAACCCATTAAGGCCCCCAAACCCGCAATGCCTCTATATAAGCGTATTTCTAGGGTTTTTGGCCGTATTCTGGGCGTATTGGGGGCTCTAGGAGCCGTATTTCTCCTCTGAAAAATTCTGTAAAATTTCAGAGGCTATTCTTATTATTTCCAGAGAGTTTTGGTGTCTATCTTGGAGATTTGGTGATAAATTCTTAAACTTATACCCCGTATTTGGTGCTTTTCTATTGTATTTTTCTATTAGAACGATGTATTTTGCTATGAAACTTGATTTTTCTTGCACCATGAGTAGCTAAATTCTTATTTTGCATGGTATGGCGTAGTTAGGGGATATTATTTGTATTCGTTTGGTTGAATCGTTGTGCTAAATCGTTAATGTTGATAAAGTTGTGAACTTTGTTATTAAATCTTCTTTTTCATCTTCCAAAAGAAGTGATTGAGTTGATGATCGCCCCACAAGGGTGAGTTTTGATCTCTCCAAAAGAGAGTTTCATACCGTATTTGTAAGATTATAACTTTAGCAACGATTTTATTCATATTGTGCTTTAACCCCCAAAAGGGTATTTTCCGATGAATTGCTCCCAAAAGGAGAATTTATTGAGTTATATTTAATCAACCAAGTTAATACGAATTATTGATCCTAACGAACCCATACCATGTGCTTACTTTTCATAGATATTTTCACGAATTTTCTTCGTTCGCATTGTTCACCACGATCAACTCCATTCACATCACCATCATTATTGAAGTGGTTAGTTTCTCTTCGTTGGATTTCTATTTGATTTGAGCTGTGGTTGCAACAGATTTTCTCCCAAGGATGCGACATCTAGACTCCCAGATTATATTACTTGTACGGACTCTTGCGCTTGAGAGAAGCACTATTTTGGGCCAGTCAAGTTTTTGGCGCCGTTTCTGGGGAGAACGGTTTGTTACTACGGTTTATTTCATTCAGAGGACCTTCGGTGAGATCTTTCCACTTCGTTGTATATAATTTTTGTTTGCTTTTATATATTAAAAAATATATACTTGTGCTAGTTTATGTGGCATATGACTCCTAGGACACAGAGGTTGACTAGACGTTTTGAGATGGCTAATAATAATATGGATGAAAATTTTAGCAACAACAACGAGAATAATGTGCAACCTGGAGCTCTTAGGACTTTAAAAGATTTACTCAGACCCACTAGGACTAGCACAGCTTCATGCTTTCTTTTACCTACCGATGCAAATTCTTTCAATTTTAAACCTGGGGTGATCCAACTCTTACCCACCTTTCATGGGTTAGACAAGGAAAATCCATATCTTCATATAAAAGGATTTGAGGAGGTGTGCTTGACATGCTTTGATGGGAAAACTAGCGAGGACACGGTATATCTTAAACTGTTCCCATTTTCATTGAAAGACAAAGCTAAGAATTGGTTGAATGCATTGCCATCACGTTCTATTACTACATGGATTGATTTGCAGGCTGAATTTCTAAAGAAGTTTTTTTCTATTCACAGGACACAAGGATTAAAGCGGCAGATCATGAACTTTTCCCAGAAAAACGAGGAGACATTCTACCAAGCGTTTGAAAGGTTCAATGAGCTGTTGCTTGCATGTCCACACAATGGCTTCGACAAAAGCAGGATTATTGGCTTCTTCTACGATGGACTGCAGCCTCAGATGAAGCAATTTGTAGAAATGATATGCAATGGAGGATTCTTCGATAAAGAGCCAGATGAAGCTTGGACGGATCTGGAGGAGATAGCAGAAAATGCGCAAACATGGGACACTACTTCAGACTACGACAGAGGAGGCCACTCTGCACCATCTCAGCCTACACGAGGAGTGGTATTCAATTTGAAGCCAGAGGATGCGTTGGAGGCAAAGATGGAGGCCATGATCACAAACAAGCTTCACGCCATGAATTTGAAAGAGGCCAAGGCAGTTGAGATAGAGCAGACTTGTGCACTTTGCGACGTTGGTGGCCACGACACTAGTGACTGTCCCACACTTCCAGCTTTGAAGAGCATGCTAGCTAGGCAATCCAACGGGGTGAATCAAGTGTCATCAAATTACCAGAGCTTCAATTCCAACAATAAGGGGTGGCGCAACAATCCAAACTTAAACTGGGGCCCCAATCAGCAAGCTCCACCTCAGTTCAGACAAAATCAATATAATAACAATTATCAAGGCGGAAACCAAAGGAGATACCATGAGCCAATGCCACAACAGCAGATGCAACCATTTGGCGATGCACTTCAGCAGCTCATTCAGTTACAACAAGCCCAAATGCAGCAACAACGGCTCAATTTCAGGCTCAGCAGACTCAAAATCAGCAGATGAGCGAAAGCTTGGCTAGCTTATGGCGACACTGGAGAAAGGTAAGCTTCCATCTCAGTCAATTCCAAATCCTAATATGGGCTCATCTTCTTCTGCAGGTAATAATACGAAGCCTTGCCAAGCTGTGTCCACTCTGAGGAGTGGAAAAGAGATCCGGAAACTTGACCCACCGAGCAGAGAAGCTGAACAAGAGGAGGGTATTCAGATCCAAGAAGAGGAAATTCAAGTGCGAGAGGAGGCGCATGAAGAGAGCACGGAAGGGGTTTGAGCAAAAATGCCATTGAAGAGAAGGAACCCGCAGCATATGTACCTGCAGCGCCTTTTCCTCATCGGCTACTTCAGAAAAACAAAGATAAGTATCAAACTAAAATTCGTGAAATTTTTCAGAAGTGCCAGATAAATATTACATTGCTTGATGCTATTAATCAGATACATGCCTATGCTAAATTTTTGAAAGACCTGTGCACTGTTAAGAGAAAATTGAATGTGAAAAAGAAAGCATTTTTGATTGAACAGGTTAGCTCTATCGTGCAACAAAATACACCACCTAAATTTAGAGACCCTGGATCACCCACCATCACTTGCACCATTGGCACTAAAAAGATTGGAAATGCTTTATTGGATTTAAGGTCTAGTGTCAATATCTTGCCATATCCTATTTTTGTGCAACTTGGGTTAGGACAGCTAAAACCAACATCTGTTATATTGCAACTAGCTGATAGATCTATTAAAGTTCCAAAGGGATGCATTGAGGATGTCCTCGTTCAGGTGGACAAATTTTACTACCCCGCAGACTTTATAGTTCTAGACATCCAAGGACCCCAAACTGCCAATTCTACTCCTATCATCCTAGGTAGACCATTCCTAGCGACATGCAATGCTTTAATAAATTGTAGGGATGGTCAACTGAAAATTACTTTTGGCAACATGACTTTGGCTTTGAATATTTTTAATACTTGCAAGTTGCCACATGTGGATGATGATGTTGAGAGGGTACATATGATTGATTCATTAGTGGATGATTATATTTGTTCTGAATTTTGTGCTGATGCTTCTATTGTTGAGACTATTATTGGTGATTCTGATGACATCTCTTTTGTGCAGGAGAATGTGAAGGAGCTTAACGCGGTATGGGAGCCTAGGTTCGAGGCTTTGCCACCTAATGCATCAATTCAAATTTCATCTGAGGTGGAGGATCCAAAGCCCGAATTAAAGCCACTACCTGATTATCTCAAGTATGCCTTCCTTGGAAACGAAAACAGCTTCCACGTGGTAATATCTTCTAAAATCTCTTTAGAACAGGAAAGCTCTTTACTTGATGTGCTAAGAAAGCATAGAGGTGCTATTGGTTGGTCCATTGCTGATATAAAAGGTATTAGCCCTATTGTATGCATGCATCACATTTATTTGGAGGATGACGCCAAACCCACTAGAGAAATGCAACGTAGGTTAAACCTAACATTAAAAGAAGTGGTGAAAGGCGAGGTTTTAAAATTATTGGATGCATGTATTATATATCCAATTTCTGATAGCAAGTGGGTCAGTCCTACACAGGTTGTTTCTAAAAAGTCTGGGCTCACTGTTGTTAAAAATGAGAATAATGAACTTATCCCTGTTAGAGCCACCACAGGATGGAGGATGTGTATAGACTATAGGAAGTTGAACTCCAGAACTAGAAAATACCCCTTCCCTCTACCATTTCTTGACCAAATTTTAGAGTGTGTGGCTGGACATGAGTATTATTGCTTTCTAGACGGTTATTCAGGTTATTATCAGATTGAGATTACACCTGAGGACCAGGAAAAGACTACCTTTACCTGTCCCTTTGGTATTTTTGCATTTAAAAGAATGCCGTTTGGTTTATGTAATGCTCCAGCTACTTTTCAGCGATGCATACTCAGTATTTTTGATGATATGGTTGAGAAAATTGTGGAGGTATTTAGGGATGATTTTTCAGTATATGGTAGCTCTTTTCATGATTGTTTAGCTAACTTGGCTCATGTTCTTGACAGGTGCATTGAGAAGAAGCTCCTATTAAATTGGGAAAAGTGCCATTTTATGACCACAGAGGGACTTGTCCTTGGTCATCTAGTTTCTAAAGATGGTATTCAGGTAGACAGAGCCAAGGTAGCGGTAATTGAGAAGCTACCAAGTCCTAAATACGTGAAGAACATCAGATCATTTTTGGGACATGCAGGATTCTATAGGCGATTCATTACAGATTTTAGCACCATATCTCACCCTCTTTGCAACTTACTAACTCAGAATGTGGATTTTATTTGGACACCTGAGTGTCAACATTCTTTTGAAACTTTAAAGAAGTTGCTGATTTCTGCTCCCATTTTACAGGTACCAGACTGTTCTTTACCATTTGAAATAATGTGTGACTCAAGCAATTACGCAGTTGGTGCAGTCCTAGGCCAAAGAAAAGACAAAGTTCCAGTAGTTATTTACTACGCCAGCAAAACATTAAATGATGCTCAAAGGAACTATACGACCACAGAGAAGGAGTTGCTGGCTGTAGTATTTGCGTTGGAAAAATTCAGGAGCTATATTTTGGGATCACCTATTTTGATTTATACTGATCACTCTGCTTTAAAATATTTATTGTCTAAAAAAGATGCTAAATCTCGATTGATACGATAGATTTTATTGTTGCAGGAGTTCAATGTCATAATCAAGGACAAGAAAGGCGTGGAGAATCTAGTAGCTGACCACTTATCACGATTGACAGTAGGCCTTGATTGAGCAGATGTGCCTTTGAACGACTCCTTTCCCGACGAGCATCTCTTTAGTGTTTCCACCTCTTCATGGTATGCTGATATAGTAAATTATCTAGTAACTGGTAAGACTCCTGAAACTTGGTCTCTTCAAGACTTTAAAAGGTTAAAGTATGAGGTAAAATATTTCTTCTTTGATGATTCGTACCTTTATAAATATTGTAGTGACCAGATTGTTAGGAGATGCATTCCTGATCATGAAATAACCAGTGTGATATAATTTTGCCATGATGGGGTGTGTGGTGGACATTTTTCAGCGAATAAAACTGTGGCAAAAATCTTGCAATGTGGCTTTTATTGGCCAACTATGTTTAAGGATACATTTCATTATTGCAAGACTTGTGCTGCATGCCAACAATTAGGTGGTATTACCAGACGTAACATGATGCCGTTAACCCCCATTCTAGAAATTGAAATATTTGATTGTTGGGGCATAGATTTTATGGGACCTTTCCCACCTTCATTTGGATATGTTTATATTTTGGTTTCAATTGATTATGTTTCTAAATGGGTGGAAGCTATTCCTTACAGGTCGAAAGACACTTCAGTTGTACTAAAGTTCCTCAAAGAGAACATTTTCTCTCGATTTGGAGTGCCTAAGGCCTTGATCAGTGATGGAGGGTCCCACTTTTGCAACCGCATGTTCGCTAATTTAATGAAGAGGTTTGAGGTCACGCATAAAGTTTCCATATCACCCCCAAACCAATGGTCAAGCAGAGTTGGCAAATAGAGAGATCAAAGGAATTTTACAGAAAACAGTGAATCCATCAAGGAAAGATTGGAGCTTGCGCTTACCTGAAGCGTTGTGGGCCTACAGGACGGCCTACAAAACAATTTTGGGGATGTCACCTTACCGTCTTGTTTTTGGGAAGTCTTGTCATTTACCTGTAGAGTTAGAGCAAAGATCTTATTGGGCTATAAAGAAATTAAATTTTGATACTGATTCATCTTTTGCTTCTCGCAGGTTACAATTATTGGAGCTAGAGGATCTGAGCAGAAATGCTTATGACAACGCCAAAATATCGAAAGAAAGGATGAAATCCGTCCACGACATGATGATCTTGAGGAGGGAGTTCACCCCAGGCCAAAAAGTTCTTCTATACAATTCCAGGCTACACATATTTCCCGGGAAGCTTCGCACTAGGTGGTATGGACCCTTCACAGTCAAAGAAGTCTTCCCACATGGCGCAGTGCTATTATTGAATGAAAAAGACGGAAGTGAGTTCAAGGTGAATGGCCAAAGATTGAAGCATTTTCACGAGCCTTGGACCAAGGAAGCGAGCACCATGGATCTCACAGACCCACCTTCGGGTGGGGACTAATCAGGTGTGTTCTTTCCATGATTCCCTCTTCCTAAAATTGAGGACAATGTCTATTTTAAGTTGGGGGGAGGATATAACTTTTAGGATTATTTTCATTTTATTTTTCTTTTTCTTTTAGGATTTTATTTTTTATTTTTTTAAGTTCCCTTTTTGCATTGAAAAATTTTTTTTTGAGTCAAGTTATATCACCACTACGTATTTTACCTAGAAATGAACCTCATATGATGAAATTTCTCGATATTTATTCACCACCGTACACACGTGATTTATTTTCCTCCACCCCTATTGTTAATTATTTTAGTCTCATTTGACATGAATGCGAGTACTTGTGGTAAATTTCTGTTGATATATCTCAATGGTAGGATTGATTGATGGCTTAATGAATCTAGAGATTATGAATTAGCAAATATTATACTTTCAATGGAACACACCAAAGTTCATGCACCAATAGTTCATAAAATAACTGGAGCATTGTTTTTTATTTCGTATTCATCACTATTTGCATGCTTTGTGTGATTTTGGGTAGAAAAGTCTACACTGTCTTTTGAAATGATTAGGACAACCCATTCTTGTGAAAGAATTACAAAGAGGAAGCTATCTTGCTAAGTTATTTATGCACACACAAAAGAAAAAAATGAAATGAATGAAAGAAAAAAAAATTGAATAAATGTGCCATTGGATCAATAACTTGGTTGGCTCGAGTAGTACAGTCCGAGGGGTCCTTTTTGGCCTAATGCCCTATTATCGTCTGATTTGGGAGCCATTGACCGGAACCTCACTCATTTGATGGAGCGATCCAAGTTATACATTTTTCTGCGAATGTTGCTTGATGCGCGTTACGCGGAACTATTAAAAATGAGAAAGAAAATAGAGGACAAGTGTGCATAATTAGTAAGGCAAGAGAACTTCCAAAGCTTAAAGAAAGCACAAGATGTGGTGTGATTTCCTATGAATGACGATTGACGTGTGTATGTCTTGATACCATTCTATTCTGGATGCTTGTTTTGCATGAAACACCTACGCTCCAAGTTAGAATCTTTGATTGAACGGTGTGGACCATTGATTTTTGTACACTATGAGCTATGAAGTAATGAATAGTGAAATTAAGTCTATTTTATAACCATTTGAGATATTTGACCTTCATTTTTAAACCCATGAGTACCATTTTTTGATGAGCATGAAATCTTGATAATTAGTGTGTGGTCATCTCTTTTATCGTTGTAGTATGTGTTGGATATTGGACTCCCCGGATTTGGTTTTGGATGATGAACAAACATAAATATATCGTGAACTAACCTTTGTGAGCGCAGTTATGGAGATCGTCGCCAAATCTATATGAACATCCAAAGCGATGTCTCGAGACTTCTCAAAGCGCGTGATCGTATGCCTAAAGCTTCGTTGAAGCTTATGGACCATTTTAGAAGTCATGAAGATTCGGATCGAAGTTTTCGAAGACGGTTCGTCAAGTTTTATTTAATGTCTTTTAGCTTCGTTCCGTAGAATGTTAAGCCTTGAGTAGGTCTTATGTTTTAATCTTCATAACGCTCCTATCTTAGAGCTAGGATCGTAGTAGAAGTTCATACGAACTTTCCCGAAGCTTCGTGATCGCTCCGGGACGTACACCCAAAGAACGGTTGTAGTTTTACCGCAAGCGCACGGTATAGCGGCGAGCGGGTATCGAACACAGGGAGGACGAATGACCATGCTTGCTTCTAATCAACCTGGCTATTTAAGAATAGAGAGAATTGCCTTGGGCGATCCTGTCACAATCGTCAGACAAATGTACGAAATATCAAATCAAATAAAGAACGTCTAGGGAATGGGGAGTTCCCGCTACTCACCGTATTTCATAAATGTGGTTCGTCGGTATCAAAATTGCTAGAATGAGAATTTGGATGAACTAGTTGCAACTAAATGTGGAACCAAGCTCACGCTCTCGCGCTGTTGCCGGTCTATAGCTATCCTAGGGTCGGGTCCAATCTCTTGCAAACCCTAGCCTAGGAAAGCTAGCATTAGGATCAACATCATCGTCCAATTGCGCACCGAGCCCAATCTCTTGCAAACTCGGTCCACAATCTAAATTAGGATAGTTCCTACCCGTCCAATCTCTTGCAAACGGGTATCGGCACGGAATTGCAACCGGAGATCCTAGTATCGGTCCAATCTCTTGCAAACCGATACTTCGAAAGTCCGACTCCAACCCAATTCGGATTTCTAGGGCTTCCTATCAAATTGGGATCCAATCTCTTGCAAATCCCAATTGATATGAATACCTAGCTATCCGCAGTAATTCGATCCCAATCTAATCTCTAATTATTGATTCTAGCACAATTTCTACCAATTTATCACAAATACGAAATTGGGCTTGTAGGGTTCATTCCCACGCCCCAAGACGTGGAGACTACTCACAAATCATAGCAATAGCACAAAAATAATCAATGAAATAGGCAATGGAATTCATCACAACAATGATATAAACAATAAAAATAGAGTTTTTGGGGAAGAGAGATGCAAACCAATGTAGTTCTTCAATTAATCCAACAAAAATCCAAGTTTTTCCTCTTCTCCAATCACAAATAATAAAGCTAAAAAGTAATCTCAAAAAGCTGCAAAAAATCTAAGAGATGGACCCCAAAACTAGGGTAAAAACAGGGCTTAAATAGCCCCAAAAATCGTCCAAAAATCCTGACCAAAACGCCCCTGCACAGCCTGTTTTCCGCAAATTTCGCTACAGGCAGCGCATCGCACTCGGCCGAGTGACAAAAGTCGCTCGGCCGAGTGAAAACCCTGTCATTTTCCAATAAGTCGGGGGCTTCAAGGGTCTTCAGTTCGGAGGCGGCTCGGCCGAGTGAGTTGTCGTCACTCGGCCGATGGCTTCATTGCACTCGGGCGGACGTGGTTCGCCACTCGGCCGAGTGGGTCTTCTGAAGCTCAGGTGGCCGAAAAACAGAAACTTCGATATTTTGGAGGGGCTTCGTCTGGTCGCCACTCGGGCGGACGTGGTATCGTCACTCGGCCGATGTGGACTCCGACGCTCGGTCGAGTACACATGGAAATCGTGTCTGAACGGGTCGGCCGAGCAGTGTCTCGCTGGTCGGCCGAGTGGCTCCTCCACTCGGCCGAGTGGGACACAAAAGATGCCCAATCTGATTGTTTTGGCCTCCTCGTCGCTCATGCGACGTCCATTCTTCTTCCGCTCCTCTCCAACAGCAAAATATCCCTCGGGGAGGTCGTCGGTGGCCGTCTAGAGTAAGCGCGTCTCGAGATCACTCCAAATCGCGCCAAATCACCTGAAATGCGACAAAAACAACAAATCGTGAAAAGCATCGCAATATCGTGGATATATCGTGAAAAACATGATTTGGGCGATCTAGATGGCATGCAAATACACGGAAAAAAGGTGTAAAATGAGGAGTGATCAAAATCCCCCAAGCTTGCCTCTTACTCGTCCTCGAGGAAGATAAGTAAAAGGCGAACCCGGTGGATTCGGAAAACAAAAACGGCGAAAAACGAAAAAAATGAAAAACGAAGAAGAATGAAAACCAAATGAAAATAAAGACGAAAGAAAGAAGCGAAGAGGTAGGGTGCTAGATCATTTTCTCAGGATGTGGGTTTCACTTACTCTTATAGCATGCACCGAATGAGAAATACATGTCAAAGAATCTTATTTTGATATCATAGTATAATAGTGCAAATAGAAATAGAAAACCCACGAACAATGATATAATCATGAAGAACGGAATGATTTTAAAATTAACATTGCCTGAATCATTTAAAGCGGTATACAAATCACAGATCACACACTTTTCAATTGAACGCTTTCTATCTGGAATATAAGAGTATCACACTATAGAATAGAGAGAATAGAAAAGTTTGGATTTCATGAAATGAACGCTAGGCTTAGATTTCTGGATTTCGTGAAGCTAGAAACAATCTCACCGAGTATAGAATATTACTTAACCTAGGTTGTCGTGCAATGTCAAGTAGTCACTCTCTCACACATCAATGGGTCCCCTCCCCCAAGCTTATCTATAAGCGTGGTGGCACAAAAATATTTACATCCCCATTTTTATATAGCTCCAAAAGCAAAGAAGAGAAAGAAGAAAGAAAGAAAGTGAGATGGGATCTTTTATTGAGGATTTTTCCTCTTTTCTCTTTTTTTTAAGCAATATATACACAATGATCCCAACTCAGAGAGAGATAATGATATACAAGAATGTTTTAATCTCTTTTATTATATATATATATATATATATATATTTTAGAAGAAGGGATTTGGAGCTAGGAATTAATAGCGGGGGAAATGCCATAAAATAGAATCACTAAGGGGAGATTCACCAATGATTTTTAAAAGTAGAGAAATGATGTTCAAGCTTTGTGGAGAAAGAAATATATATAACTCTCGGTTCACTCTATAAGACATGCACGACAACTTCAGCAGGGTAATCTAATCTACTCAGTTTCGATCACAAAAAAGCTAACTAATCCAGATATATCATAGCTAACATCATTCAATCATCCCGAAGTGAAGTGTACAATTCATGCATATAGAAGTGATATAGGAAAAGAAATCAGTACTCCAGATATAGGCGTTCAATGCGTGAATCTTGGTGTGTTTTCTGTGATAGCATACATATGAATATTCAGGCTCAGCTAATAATAAAACTTCATCCATTTTCATGTGGAGAAAGTGTGGGTTACTATTTCTAAATGCAAAGCAAGTCATAGCATGTGATATCAGAAATAAAATCTAAGACATGACAAATATAGCATGCATATAGAATAAGCTAACTCCACGTAGACATCATCACAGAAAATTCATCTCTAGCATGAGATGAAAAAGGAAAGAAATAAAGATAAGAAAACTAAAACTATGCAATGCGGCACACAGAGAAATAAGAAAAACGTGATGCATGGCAAAATAAAAGAAAAATAAAGAAAAATGAGTGCAAACGTGAAAAAAAAAAGACGGTGTGAAAAACTAAAAATAAAGGTGGCAAATCGAAAAAGAACGTGAGAACTCACTCCCCCAAGCTAAACCGCACAGTGTCCTCAATGTGCAAAGTGTGGCACACAGAGAGACAAGTAATGAGAGGGGCAAGTGAGGGTGCATGCATGATGGAAAGAAAAAAGATAATAAAACGAAAAATAAAGAAATGAAAATATGATGCGGAAATGATGCATGCACAGATATGAGTGATACGAGTATAAATGGGTCACCAAAAGCTCTCCCTCTCTCCCAAAAAAGATATATAAAGATACGGCAAAATGAGAATCCCAAAATAAGTGAGGGGAGGGGGGGTGGGCAAAAAGGCATCAGGACCCAGCAGAAACGGGCAGCACAACGGCAAAAGGAATCGATGGCATCAAGGGTGCCTAGGAAGGTGGTGCTGCGCCGTCTCCGTCCTGAGGCGGAGGTGGTGGTGGTGGTGGTGTAGGCTGCTGAGCTGGGGTGGGCGTGGAAGTGGAAGCAGGTCTAGTGTGTGTGGCAGTGTGAGTGGGAACCTGCTGGGTGGGTGGGGGTACGCGCGGAAGACGCTCTAAGATCTGTGTCAGGCAGTAGTGGATCTGAGGGATCAGGTCAAAGCGTCCAGCCATCGTAGAGACGGTGGAGGACAGGGTCCTAAGGTCACCTCTAAGACCACTCACCGCCAACTCAAGAGCACGTATGCTCTGCAGTACAGTGTCGGGCGGGGGTGGTGCAGAGGGACGCACCGGTCTAGGCTGCGCAGGGCGGGGCTGGCGTACGCGAGTGGAGTATGTAACGGGCTCAGCAGGGAAGGGGACAAAAGGTGCCGCGCCAGCAAATGTGGGCCTGGCCTCAGTGTGAGGCCGGGACACCGGCTGGTGAGAAGTAGAGGCAGCGGCAGCAAAGGAAGCATGCAAAAGTGGTAACGAGGTGGCAAGAGAGGTCAGTAGCCCATAAGTGTGGACAGACGCCACGACGCTCTCGGAGAATACTGCGGCTGTGGAGACAGAGGACTCTACCGCTGGGGCGGAACTGTGTAGACCAAAAGGCGCAATCCCAGTGGAGATCATGCTAGCCATGGTCTCCACGACCGCGGCAAACGAGGGCGCTCCACTCTCGACAAATGTCGGCGGGCGCTCGGGGAGTGCGGAGCAAAGAGGCTCCACGGACAGAGGGCCAGAGGTGGCAGCGGGAGTGGTGGGGACAGCCTCGGAAGTGGTGACAGTGGTGGAAGTGGGCTCAGCAAGAGTACTCTTGACACTGACAGAGGTGGGGACAGAAGTGTCAGGAGCAGCGGAAACGTCAGGAACAGGCTGAGGGGCCACAGGGTCGACGGGGTCGGTAGCAGGCTCGGCAGGGTGTACAGCAGGGTCTGCGGGAGCAGCCTGGGTAGCGTGGGCAGCGTGGGCCTGCTCGGCCTCCTCGGCCTCGAGCACGTACGCAGCGGGGATGAGGACATCCATCGCTGGGAGCCAGTCAACGTGGGCCGGTGCAATCTGGGTCCGAGCTGGGCTCGGGAGAATCATGTAGTCAGCACCGAAAGGGCCGTGCAACCAGACCCAGTGACGCTCACCATGCGGACGCAGCATCTTCATCCGGGCCATAACGTCTATCGACAAGGAAGTGGGGCCCGGAACACGTCGCAGGTCGTCAGGTAAGTCCTCGCCGGTCATCATGGTAAGCAGGGTGATCAGACCGCCGCAGCATATCGGTGAGCGAGCGCCCACCGACACAATGATACGGTCTAAAAACCAAGCCGCAATGTCGATCACGACGGCGGGGACAAGCTCGTGTCCATCCCTAGATAGAGCTCTGGGACGTGTCATCGCATAGAGCATGTAGAGCTCTGACGTAGACATCGTGCCCGGCTCATATCAGGCCAAAAAGGTGGTCGCCATAAGGCACTGGGCAATACGTAGGCAGGGGTGGACAATGGCCGAGGCCTTGGCCCTACTAGGGTCAAAGGCGGCGTGGTGGCCTGTGATACGTGCCCAGAAGACACCGGCGTCGAAAGAGGGTGGAGGGATATGTGTGGGTCCGTAACCGCGATCGGCTCCGGGGACGGCGGGCCATGAGAAGAACGCTCTCATCATATCGAGAGTGACCTGGCACTCTCGATCCATGAACCTGAATGAGCATCCCTCATCGGTCCGGGCAATCGAACTCAAAACCTCAAGTGTCGGGCGGGTGAACGTGTCCGCCGACACCTGAAGGAAGTCGCGCCAACCCACGTTGTCGTACAACGTGAGTATCCCCTCTAGTACCCCCAGGCGTCCAAGGTCAGCGAGGTGTGCAAACCTGGAGGGTACGATCGAGCGCTGGGAGATACGGTCAAAGACGGCGCGGTGTGCGTCGTCTCGGAATGTGATCCCGAGCGGCCCGACCAGTGGAGCCGGTGGTGGTGGCTGTGCAGCGGCGGGGAGTGGCTGTGCGGGCTGTGCGGGCTGTGGGTGCGCTGCAGGGTGTGCGGGGTGTGCGGGGCCTGCAGGCTGTGCGGGGTGTGTGGGGGAAGGCGGAGGAGAGTCCTCCACCAAGTGGGAGGGGTTGGGCTCGTCCGACCGCTTCCGCTTAGCGGAAGCTCTCGTCGACCGCGGCCGTGTCCGGGGCGGCATATCGGCCCCGAGCGCGCCGAAAAATGAAAAAAGTGCGGTGCGTGTAAAAGAATGGAAAGAGTATACCCAAACACGCCGCGAGTGCTAGGCAGTGGAAGCGTGCGAAGTCCGCGCTTCCACGAAGTCCAAAACAGCCCGTAGAAGCTCCCCTAGGCTCCCCTAAGCTCCAAAAAGCAACCTGTGCATGGAAAAGCGATATCAGCGAGTAATAATCAAAATGTATGGAGCAATAGGGGTATAACAGATAGATATGGGAATTGATTCGGGTTAGGGGTTCGATTAATACACGGATCCTCGAAAACTACGCAAAAAGAGGAGAAAATGGGCAAATCAAGCTATACCGGAGGTGATCGGAGACAAGGCCGCCGGCGGCGACTCGGGCGGGGTGCGGCGATGGTCGGCCGGCGGTGGCTGGCCGAGCGGCGGCGCGCGCGGGCTTGGTCGGGCGAGTGGGGGCTGGGTGAAGCGAGATCGGGCGATGGGAGCTGAGGGGGCGCGGGCGGATTCGGGATTTGCTATTTCGAAATCCGCGCCCCCCTCGCCACTTATATATAAAAGAGTTACGACTCGGCCGAGTGACGTGCTCACTCGGCCGAGCGAGGCAAATAAAAATTTTCTCCCCGATATCGCTTCGGCCGAGTGGCTTTGCCAGCCTCGGCCGAGTGACGTAAGTCCATTCGGCCGAGTGACTCAAGCTACTCGGCAAGACTCGCCCTAGGAGGGTATCCGTTTCACTCGGCCGAGTGATAATGTATACTCGGCCGAGTAGCAGTTATATCGAAATCAAGAAAATAAACAGAGAGTTGGGTACAGCAGACTTCCCTCGTTCGTGAGCGGCTCGGCCGGACGAACTTCTGTACTCGGCCGAGTGACTAGTATACTCGGCCGAGTGAGCCTTGTGTTCTGCTGTTTGTCTTCGTTTGGGCTCTAAACTCCGTCTTTCTTCCTCCAGTCGATTTCATCCTCCTCCTAAGCATCGAGCGCCTTCTTGGGGTGCTCCTCGTCGTCTCGTTCATCCTCCTCATGATGGATCTACCTATCTCCTCTCCTGTCAAGAAAAATAGGACCCGTTATCACAAAATTTTTGGTCGAATGACTCAAAACACTAAAAATCTCTAAAACGAAAATAAAGAAAAAGTAAAAATAAAGCAAAAACCGTCGGGTTGCCTCCCGACAAGCGCTCGTTTTAGGTCGTGAGCTCGACCCCCTATAATTTTCAATCAATGCGGGATGTTTGGTGCATATGAGATGCACCCGTCAAACTTCCCGGGGAGCGCACTTGGATTTGGACGTGGCGGCGTAGCGTTCTCCCTCGGAGGTCTCTTGTCTCGAATAGTGTTGGGGGGAGGCTCCCCCAAGCTAGCATTTGCCCCGGTCAACGGCTTAACCGGCGATGCCGATTTCCGTACCGGCGGAGCTTTCTTTGGAGACTTTAATTTCGAGAGCTTGCAGAGATCTCGAATCCTTGCGACATCAGCGTCGCCTTCATCTTCATCAGCGGAGAAGTCGGGGGAATCATCTTTATTCTCTTCATCTCGGCCTAAATCCGGGCCTTCTTCAAATTCTTCATCGAAAAGAGCGCCGATTGAGTGAGGAATCGCCTCTTCTATCACCTCGTCGAGGAGGTCCATGTAATCAAGCTCCTTGTGGTAAGGCATGTGCTTCATTGCCTTAGGAATGTGGAGCTCCACCTCGATGTTTTCGACGTTTAAGGTTAAGGTACCTTCGCGCA
Source organism: Scilla litardierei (assembly GCA_030789695.1). NCBI lineage: Eukaryota > Viridiplantae > Streptophyta > Magnoliopsida > Asparagales > Asparagaceae > Scilla > Scilla litardierei. The sequence continues at coordinate 53,355 of JAULAV010000096.1, forward strand.
CGTCGACGATGACTCCGGCGGTGGCTAGGAATGGGCGTCCAAGTATCAATGAGGTGTCTCCCTCCTCCTTAACGTCCATGATGACGAAGTCACATGGCAAGCATATTCCACCCGGGACTTGAGGTGGGATGTCTTCGGCAATCCCCACCGGCCTTGTTATCCGGCCATCGGCTAATTGAATGCGCATGTCGGTGGGTTTCAACTTTGTCCCAGTGTTAAGCTTTAAGAACATGGCGAGGGGCATGAGACTCACACTAGCCCCAAGATCGACCAACGCCTTTTGAAGAGGCACGCCACCCAAAGTGCAAGGAATCCGAAAACTCCCCGGATCTTTAAATTTTGCCGGCTCCTTCTCTCTCTTGGTGAACCAAGAGCCCTCCTCGGCTAGCATGATCTTCTCCTTCCTCTTCCTCCCCGAAATCAAGTCCTTCAAGAATTTAGCATACGTGGGGATCTCCACGATGGCGTCGAGGAAGGGAATATTGAGGCTAACTCCTCTTAGATACTCGAGGAATTTCGCTAGCCTTTTCTCCATTTTCACTTTCGCTAGTCTTTGGGGGAATGTGACCGGTGGCATGAAGCGCCTCTCCTCAATTAATCGCTCCGCCCTAGTTTTCTCCTTGTCTTGTGGCTCCTTCTCCTTTTCAATCTCAACTACCGGCTCAACCGGCTCCAAGCTTTCCTCCACGGCCTCCTCGGTAGGAATCATAGCGGGGGTGGTGTCCTTCCCGCCTCTAGTAGTAACGGCAACTACGGCATTGATGTGGCCCGTGTTGCCCCGTGGGTTTTGCTCCGGTTGCGCCGGTAATCTTTGAGTGTTCCGATTGAGCAACGCCAATTGCTCCGATATTTGAGCCACTACGGTATTAAGAGATTCTTGCCCCGCCTTCAAAGTGGCATTCACCTTATTTTGCTCGACCATGAACGCCTCCACTCTAGTTTCGAAGTCGGATCGTTGTGGAGCTTGTGGAGGGTTTTGATTTTGATTCCTCCACCCTTGGTTGAATCCGGGAGGCCTATATGGTGGAACTTGTTGCTTCGGTTGAAAGTTTTGTTGAGTAGGCCCCCTCGGTGGATAGTTTTGTTGTTGGGGTGGTGGTGGTCGAGCTTGTTGAGGCGGTGGTTGTGGCGGGTTCAAGGCTCCTTCATTGTTGGCGTAGGAGAATCCCGGATGATTTCTTGCGGCCGGATTGGACCAATACCCTTGGTTCCCCGCAACATATTGTACTTGCTCCAAGGATCCTTCTCCTTGCTCCCCTCCCGAGTACATGACTTGAGATTGGTCTTGCCAATCACACATTTGGTTGGTCGGTGCGGAGGTGGATGGGCTTCCTTGGGGCTCCGTGATAAATTTCTCCAATCTCTCCACCACCTTGTGGAGAGAATCGAATTTGCTCGTGAGCTCCGCTACGGCCTTCGCCTCGTAGATGCTAGTTGGCTTTAAGGAGGATGTGGAGTGTCCTCGCTCATCGCCCCATTGTTGGTTATTTGAGGCCATCTCCTCAATTAGGGCCGTAGCTTCCTCGGGAGTCTTTGACAAGATTGCACCATTCGCCGCGGCATCAATAATTTGTTTGGTCCCCGGTTGGAGACCGTTGTAGAAGCTATGAACTAGCTCCCAATCCTCTATACTGTGGTGCGGGCATTGATGCTGCAAATCCTTAAAACGCTCCCATGCTTCATAGAGCGTCTCCTGTGGTCCTTGCTTGAAGGACATGAGAGCGCTCCGGATCTTCACCGTCTTGGATGGCGGATAAAATTTGTCAATAAATGCACTCGCCAGCTCGTCCCAAGTGGTGAAGACACCCTCAGCTTACGTCCTCAACCAATAGAGTGCCTTGTCCTTTAGCGTAAAGGGGAAGAGACGCAGTCTGATAGCATCGTTGGAGACCCCCGGCATCTGGAATGTGGCGCACTTCGACAAGAATAGTTGGATGTGGTAGTGGGGGTTCTCATGTGCGTTCCCATGAAATGGGTCTTGTTGCATCAAAACCACCAATCCAGTCTTTAGCTCGAAGTTCTTGTCAGCCGCCAAACCCGGCATGGCAATGGACGAGGTGGTAGAAGAAGTCTTAGGCCGAAGCCTATCTCGAATAGAGATTATCCTTGCCATCCTTGCCGCCAATTCTTCAGGAGTTTCCGGGTTGGTCATATACCTCCCTTCCGGATCTTGTCTCTTTTCCGCTCTAAGTCTCCGCGCGGTACGTTCGATCTCGGGATCAAATAATAAGTCTTCTGGGTCCGCCGTAGATCTCGTGTTCATGCACAGGGGAAACAGAGTTTCAAAGAAATGATTAATACCGTGGAAGGGTTAGGTAAGAATAGTAAAGGAAATAATAATGGTAACAATAAAAAAAATAAAAATAAAAGAAAGAAGTAGCTAGGGTGAAAAAGAATCAAACGCAATCGCCGCCCCGGCAACGGCGCCAAAAACTTGATCGCTCCGGGACGTACACCCAAAGAACGGTTGTAGTTTTACCGCAAGCGCACGGTATAGCGGCGAGCGGGTATCGAACATAGGGAGGACGAATGACCGTGCTTGCTTCTAATCAACCTGGCTATTTAAGAATAGAGAGAATTGCCTTCGGTGATCCTTTCACAATCGTCAGACAAATGTGCGAAATATCAAATCAAATAAAGAACGTCTAGGGAATGGGGAGTTCCCGCTACTCACCGTATTTCATAAATGTGGTTCGTCGGTATCAAAATTGCTAGAATGAGAATTTGGATGAACTAGTTGCAACTAAATGTGGAACCAAGCTCACGCTCTCGCGCTGTTGCCGGTCTATAGCTATCCTAGGGTCGGGTCCAATCTCTTGCAAACCCTAGCCTAGGAAAGCTAGCATTAGGATCAACATCATCGTCCAATTGCGCACCGAGCCCAATCTCTTGCAAACTCGGTCCACAATCTAAATTAGGATAGTTCCTACCCGTCCAATCTCTTGCAAACGGGTATCGGCACGGAATTGCAACCGGAGATCCTAGTATCGGTCCAATCTCTTGCAAACCGATACTTCGAAAGTCCGACTCCAACCCAATTCGGATTTCTAGGGCTTCCTATCAAATTGGGATCCAATCTCTTGCAAATCCCAATTGATATGAATACCTAGCTATCCGCAGTAATTCGATCCCAATCTAATCTCTAATTATTGATTCTAGCACAATTTCTACCAATTTATCACAAATACGAAATTGGGCTTGTAGGGTTCATTCCCACGCCCCAAGACGTGGAGACTACTCACAAATCATAGCAATAGCACAAAAATAATCAATGAAATAGGCAATGGAATTCATCACAACAATGATATAAACAATAAAAATAGAGTTTTTGGGGAAGAGAGATGCAAACCAATGTAGTTCTTCAATTAATCCAACAAAAATCCAAGTTTTTCCTCTTCTCCAATCACAAATAATAAAGCTAAAAAGTAATCTCAAAAAGCTGCAAAAAATCTAAGAGATGGACCCCAAAACTAGGGTAAAAACAGGGCTTAAATAGCCCCAAAAATCGTCCAAAAATCCTGACCAAAACGCCCCTGCACAGCCCGTTTTCCGCAAATTTCGCTACAGGCAGCGCATCGCACTCGGCCGAGTGACAAAAGTCGCTCGGCCAAGTGAAAACCCTGTCATTTTCCAGTAAGTCGGGGGCTTCAAGGGTCTTCAGTTCGGAGGCGGCTCGGTCGAGTGAGTTGTCGTCACTCGGCCGATGGCTTCACTGCACTCGGGCGGACGTGGTTTGCCACTCGGCCGAGTGGGTCTTCTGAAGCTCAGGTGGTCGAAAAACAGAAACTTCGATATTTTGGAGGGGCTTCGTCTGGGCGCCACTCGGGCGGACGTGGTATCGTCACTCGGCCGATGTGGACTCCGACGCTCGGCCGAGTACACATGGAAATCGTGTCTGAACGGGTCGGCCGAGCAGTGTCTCGCTGGTCGGCCGAGTGGCTCCTCCACTCGGCCGAGTGGGACACAAAAGATGCCCAATCTGATTGTTTTGGCCTCCTCGTCGCTCCTACGACGTCCATTCTTCTTCCGCTCCTCTCCAACAGCAAAATATCCCTCGGGGAGGTCGTCGGTGGCCGTCTAGAGTAAGCGCGTCTCGAGATCACTCCAAATCGCGCCAAATCACCTGAAATGCGACAAAAACAACAAATCGTGAAAAGCATCGCAATATCGTCGATATATCGTGAAAAACATGATTTGGGCGATCTAGATGGCATGCAAATACACGGAAAAAAGGTGTAAAATGAGGAGTGATCACTTCGCGCTTCGATTCGCGACTTCTTGTGAATGTTAGTTGGTTCAAGAAGAAGAACCAACCGACTAGATAGTGATCTAGTCGGTCGGCAAAGATTCTTGGACCGACTAGTTTGCCTTCTCAATTCTAAGCTCTTTACTGTTTACAGTTAGTCGGTCTACGTTGACTCACCGACCGACTAGGTTGTGAACTAGTCGGTCAGTGATCCTTCTTAGACCGACTAGTTGAGCTTTCCCTGTACATGCCTAGTTATTGTTTATCGTTAGTCGGTCTATGTACATTTGGCGACCGACTAGTTGATGAACTAGTCGGTCAACATTTGTTCTTGGACCGACTAATTCAATATGTACTCAGACTATTTGTTTTATCTCTTAGTCGGTCTAAGTTCACTCACCGACCGACTAGTTATAAAACTAGTCGGTTGGCAAGTCTTCTTGGACCGACTAGTTCTGTTAGTCTGAAACTTCTTCTATTCACTGTTCACCTCTTAGTCGGTTCATGCTGTTTGACCGACCGACTAGTTGATGAACTAGTCGGTCAGTGGTTGTTCTTTGACCGACTAGTTTGGTTCAGAATAGAGCCGTTGGAGCTTTAATTGCAACGTTTTCCTCTCTCTCTTTCCTCTAACCTATAAATACTTGGTGTGCTGCATTCATTGCACTCAAGGCTGATATTAAGAGAAGTTTAGAGATCAAAGAGAAAGCATTCATCTCATTTAAAGCTCATTCATTTCCATTCAAGAATCTCTCCCTCACTCTTATTTCAAAAGAGAGATTCATTGATTGTGAGCCTTCCAAGCCAAGTGCTTGATTCTAGGTCACCAACAACCTCATAGCTCTCCATTGCTGGTCATCTACTTGGAGCTAGGGTTTGGTGCCTCTTCATCTTCCCCAAAATCCGTTTTGCCCTAAATTGTAAGTTATACTCAAGGCATAGGATTTTGTCGGTAAGAATTTCTATTTCATTTACTTTCATATTGTAAGTGTTTTACTCTCGGTTGTGAGAGTTTGTTTGTGATCCCGGGTTGTGGGAGTCACAATTTCCTTTGTGTATGATTTGACTTTGTGAAGGTTTTTCACAAGTATTTCATAGTGCAAATCTTGAGTTAGGGTTTCTAACTCAAGTATCCGGAGGGGATCCGGTTGGTTGGAACGTAGGATCACCGGGAACAAGTCGGGGAGACTTGGGTGGATCCGAACCCAGTAATATAGTGTGTTTGCGATTGTTTCTTTGTTGTCTAACATTTACATTTCTGCATTTCCACATTGTTTGGTAGAGTTTGCAAGATAATTAGGAATTATCTTCTTAATTATTTTAAAGTACTATTCACCCCCCTCTAGTACTTGTGCAGTAGCTTAGCAGGGCATTACAGTATGGTGGTGAGTGATTTGAGATCTGATAAGGCGATCTAGGTATATATTTGATAATATATTTCGCTCACCTTGCTAGAGACTAGCAAAACGCTAGTTGGGGGGTGTGATTCGGGTTGAATATTGCTTATTTAGCCCCTCATCTAGTAATATTTTGTGCTTATATGATGCTAAATTGTTCTCTAATATGTTCGTATTTTTTACACCATCTTCTATTAGAGAAATCACCTTATTTGAGCACAAAACAGTAATTGATGGAGTATTTCTACACTTTTTATATTTTTCCTAGCTTGGTCTCGATCTCACGATTCCAACGACTATTTATTTGTATTTTTCTGAGATCTGTGCTAATTACTATGTATTTTTGAATGTAGAATACCAATAAAATGAGGAAATTAAAGTTTACACGAATCTTGGCGCACGACATGGCAGCCATCCACGCTCTCCCGCCCGCATCCAATGGCATCAACGAGATGTACGACGCGGCCGATCCTCCACCGTCGATCAATCATCCAACGGCGCTGCGCGAAGCGGGGAAATAGCGGGCGACGTGGCCTCTTCTGAAGCGTCGATGTGAGATCCAACGGCTCCGAGCGACTCCGATTCGAACCCGAAGAGCGCACGAATCTTGAAGCCACGCGGCACTCGGAGATCCAATCCCGCTACGATGTGCGGCTATTATTTGATCCGCTCGGTGGATCGGGTTCGGATGCAAGCGGATGCAAATTTTAAACCCATTAAGGCCCCCAAACCCGCAATGCCTCTATATAAGCGTATTTCTAGGGTTTTTGGCCGTATTCTGGGCGTATTGGGGGCTCTAGGAGCCGTATTTTTCCTCTGAAAAATTCTGTAAAATTCCAGAGGCTATTCTTATTATTTCCAGAGAGTTTTGGTGTCTATCTTGGAGATTTGGTGATAAATTCTTAAACTTATACCCCGTATTTGGTGCTTTTCTATTGTATTTTGCTATTAGAACGATGTATTTTGCTATGAAACTTGATTTCTCTTGCACCATGAGTAGCTAAATTCTTATTTTGCATGGTATGGCGTAGTTAGGGGATATGATTTGTCTTCGTTTGGTTGAATCGTTGTGCTAAATCGTTAACGTTGATAAAGTTGTGAACTTTGTTATTAAATCTTCTTTTTCATCTTCCAAAAGAAGTGATTGAGTTGATGATCGCCCCACAAGGGTGAGTTTTGATCTCTCCAAAAGAGAGTTTCATACCGTATTTGTAAGATTATAACTTTAGCAACGATTTTATTCATATTGTGCTTTAACCCCCAAAAGGGTATTTTCCGATGAATTGCTCCCAAAAGGAGAATTTATTGAGTTATATTTAATCAACCAAGTTAATACGAATTATTGATCCTAACGAACCCATACCATGTGCATACTTTTCATAGATATTTTCACGAATTTTCTTCGTTCGCATTGTTCACCACGATCAACTTCATTCACATCACCATCATTATTGAAGTGGTTAGTTTCTCTTCGTTGGATTTCTATTTGATTTGAGCTGTGGTTGCAACAGATTTTATCCCGAGGATTCGACATCTGGACTCCCAGATTATATTACTTGTACAGACTCTTGCGGTTGAGAGAAGCATTATTTTGGGCCTACCACCGATATCCAGGCGAAGCACGCCTAGGAGATGGCTAGCAAGAAAAGGGTGATCGAGCTACAGACGGGGCAGATAGCCGACCTGAAGAAGACGATCGAAGCGGAGAGGAGGGAGAAAGGTATCTTGAGGCAGCAGCTGGAGGAGAGATGGGGAGTTGAGCGCGACGTGATCGAAACCGCTATCCGTCGTTATCATGACGAACATGTCATTCTGATGCTGCGGGAGGCGAGGGAGACGGGAGTTCACCAGGTGGTGAGGAACATGGGGACTCAGTCAGAGGAGAAGCGACGATGCTGAGGACTTAGAGTAGGAGAAATTTGTCTATTTTTTTGTATGGTCGACCGATGGCCAGGCCCGGTGTGATGTTGTATTCCCAACGGGCGCCGTGAATAACCTTGCCCTTTAGAATAAATGGGATGGATTGATCTTGTCTTGGTTTCTTCTTATCCTTGTTGAGTGTGTGGGCTGCTTGCTTGCGATGGTACAATTGCCCCAACATCCATCTGTCCACGAGCGCTAGGTTATGGGGAGAGGGATGTTGAGACTCAGTATGATGATGGCATACGAATGAGCTCGGGGCGACTGATCACTCCTTATTTTACACTTTTTTCCCGCATGTTTGCATGCCATTTAGATCGCTCAAATCATGTTTTTCACGATATATCGACGATATTGCGATGCTTTTCACGATTTGTTGTTTTTGTCGTATTTCAGGTGATTTGGAGCGATTTGGAGTGATCTCGAGATACGCCTACTCCAGAGTGTCACCGACGACCTCCCCGAGGGGTATTTTGCTATTGGAGAGGAGCGGAAGAAGAAAGAACGTCGCAGGAGCGACGAGGAGGCCAAAACAAGCTGTTTGGGCATTTTTGGTGTCTCACTCGGCCGAGTGCAGGAGTCAATCGGTCGACCGGCGAGACACCGCTCGGTCGACCAGATCGGACATGCATCATATGTGCACTCGGCCGAGCATCGGAAGCCACATCGGCCGAGTGACGAGACCCCGTCCGCCCGAGTGGCACTCAGACGAAGCCCATCAAAAATCGTCAACTTACTGTTTTTCGTCTGCCTGAGCTTCAGAAGACCCACTCGGCCGAGTGAATGCCGACCGCCCGAGTACTAAGAAGCCATCGGCCGAGTGACGACAACTCACTCGGCCGAGCCGCCCCCGAAGTGAAGACCCCTGAAGACCAAGACTTACTGGAAATTCTCAAGGTTTCTTACTCGGCCGAGCGACTTTTGTCACTCGGCCGAGTGCGACGTGCTGCCTGTAGCGAAAATTGCGGTTTTCAGGCTGCGCAGGGGCATTTTGGTCACAGTTTTTTGGACGATTTTGGGGGTATTTAACCCCTATTTTTACCCTAGGTTAGAGAGCTTTTCTCTTTACTTTTTTCAGCTTTTTAGATTAAACTTTTAGCTTTAGATTTTGTGATTGGAGAGGAGAGAAAAGTTGATTTTTGTTGGATTCATTGAAGAACTCTATTGGTTTGTCTCCCTCTCCATTAAAAATACTATTTTTATTGCTTATTTGAATATTGTGATGAATTCTCTTGTTAATTCCATTGATTATTTTTGTATTTGTGCTATGAATTGTGAGTAGTCCTTACGTCTTGGGGCGTGGGGATGAACCCTACGAGCCCAATTTCTAATTTGTGATGAATTGGTAGAGATATTGCTAGAATTGCTATTAGGGTTAGATTGGGATCGATTTACTACGGATAGCTAGGTGTTCATATCGATTGGGATTTGCAAGAGATTGGATCCCAATTCGATAGGAAACCCTAGAAATCCGAATTGGGTTGAAATTGAGTTTCAGTAGTATCGGTTTGCAAGAGATTGGACCGATACTAGGGTTCTCGGTTGCAATTCCGTGCCGATACCCGTTTGCAAGAGATTGGACGGGTAGGAACTATCCCAACCTAGGTCGTGGCCCGAGTTTGCACGAGAGTGGGCTCGGGGCGCGATTGAACGATGATGTTGATCCTAATGCTAGCTTACCTAGGCTAGGGTTTGCAAGAGATTGGACCCGAACCTAGGTTAGCTATAGACCGGAAACAGCGCGAGAGCGTGAGCTAGGTTTTACATTCAGTTGCAACTAGTTCATCCGAGATTCTACCCTAGCAATGTTGATACCAATGAATCACATTGACGAGATACGGTGAGTAGCGGGGATTCCCCATTCCCTAGGTGTCTTTATTTGATTTGATATCTTCGTACTTGTCTGACGATTGTAACAGGATCGCCAAAGGCAAATTCCCTCTTTTCTGTTCTTAATAGCCAGGTTGTTCGGAGCAAGCACTTTCATTCGTCCTCCCTGTGTTCGATAACCCGCTCGCCGCTACACCGTGCGCTTGCGGTAAAACTACACGGTCGCACTTTTAGGTTACATTCCGGAGCGATCAAGTTTTTGGCGCCGTTGCCGGGGAGGCGATTGTGTTTGATCTTATCACCCTAGCTATTTCTTTCTTTTTGTTTTATTTCCTCATTTTTTATCTAACCCTTCCATTGTGCTAATCACTTCTTTGAACCTCTGTTTTCCCATTGCATGTACACGAGATCTACGGCAGACCCTGAAGCTATATTATTTGATCCCGAGATCGAACGTACTGTGCGGAGAATTAGAGCGGAGAGGAGACAAAATCCGGAAGGGAGGTTTATGACCAACCCGGAAACTGCGAAACAATTAGCGGCAAGGATGGCGAGGATCATTTCTATTCGCGATAGGCTTCGGCCTAAGACCTCTTCTACGACCTCATCCATTGCCATGTCGGAGTTGGCGGCTGACAAGAACTTTGAGCTGAAGACTGGACTAGTGGTTCTGATGCAGCAGGATCCATTTCATGGGAATGCCCATGAAAATCCCCACTACCACATCCAGCTATTTCTGTCGAAGTGCGCCACATTTCAGATGACGGGGTCTCCATCGATGCCATCAGACTGCGCCTCTTCCCCTTCACATTAAAGGACAAGGCACTTTATTGGTTGAGGACGCAAGCTGAGGGAGTCTTTACCACATGGGACGAGTTGGCGAGTGCGTTCATTGACAAGTTCTATCCGCCATCCAAGACGGTAAATATTCGGAGTGCTCTTATGTCCTTCAAGCAAGGACCTCAAGAGACGCTCTATGAGGCTTGGGAGCGTTTCAAAGATCTGCAGCATCAATGCCCGCACCATAGCATTTAAGATTGGGAGCTAGTTCATAGCTTCTACAATGGTCTCCAACCGGGGACCAAGCAAATTATTGATGCCGCGGCAAATGGTGCTATCTTATCAAAAACTCCCGACGAAGCTACGGCCCTAATTGAGGAGATGGCCTCAAATAATCAACAATGGGGCGACGAGCGAGGACACTCTACGTCCTCCTTGAAGCCATCTAGCATCTATGAAGCAAAGGCCGTAGCGGAGCTGACAAGCAAGTTTGATTCTCTCCACAAGGTAGTGGAGAGACTGGAGAAGTTTATCACGGAGCCCCAAGGAACCCCTTCCACATCCGCACCAACGAATCAAATGTGTGATTGGTAAGACCAATCTCAAGCTATGTATTTGGGAGGAGAGCAAGGAGAGGGATCCTTGGAGCAAGTTCAATATGTCGCGGGGAACCAAGGATATTGGGTCAATCCGGCCACAAGAAACCATCCCGGTTTCTCTTATGCCAACAATGAAGGAGCTTTGAACCCGCCGCAACAACCACCTCAACAAGCTCGACCAACACCACCACAACAACACCATTATCCACCGAGGGGGCCTCCACAACAAAATTTCCAACCGAAGCAACAAGTTCCACCCTATAGGCCGCCCGGATACAATCAAGGGTGGAGAAATCAAAACCCTCCACAAGCTCAACAACGATCCGACTTCGAAGCTAGAGTGGAGGAGTTTATGGTCGATCAAAAGAAGGTCAATGCTTCCTTGAAGGCGGGCCAAGACTCCCTTACAACCGTTGTAGCCCAAATCTCGGAGCAATTGGCGTTGCTCAATCGAAATACTCAACAATTACCGGCTCAACCCGAGCAAAACCCACGGGGCAACACCGGCCATATCAATGCCGTGGTTGCCGTTACAACTAGAGGCGGGAAGGATACCACCCCCGCCATGATTCCTACCGAGGAGCCCGTGGAGGAGAATGTAGAGCCAATTGAGCCGGTAGTTGAAGTTGAGAGGGAGAAAGAGCCGCAAGAAAAGGAGAAATCTAGAGCGGAGAAATTGCTTGAAGAGAGGCGCTTTATGCCACCGGTCCCATTCCCCCAGAGGCTTGCTAGAGCAAAAATGGAGAAACGGCTAGCAAAGTTTCTCGAGTATTTGAGAGGGGTTAGCCTCAACATTCCTTTCCTCGACGCCATCGTGGAAATCCCGACATACGCTAATTTTTTAAAGGATTTGATTTCGGGGAGAAAGAGGAAGGAGAAAATTATGCTCACCGAGGAGGGCTCTTGGTTCACCAAGAGAGAGAAGGAGCCGGCTAAATTCAAAGACCCGGGGAGTTTTCGAATTCCTTGCACCTTGGGCGGCGTCCCTCTACAAAAGGCGTTGGTGGATTTAGGGGCTAGTGTTAGCCTCATGCCTCTCTCTATGTTCCAAAGGCTAAATACCGACACGAAATTGAAGCCTACCGACTTGCGGATACAACTAGCCGATGGTCGGATCACAAGGCCGATAGGGATCGCAGAGGACATCCCGCTACAAGTCCCGGGGGGCATATGCTTGCCATGCGACTTCGTGATTATGGATGTTAAGGAGGAGGGGTATACGTCGTTAATACTTGGACGACCGTTCCTTGCCACCGCCGATGTCATTGTCGACGTACGAGAAGGTACCCTAACATTGAATGTCGGCAACATCGAGGTGGAGTTTCATATTCCTAAGGCAATGAAACACATGCCTTACCACGAGGAGCTGGACTATATGGACCTCCTTGACGAGGTAATTGAGGAAGCAATCCCCCATTCGATCGGTGCTCTATTCAATGAAGATTTCGAGGAAGGGCCGGATTTGGACCAAGACGAGAAGATAAATGATTCCCCCGACTTCTCCGCTGAAATTGATGAAGGCGACGCTGATGTCGCAAGGATTCGAGAGCTCTGCAAGCTCTCAAAATTAAAGTCTCCAAAGAAAGCTCCGCTGATACGGAAATCGGTGTCACCGGTGAAGCCGAGGACCGGAGCAAGTGCTAGCTTGGGGGAGCCACCCCCAACACTATTCGAGACGAGAGACCACCGAGGGAGAACACGCTGCCGCAACTTCCGAATCCAAGCGTTCTCCCCGAAAAGTTTGACGGGTGCATCTCATATGCACCAAACATCCCGCGTAATTGAAAATCATAGGGGGTCGAGCTCACGACCTTAAACGAGCACTTGTCGGGAGGCAACCCGACGGTTATAGCTTTATTTTTACTTTTCTTTTATTTTTGTTTTAGAAATCTTTAGTGTTTTGAGTCGTTCGCCCGAAAATTTCATGATAACGGGTCCTATTTTTCCTGACAGGAGAGGAGAACGAGGTATCCATCATTTGGAGGATGAACAAGGCGACGAGGAGCGCTCCAGGAAGGCGCTCGATGCTTAGGAGGAAGATGAAATCGACTGGAGAAAGAAAGACAGAGTTTAGAGCCCAAACGAAGACAAACAGCAGAAAACAGGGTTCACTCGGCCGAGTATACTAGTCACTCGGCCGAGCACACAAGTTCGTCCGACCGAGCGGCTCATGAACGAGGGAAGTCTGATGTACCCAACTCTCTGTTTCTTTTCTTGATTTCAGTATAACTGCTACTCGGCCGAGTATATATATTCACTCGGCCGAGTAAAACTGATACGCTCCTAGGGCGAGTCTTGCCGAGTAGCTTGAGCCACTCGGCCGAATGGACTTACTCCACTCGGCCGAGGGTGGCAAGGTCACTCGGCCGAAGCGTAAGCGGGGAGGAATTTTTCCGTTGAGTTACTCGGCCGAGCGACCTCGTCACTCGGCCGAGTCGTAACTTTTGCTATAAAAAGGGTCGCGGGGGGGGCGCGTTTTTCGAAACGAGTTAAATCGCAAAACCCCGACTTCTCGCATTCCCCAGTGCCCGAATCTCCCCCACTCGCCCGATCCCTCGTCCGCCGCTGCCGCTCGGCTGCCCTTCGCCGGCCGAGCCCGCCGCACCTCCGCCCGAGTCGCCGCCGGCGGCCACGCCTCCGGCCGAGCTCCGGTAACCCGTTTTTTCGCCTATTTCGCCTCTTTTGCGTATTTTTTGATGATCCATGCATTTAACGAACCCCAAACTCAAATTAATTTCAATTTCTATCTATTATACCCCTAATGCCCCATACGTTTTGAATATTACTCGCTGATATCTTCATTTCATGCGCAGGTTATATTTGGGAGCTTAGGGGAGCCCAGGGGAGCTTCCAGGGACTGTTTTGGGCTACGTGGAGGCGTCGTCTTCGCACGCTTCCATAGCTTTGCTCTCGCGGCGTGTCGTGGTATATTCTTTCCTTTATTTTACGCACGCCGCATTTTCATTGGTTTTGGTGAGCGCTCGGGGCCCATATGCCGCCCCGGACACAGCCGAGGTCGAGGAGAGCTTCCGCCAAGCGAAAGCGGTCGGATGATGCCGGCCCCTCCCACGAGGTGGAGGACTCTCCTCCACCTTCTCCACCACACCCAGTTCCCCCAGCACAGCCTGCAGGCCCCGCACACCCCGCACAGCCTGCACAGCCCGCACAGCCCGCTCACCCCGCATAGCCACCACCTCCGGATCCACTTGTCGGGCCGCTGGGGATTACGTTCCAGAACGACGCCCACTGTGTCGCTTTCAAGCGTATCTCCCAGCGCTCGATCGTACCCTCCAGGTTCGCACACCTTGCAGACCTAAGACGCCTGGGGGTACTCGAGGGGATGCTCACGTTGTACGACAACGTGGGCAGGCGAGATTTCTTCCAGGTGTTGGCGGACACGTTTATCCGTCCGACACTTGAGGTTCTTAGTTCGATCGCCCGGACCGACGAGGGATGCTCGTTTCGGTTCATGGACTGAGAGTGCCAGGTCACTCTCAGTATGATGAGAGCTTTCTTCCCGTGGCCCGATGTCCCCGGGGCCGATCGTGGTTACGCCCCCACTCACATCCCCCCACCTTCCTTCGATGCCAGCACCTTCTGGGCCCGGATTACGGGTCTTCACGCTGCCTTTGACCCTAGTAGGGCCAAGGCCTCGGCCATCGTCCACCCTTGCCTCCGTATAGCTCAGCGCCTCATGGCGACGACCTTTTTGGCGAGATATGAGCCGGGTACGATGTCCACGCCGGAGCTTTATATGCTCTACGTGATGACACGCCCCAGAGCTCTACTAGGGAGGGTGATGAGTTGGTCCCCGCCGTCGTGATTGATGTCGCGACCTGGTTTTTGGACCGCATCATCGTATCGGTGGGCGCTCGCTCACCGATATGCTGCGGCGGTCTGATCACCTTGCTCGCCCTTATGACCGGCGAGGACTTTCCAGATGACCTGCGACGAGCACCGGGCCCCACTTCACTGTCCATAGATGTTATGGCCCGGATGAAGATGCTCCGTCTGCACGGTGAGCGACACTGGGTCTGGCTACACGGCCCCTACGGTGCCCATTACATGATTCTTCCGAGCCCAGCTCGGACTCAGATTGCACCGGCCCAGGTGGACTGGCTCCCGGGGATGGATCTTATGATCCCTGCCGCTTACGTGCTCGAGGCCGAGGAGGCCGAGCAGGCCCATGCTGCCCACGCTGCACCCGCAGACCACGTTGCACCTGCTGAGCCCACTGCACCTGTTGACCCAGTGGCCCCTCAGCCTATCCATGATATTTCTGCTACTCCCGACGACTCTGTCCACACTTCTGTCGGTGTCGGAAGTACCCTCGCTGAGCCCACCTCCACTACCTCCACGCCCACTCGAGCTGGCCCTCTGTCCGTTGAGCCTCTTTGCTCTGCACTTCCCGAGCGCCCACCGACCTTTGTTGAGAGTGGAGAGCCCTCTTTTGCTGCGGTCGTAGAGACCATGGCTAGCATGATCTCCGCTGGGGTTGCGCCTTTCGGACCACACACTTCCTCCCCAGCGGTAGTCACTTCTGTCCCCACCACAGCCGTACTTTCTGAGAGTGTAGTGACGTCTGTCTTCACTTCTGTGTCACCTACCTCTCTGGCCGCCTCGTCGCCACTCTTATACTCCACTTCCACTGCTGTTGCTTCCACTTCACGCCAGCCTGTGTCCCAGCCTCGCCCTGAGGCTAGGCCCACACTAGTGAGCACATCACCCTACCTCCACATGCCTGCTGAGCCCATCACCTACGCCACCAGAGTACGCCAGCCCCGACCTGCATAGCACAGACCGGTGCGTCCCTCTGCACCACCACCCCCAGACACTGTACTTCAGAGCATTCGTGCTCTCGAGGGGGCGGTGAGTGGCCTCAGAGGCGACCTTAGGACCCTGTCCTCCACCGTCTCCGCGATGGCTGGCCGCTTCGACCTGCTTCCGCACATTCACTACTGCCTTACCCAGGTCCTAGATCAGCTCCCCCGCTAACCACACCCACACCCACCCAGCAGGTACCCACCCCCACCCCTACCCACACCCAGCCTGCTACCACACTCACACCCACACCCTCTCAGCAGTCTGTTCCACCACCTCCTCCTCCTTCGCCTCAGGACGGAGACGGTGCAGCACCACCCTCTTAGGCACTCTTGATGCCATTGCCTCTTTTTGTCGTTGTGCTGCCCGTCTCTGCTGGGTCCTGTTGTTTTTGGCCACCCCACCCTCCCCTCACTGTTTTTGGATACACATTTTGATCATATATTTATATATCATTTTTGGGAGAGCGGGAGAGTTTTTGGTGTCACTACTCTATATCTGATTCACTCGTATATCTGCATGCATCATGTCTCCATCATATTTTTATTTCTTATTTTTCTTTTGTTATTTTATTTTCTTTTTCCACATGCATGCATCCTCACTTACCCCTCACATTACTTGTCTCTCTGTGTGCCACACTTCGCACATTGAGGACACTGTGCCATTTAGCTTGGGGGAGTGAGTTCTCACGTTCTTTTCGATTTACCACCTTTATTTTAGTTTTTCACGCCATTTTCCGCATTTGCACTCATCTTCATCACTTTTTCTTCTTTTTACCATGCATCACGTTTTCCTTATTTTCTTTGTGTGTTGCATTGTAATTAGTTTCATTTTCCCCTTTATCTTTATTTCTTTTTCATCTCATGCTAGAGATGACTTTTTTGTGATGATGATGACGTGGAGTTAGCTTCCTATATATGCATGCTATATTTGTCATGTCTTAGATTTTATTTCTGATATCATATGCTATGATTTGCCTTGCATTTAGAGATAGTAACCCACACTTTTTCCGCATGAAAATGGATGAAATTTTATTATTAGCTGAGTCTGAATATTCATATGTATGCTATCGCAGAAAACACGCCAAGATTCACGCATTGAATGCTTATATCTGGAGTACCGTTTTCTTTTCCTATATCACTTCTATATGCATGCTTTGTACATTTCACTTCAGGATGATTGAATGATGTTAGCTATGATAAATCTGGATTAGTTAGCTTTTTTGTGATCGAAACTGAGTAGATTAGATTACCCTGCTGAAGTTGTCGTGCACGTCCTATAGAGTGAACCGAGAGACATATTTATTTCTTTCTCCACATATCTTGAACATCATTTCTCTATTTTAAAATCATTGGTGAATCTCCCCTTAAGCGATTCTATTATATGGCATTTCCCCCACTATTAATTCCTAGCTCCAAATTTCCCAAAAACAAAGAAAAAGAAAAAGAAAAAAATTCTTGTATATCCTTATTTCTCTTTGATTTGGGATCATTGTGTATATATGTTATGTGAATACAAAAAGAAAAAAAAAGAAAAAAAAGAAAAAAAAAGAAAAAGAAAAGAGAAAACCCTCAATGAAAGATCCCATCTCATGTTCTCTCCTTCTTTACTTCTTTTATTTTTATTTTTATTTTTATCACTTTTGGAGCTTTATAGAAATGGGGATGTAAATATTTTTTGTGCCACCACGCTTATAGATAAGCTTAGGGGAGAGAATCCATTGATGTGTGAGAGAGTGACTACTTGACATTGCACGACAACCTAGGCTAAGTAATATTCTATACTCGGTGAGATTATTTTTAGCTTTACGAAGTCCAGAAATCTATGCCTAGCACTCATTTCATGAAATCCACACTTTTCTATTCTTTCTATTCTACGGTGTGATATTCTTATACTCCTCTTAGAAAGCGTTCAATTGAAAAATGTGTGATCTGCGATATTGTATACTGCTTTAGATGATTCAGACGATGTTAATTCTAAAATTATTCCGTTTTTCATGTTATATCATCATTCTTGGGTTATCTATTTCTATTTGCACCTTTATACTATGATATCGAAATAAAATTCTTTGACATGTGTTTTACATTCGGTGCATGCTATATGATTGAGCCAAACCCACGTCCTGAGAAAATGATCTAGCAGCTTCCCTCCTCGCTTTCTTCTTTCTTCTTCGTTTTTCATTTTCCATTTTTCCACCGTTTTCGTTTTCGGAATCCACCGGGTTCGCCTCTTACTTATCTTCCTCGAGGACGAGTAAGAGGTAAGCTTGGGGGATTTTGATCACTCCTTATTTTACACTTTTTTCCCGCATGTTTGCATGCCATTTAGATCGCTCAAATCATGTTTTTCATGATATATCGATGATATTGCGATGCTTTTCACGATTTGTTGTTTTTGTCGTATTTCAGGTGATTTGGAGCGATTTGGAGTGATCTCGAGATACGCCTACTCCAGAGTGTCACCGACGACCTCCCCGAGGGGTATTTTGCTATTGGAGCGGAGCGGAAGAAGAAAGAACGTCGCAGGAGCGACGAGGAGGCCAAAACAAGCTGTTTGGGCATTTTTGGTGTCTCACTCGGCCGAGTGAAGGAGTCAATCGGCCGACCAGCGAGACACCGCTCGGCCGACCAGATCGGACATGCATCATATGTGCACTCGGCCGAGCATCGGAAGCCACATCGGCCGAGTGACGAGACCCCGTCCACCCGAGTGGCACTCAGACGAAGCCCATCAAAAATCGCCAACTTACTGTTTTTCGTCTGCCTGAGCTTCAGAAGACCCACTCGGCAGAGTGGATAATGCCGACCGCCCGAGTACTAAGAAGCCATCGGCCGAGTGACGACAACTCACTCGGCCGAGCCGCCCCCGAAGTGAAGACCCCCGAAGACCAAGACTTACTGGAAATTCTCAGGGTTTCTTACTCGGCCGAGCGACTTTTGTCACTCGGCCGAGTGCGACGCGCTGCCTGTAGCGAAAATTGCGGTTTTCAGGCTGCGCAGGGGCATTTTGGTCACAGTTTTTTGGACGATTTTGGGGGGTATTTAACCCCTGTTTTTACCCTAGGTTAGAGAGCTTTTCTCTTTACTTTTTGTAGCTTTTTAGATTAAACTTTTAGCTTTAGATTTTGTGATTGGAGAGGAGAGAAAAGTTGATTTTTGTTGGATTCATTGAAAAACTCTATTGGTTTGTCTCCCTCTCCATTAAAAATACTATTTTTATTGCTTATTTGAATATTGTGATGAATTCTCTTGTTAATTCCATTGATTATTTTTGTATTTGTGCTATGAATTGTGAGTAGTCCTTACGTCTTGGGGCGTGGGGATGAACCCTACGAGCCCAATTTCTAATTTGTGATGAATTGGTAGAGATATTGCTAGAATTGCTATTAGGGTTAGATTGGGATCGATTTACTACGGATAGCTAGGTGTTCATATCGATTGGGATTTGCAAGAGATTGGATCCCAATTCGATAGGAAACCCTAGAAATCCGAATTGGGTTGGAATTGAGTTTCCGTAGTATCGGTTTGCAAGAGATTGGACCGATACTAGGGTTCTCGGTTGCAATTCCGTGCCGATACTCGTTTGCAAGAGATTGGACGGGTAGGAACTATCCCAACCTAGTTCGTGGCCCGAGTTTGCACGAGAGTGGGCTCGGGGCGCGATTGAACGATGATGTTGATCCTAATGCTAGCTTGCCTAGGCTAGGGTTTGCAAGAGATTGGACCCGAACCTAGGTTAGCTATAGACCGGCAACAGCACGAGAGCGTGAGCTAGGTTTTACATTCAGTTGCAACTAGTTCATCCGAGATTCTACCCTAGCAATGTTGATACCAATGAATCACATTGACGAGATACGGTGAGTAGCGGGGATTCCCCATTCCCTAGGCGTCTTTATTTGATTTGATATCTTCGTACTTGTCTGACGATTGTGACAGGATCGCCAAAGGCAAATTCCCTCTTTTCTGTTCTTAATAGCCAGGTTGTTCGGAGCAAGCACGTTCATTCGTCCTCCCTGTGTTCGATAACCCGCTCACCGCTACACAGTGCGCTTGCGGTAAAACTACACGGTCGCACTTTTGGGTTACATTCTGGAGCGATCAGCAACCTGCCGAACCATTGGTTTGGGGCGAGGTGAGGCATACGAATGAGTTTGTGGGGGGTCGGTGTCGCAGTCCGACCCTGAACAGGTGATGCTCAATGTCCCTGGCCTCCGCAATGCTGGCGGTGCCCTTCTTGGGCCCGGGTAGGGCAAGAGGGCGGATTTGAAGTTAGTTTGACTCAGCGCAATCATTTCGACGCGAAAGAGGACGGGAATCGAAGAGTTTCGATGTTCGTTGCACGAACCAAGGCTATCTTTCCGAATCGACGGCGGATGGAAATCGGAGCAGTTCGGCTACTCTCTGGATGACACGTGGTGGATGCGACAACTGCTATCAGTCGAGGCATCATACCGCGTGGATCGAGGCATCAGTCCGTGGATCGAAGCGTCGAGGGGCGCGAATCGTCGACGCATGGCGAGAAGTCTGCGGTCGCGATCTTTCAAGACGTCCTATAAAGAGCTCTGGGTGGGGAGCCAGTGAGGGTTTCTTGCTTGAAAATATTTCTGTGAGCCTGCAGTTGCCGGAGATTGTTTAGCTTCTGTCGAAGTTATCGTCGAAGATCCAGCCGCCGCTGCAGCGTCGTCGTCGAAGCCATCGATATCATTCAGGTACTTAACCTCTTCTTTCTCGATGTCTTCGTCAACGTCTTCCTTCCACTTGTCGGGGTCGAGGGTGGTGGAGGGAGTGAGCTCAGCCGCGGATACGGTGGAGAGCACGGGGGAAGGGTCATCGGAGAGTCGGAGCAGTAGCACGGGTGATGAGCAATCAGTGGGCTCGCCCTCGGATGTCCCGAATGAATGGAAGGAGGGGAAATGGCCCCTAAAGAGGATGTCGAAGCCCGTTACTCTGGCCGCTGTTACGGTGGCGGAGGCCGGAGTGGTTCCAGACGAGATCACGGGTGTGAGGTCGGTGTTGAAGACGTCCCTTCCAGAAATCAGCGAGTCGTTCATCAGGCCGCCCTATTCCGTCCGGGAGCCCACTGAGGTGGAGCGGTTGTGTTTTGCGGGAGACGATGAGGTGGGGATGTACGTAGCCTGCTTTCAGCAGGGGTTGCGGCTACCCCCTCATCCCTTCGTGCTAGAGGTCGTGAACTTGCTGGAGTTGCCACTGTACCGCCTAATGTCGAATTTCTTCAGCGTGATCATCGGATTTTTGGTGTTGTGTGTGAGCAACCGAGTCTGTCCGTCCATGTCACTATTCCAGTATTTCTTCACGGTGAAGAGGCTGAGGTCCTACTATTTTTTGTCCGCAAAGAAAAGTCATCCCCTCATCAGAGGGCTGTCAGACAAGATCAAGGGGTGGAGTAAGCAATAGTGTTCGTCTCGTTTCCCGTGGATGTGGTTATGCGAGCGAAGTGAGGGGAGCTGAATCCCGTGGCGACAAAGGGGATCAAGCTGAGTGATGAGGAAGAATATGTAGCCCGGTTCCTGATGGCCATCCCGAGAGAGGGCCGGGAATATGGGATGCTTGCTGAGCCTGACCGGATAGCCCGGTATATTTGGACCGAAGGTAAAACGAACTTTGTGATTGCGGCATCTGAAGTGCTCACTCTAAGCTTTCTCTCTCCTGCAGGTCGCACCATGAGTATCCCGCTGGAGGAGATGAAGAAGCGGGCTGCGGAGCAGGTGGCACAGAGAGCGAAGAAGGCGGATCCGAAGAGGTCACGCGAGGAGGCCGGAGGGGAAGCCTCGAGAAAGGGGAAGGTGTCCTCGAAGAGGACGAGGTTGTCCATGACATCGGCCGTCGTCGATCCTCGGAGGGGGAGGAGTGTCAATCGGCCCGGGGAAGGGGCTGGTGAGGGGACCGCCGCCTCAGTCATCGATCTTGAGGGAGGAGGTGAGGGGCTGGCCGAATTCGGGGTGGCGCCCCCAATAGCCCGTCCACCGAGCCCAAGGATGCCCCCTCTGCTGAGAAGATCATAGCCCAAGATCGCCCAGAGGGTTCTGGCGGGTCGGGCTCCGGCCCAGGTCGTCGGTTTGCGAGGGTTGGCCGTACGACTGCCCGCGGTTTGTATTGGAGAGGCAGGCCCACCCCAGCTACGAGGCCTTACTCATCTGCTTTAGGCCAGAAAGGCCGAGGTTGAGGGCTATCCGGATGAGGCCCTTCATCGGATGCCCTTCTGAGTGGGGACCGATGAGTCCATCTTTGAAGACGGTGGGGTGGCGGCGAGGTTGGCGGAGAACTTTTTCCTGCCCCGCGATATGGAGGGTTTATCTGCCGTCGAGCATGAAGGGTTGAGGGGGACCGCGATATGGCATGGCATGCAGGTAGGCGGTCCGAACTAGGTCAAGTCTTCCCCGTGGTTTTGTGGAGTTTCCTAACAGACTTTTCTTTTTGTCTTGCAGTCCATCCTTATGATGCTCGCAGCTAGGAAACATGCGCCAGCCATAAACAAGGCCGAGGGCACCGTTGCGAGAATGGAGGCCGAGCTTGCTGAGATTCGCAAGAGTGCCGAGCAGCTGGAGAGGGAGAAAAGCAGGTGCAGCCAGTTCGAGTCGGAGGTCGAGTGCCTGAAGGGGCTCCTTGCGGATCATGAGGTGAAGGCCGCCTTTGTGGCCGATCGGGTGAAGGAACTGGAGAGCGTTCTGGAGCAGGGGGAGGCACGTGCCGCCGATCTAGAGGCACGGGCCGCTGACCTGGAGGCCCAGGCGAAGTCCACAAGAGAAGAGTTGAACCGGGAGACCGAGGGGTTTAGGTCGTATCAGAAGTCGACCTTCATCCCCGCCCTCGCGGACGCGACGTATGAAGGCCTAATGGAGGGTAAGGCCATAGGCTGGCAGGCCTGCCTAAGCCGGGTGAAGGAAAGGGCGGCCAACATATGCCCTCCGATTGAGGTCGACTTTGACACGTTGGTGGCCTCGGAGGGGGAGGAAGAGGCGGGTGAGGATGAGGACGTGTTCGTCGACGAGGCTGTGGTAGTCGAGGAGGCCGCCGTCGATAATGAGGCCAACCCCTCGGAAGTCGACGGGAGGGATGTCGCCCCGAGCAGCGGAGCCTTGGGAGGCAGTGGTCCGAGCGGCGGGGCCCCAGGCGGCGGTGGCCCTCAAGAATTGTTTTTGTTAGGCGGCATGCCCCTTTTTTGTTTAGAGGGAACGGTGAGGTCGGCCCGAAGGAGGCCTCGTTTTGTTAGGCCGGCCCCAGCTACTATTGTAAGGTTCAGACTATGTATATATAATGAACTTTCTGTTAGTTTTGCTTTCTCTTGTTTGGTGAAACCCCGATTTATACCTGTGGGATAAGGGGGAGCGCGCATCTCGGCCCTTTTTCTCTTCGCCGTGATGGGTGGCCTAGTTTCGTGAGCTCGTCCCGCAGTTTGACGGGGGTCATTCCCAAGTTAGAGCACGCTTAGATAATGATTAGGGATTCGCTTGGAATAGCCTTTTTCATTAACTTTTACAAAAATTTAACAAAAACGACAGAGGTTGGACAACTGTTTAACTGCAGAGTTCTGATAGGATCTGGTGCGTAATCCGGTCTGTGGGCGGTCTGGGGAGCCGTTTTACTTGTTGTAAACTGCATCAGGATGTTCGAGCTCCTGTCTGCAGGGTGGCCCTCCTTCTCTTCCATTGCTCGTCGTGTCTCTCTTCACATTCCGTGTGCTGAATAGTTGCAAGGTCTTTGCCCAAGAGTCGTTTCATCCTGTTGTAAGCTGCATCAGGATGAGCAAACTCCTTTGTCTGGTAGGTGTCCTCGTCTTTATCGTTGTTCGTTGCGTCCCCTCTCGTCTTTGCGTCCATGAAGGGTTGCAAGGTCTCTTCCGGGGATCCTTACGTCGAAGGGAAACCCCAGAAGAGGTGGAGGACGAGGTGGCGGAGGTGGAGAGCGAGGCCCGGCCTCTATAGGAAGCTAGAGGATTAGGAGGCTGAGTGGGCCTTTGGTGGCTGGATTGTCCAGCAGGGCTCTTGCCTCTCCCGATGGTTGGAGTCGTCGTGGAGCGGGTGCGGATAAGGAGGGGGGCCTGCCGCAGGTCCTCTTGTTCCCCTGTCGCAAATTGTCTAGGGGAAGTCGAGGAGTGGAAGGCAGGGTGCCCCTCGTGTAAGAGGAATAGCCCATCGGCGTGGCGGCCCGTTCGGATACGGGCCTGCAGAGGCTGCTATGCCAGGTGGGACAATTTGGCAGTGCTGTCCCGTCCCCCCTAACCGGCGACTTGGAGCGGCAGCGTGCGTCAGGCGTCGGAAGAGGGGAATGGTTCGCCATTGGAGCTCCAGTTCCTTTGGCGTAAGTTATCCAAGGGAACTTGAGGAGTGACGGGCAGGACGTCCCATGTGTAAGGTGAATAGCCCATCGGCGACCGGCGTGTGGAAGCAACTGCCCATCGGGGTGGCGGGGTCCTTCGCACCTTCTCATTCTTCATGGAGGGGACTGAAACTGACTTGCCCTCATATTATCTTTCTTCCTCTCTCCTTCGAAGGGGTGAGGGGAGTATTTATAGAGGGAGTTTGCTAACAGTTTCCCCGAAGTTAATGCGATGAGCTAGCATCATTAATAGGCTTCTCGGAATCACGCCCTTCGGAAACAGCTTTTGCCAGGTGCACTGGACGTGATTCGTCAGTCCTTGCCTCTCGGGGGATGTGTCGTCATAAATGGCACGTTTCCTGAGCTTCCTTTCGTTGCGACGAGTCGCATCAAGGGCCTGCGTTATCGGGAACCGGCGTTGTCCAGCGGTCCTTGGCCAGCGTGAGGCCTGCCTCGGTCCGCGTGACCTTGTCCCTTTCCCAAGGTCTGAGTTTTCGAGGATCATGGCTCTGCTTAGGGGGATGGTGAGCGGATGGGAATCTCAGTCCGTGCTCCTCTTCGGCTCGGGTGGTCGAAACTCGTCAGACCTACCCCGGGTCTTTGATGGAGACAGGAGCGAGCGCGTAGCTCGGCCCGTGTCCTTCTCTGGTTTAGGTGGCGAGGGTTGGCCCTGCCTCAGTGTCTGGAGGGGAGGAGCGAGCGTGTGGCTCAGTCTGTGCCCTCCTATGGTTTGGGTGGCGAGGGTTACCCCTACCCCCGAGTCTGGAGGGGGGAGCGAGGGCGTAGCTCGGCCCATGCCTTTCTCTGGTTTGGGGACGAGGGCTGGTCCTGCCCCGGAGTCTTTGAGAGGGCGCGTATCGGGCCATCGCCTACCCTGCATATGGCACTCTAGTTTGGATGGCAAGGATTGGTCCTGCCCCGGAGTCCTTGAGAGGGCTGGTATTAGGCTTTCGCCTACCTCGCATATGGCGCTTCGGTTTGGGTGGCGAACCTCCAGAAGCTTGCCCTGGTGGTCTTCACTAGTGAGGGGGAGCGAGCACGTAGCTCGGCCCATTTCCTTCTCCGGTTTGGGTGGTGAGGATTGGTCCTGCCCCGGAGTCCTTGAGAGGGCGGGTATTGGGCCGTCGCCTCTCCGCAGATGGCGCTCTGATTTGGGTGGCAAAGCTCCGTTAGCTTGCCACATAGGTCTTCACTGGAGGGGGGAGCGAGCGCGTAGCTCGGCCCATGCCATTCTCCGGTTTGGGTGGCGAGGATCGGTCCTGCCCGGGAGTCTTTGAGAGGGCGGGTATTGGGTCGTCGCATACCCCGCATATGGCGCTCTGGTTTGGGTGGCAAAGCTCCGTAAGCTTGCCCCGGAGGTCTTCACTGGAGGGGGGAGCAAGTGTGTAGCTTGGCCCGTGCCCTTCTCCGGTTTGGGTGGCGAGGATTGGTCTTGCCCCGGAGTCTTTGAGAGGTCTGATATTGGGACGTCGCCTACCCCGCATATGACGCTCTAGTTTGGGTGGTGAATATCCGTAAGCTTACCCCGGAGGTCTTCACTGGAGGGGGGAATGAGCACGTAACTCGGCCCGTGCCCTTCTCCAGTTTGGGTGGTGAGGATTGGTCCTGCCCTGGAGTCTTCGAGAGGGCGGGTATTGGGCCGTCGCCTCCTCGCAGCCTCTATAGTCGGACGGGTATTGGGCCGTCGCTTACCCAGCATATGGCGCTCTGGTTTGGGTGGCAAAGCTCCGTAAGCTTACCCCGGAGGTCTTCACTAAAGGGGGAGCAAGCGCGTAGCTCGGCCCGTGCCCTTCTTCGGTTTGGGTAGCGAGGATTGGTCCTGCCCCAGAGTCTTTGAGAGGGCGGGTATTAGGCGGTCGCCTCGCTACAGCCTCTATAGTCGTACGGGTATTGGGTCGTCGCCTACCCCGTATATGGCGCTCCGGTTTGGGTAGCGAGGCTCTGTAAGCTTGCCCCGGAGGTCTTCACTGGAGGGGGGAGCGAGCACATAGCTCGGCCCGTGCCCTTCTCCGGCTTGGGTGGCAAGGATCGGTTCTGCCCCGGAGTCTTTGAGAGGGCGGGTATTGGGCCATCGCCTCCCCGCAGCCTCTATAGTCGGACGGGTATTGGGCCGTCGTTTACCCAGTATATGGCGCTCCGGTTTGGGTGGCGAAGCTCCGTAAGCTTGCCCCGGAGGTATTCACTGGAGGGGGGAGCGAGCGCGTAGCTCGGCCCGTGCCCTTATCCGGTTTGGGTGGCGAGGATTGGTCCTGCCCCGGAGTCTTTGAGAGGGCGGGAATTGGGCCGTCGCCTCCCTGTAGCATCTATAGTCGGACGGGTATTGGGTCGTCGCCTATCCCGCATATAGCGCTCCGGTTTGGGTGGCAAAGCTCCGTAAGCTTGCCCCGGAGGTCTTCACAGGAGGGGGGAGCGAGCACGTAGCTCAGCCCGTGCCCTTCTCCGGCTTGGGTGGCAAGGATCGGTTCTGCCCCGGAGTCTTTGAGAGGGCGGGTATTGGGCCATCGCCTCCCCGCAGCCTCTATAGTCGGACGGGTATTGGGCCGTCGTTTACCCAGTATATGGCGCTCCGGTTTGGGTGGCGAAGCTCCGTAAGCTTGCCCCAGAGGTCTTCACTGGGGGGAGCGAGCGCGTATCTTGGCCCGTGCCCTTCTCCGGTTTGGGTGGCGAGGATTGGTCCTGCCCCGGAGTCTTTGAGAGGGCGGGTATTGGGCCGTTGCCTCTCCGCAGCCTCTATAGTCTGATGGGTATTGGGCCATCGCCTACCCCGCATATGGCGCTCCGGTTTTGATGGCGAAGCTCCGTAAGCTTGCCTCGGAGGTCTTCACTGGAGGGGGGAGCGAGCGCGTAGCTCGGCCCATGCCCTTCTCCGGTTTGGGTGGCGAGGATTGGTCCTGCCCCGGAGTCTTTGAGAGGGAAGGTATTGGGCCGTTGCCTCCCCACAGCCTCTATAGTCGAACGGGTATTAGGCCGTCGCCTACCCCTCATATGGCGCTCCGGTTTGGGTGGTGAAGATCCGTAAGCTTGCCCCGGAGGTCTTCACTGGAGGGGGGAGCGAGTACGTAGCTCGGCCCATGCCCTTCTCCGGTTTCGGTGGAGAGGATTGGTTCTGCCCCAGATTCTTTGATTGGGTGGGTATTGGGCTGTCACCTCCCCGCAGCCTCTATAGTCGGACGGGTATTGGGCCGTCCCCTACCCCGTATATGGCACTCCGGTTTGGGTGGCGAAGATCCGTAAGCTTGCCCTGGAGGTCTTCATTGGAGGGGGAGCGAGCGCGTAGCTCGGTGCGTGCCCTTCTCCAGTTTGGGTGGCGAGGATCGGTCCTGCCCTGGAGTCTTTGATAAGGCGAGTATTGGGCCGTCGCCTCCCCGTAGCCTCTATAGTCGGACGGGTATTGGGCCGTCGCCTACCCTGCATATGGCGCTCCGGTTTGGGTGGCAAAGCTCTGTAAGCTTGCCCCGGAGGTCTTCACTGGAGGGGGGAGCGAGTGCGTAGCTCGACCCGTGCCCTTCTCCGGTTTGGGTGGCGAGGATTGGTCCTGCCCCGGAGTCTTTGAGAGGGCGGGTATTGGGCCGTCGCCTCCCCGCAGCCTCTATAGTCGGACGAGCATTGGGCCGTCGCCTACCCCGCATATGGCGCTCTGGTTTGGGTGGCAAATCTCCGTAAGCTTGCCCCAGAGGTCTTCACTGGAGGGGGGAGCGAGCACGTAGTTCGGTCCTTGCCCTTCTCTGGTTTGGGTGGCGAGGATTTGTCCTGCCCCGGAGTCTTACGTCTTAAACTGAAACTTTCAAGTGGAGACGTCGAGATTTGAAAATGCGAAGAAAAGAAAGTATCTCATTAAAGACTTACAATTACTGGTGATATTTTAGCATGTGCCCAGTGTTCTGTGGATGAGCTAACTTGCTCCCATCGAGGGTTGCCAGGATGTGTGTGGCTAGTCCGACGATGTCGATGACTTCTTATGGTTCCACCCATTTGGTTGCCAGCTTCCCTTCGCGAGCAGTCTCAGCAGGCTTGAAGGTGGCGTCTCTAAGGGCCCAGCCGCCGACTCCGAAGCTCCGTTTTCTCACCCCGGAATCGTAGTGCCGATGGAAACGATCTTATCTTCCTCCGCGACCACGGGTACCCTCTCGACTTCTTCAGCAGGAGTTGGCCGTTGGTCGCGAAAGACCTCCCTCTCATAAAGGAGGCCGACCGACCAAGTCTGCTCCAGACCCTTATACTTGGTCGCCCCCATGTATCAGCTCCTGGATAGCTTCTGGCTCCCCTGCACTAAACCCACTCCTCGCGGAGTTTGGAACTTGAGCATCTGATGGAGCAGGCTGGGGAGCGCTTCGATGACCATCATGTATGGTCACCCTATGATCCCGTTGTATGCCTACACAATGTCGACGACAACGAACTGCGTCATGCGAGTGACGACCCTTGGTTCCTCTCCGAGTGACACCGACAAGCTGATCACCCCCACAATAGGAGTCGAGTGGCCAGTGAAGGCGACGATGCGTCCAGTGCAAGGTCTCAGATCCGCCTGCCCTAGCCCCATCTTCTCAACCGTCGACATAAATAGAATGTCATAAGAGCTCCCAGTGTCGATCAGGAGGCGGATGATGACGGCCATCCCGATCTGATCCTCGATGACGATGGCGTCGTCATGCGGTAGCTCGACTCCCTCCAGATCTTCGTCGATAAAGGTAATGGGAGGTCGGGCTAGCATTCTCCCCTTCGTATCACCGCCGAGGCCCGCTGCCATCACCTGCTGCACGTGCGCCATCCTACTCGATGACGACGCTCTTCCGGAGAACGGTCCGCCACATATTACGTTTATGTGCATGACCGGCTTGGGGGGGCATGGCTCCTCCCGCCCGTTGTCTGGTGGTGGGTCTGGCCTCCGTGCTCCTCGTGGGGCCCTCTCTTTCTGGATCATCCTCCTACCCTCCACAAAGTCCCCAAGATGACCCGCCTATATCAGGCGCTCGATCTCCCTCTCGAAGGTGAAGCAATCGTCGGTGTCATGACCGTGGTCCCGGTGATACTGACAATACTTCCGAACGTCTCGCTTCGCGGGGTCTGACTTCATTTCCCTGGGCGGGTCCGACAGCAGTCCGGCCCTGGTCGTCGTGGCCAACACCTCTATCATGGGGGCATTGATCTGCGTGTACTGGGCCCGGAGGGGTCCCTCCAGCCTTGGGATCGCTCGGGCGGGCTCCCGGTCGGGGGTGAATTCTCGCGCTGGGCCCAGCCGATCCTACGGGCGACGCCCACTGGGTCGCGTCTCACATGAGTGAGCTGGTGGGGATCCCGGGACCCGTCTTCTTGCCTTGTCTTAGGGTAGGATCGAGGCTCGCCTTGGGACAACTTCGCCGGGGCGACTGGTTTCTTCCCATCGAGAGTTTCCTCGCTCAGCGCATACCTCTCCGCCTGGGCAATCAGCACGTCGTAGTCGGTCAGCGGGTCTCGGAGCAAGGATTTGTGGAGGCTCCGATTTCGCAGTCCTGTCTTGAAGGCCAGCATGAGCACTTCGTCGTCGCAGGCCGCCACCGCCCGCCTTTCGTCCTGAAAGCAGAACAGGTACTTCCCAGTCGTCTCTCCTTCCCTTTGGATTATCGTGCTGAGGTAGTCCAAGTGCTTCTTTTTTTCACGCCCGGCCCAGAACTCTTGGCAGAACTTGTGAGATAATCCGCCAAAGCTCCCAATGGATCTTGCCGGCAAGCCATAGTACCACTCCAACGCCGTGTCCCGTAGTCTCTGTGAGAAAAGCCGGTACAGGTACGTGTCATCCACATCCTGTGCCTTCATTTCCCCCTGGTACTGTTGTACGTGCGAGAGGGGGTCGCCTCTTCCGCCGTAGGTGGCCAAATGGGGGACCTTGAACCTCGCGGGTCTCGGGGCTGATGTGATCCACCGTGCCAACGGCGTGGCCTCCTCGGGGTAGGCGGGGCACTCTGGTACACACCCTCTCCGCTATTCTGGGGTTTGGCTTTGGTCCCACCTCGGTTGCCGACGGTCATCATGCCCCGGGGAATAACGGAGTGGTCGCCAGGGAGGGCTCCCTCCGTGAGTTAGGGATTTGACAGGTGGCGGGCTACGGTCATTCCAGTATCGTCGGCCTATTGCCGTCGCCTCCGGGATCTCTCTCCGCTCTTCATTCTCCCTTAGGAGCCTTTGGCGCTCTGTGGCGAGGAAGCGGAGCTATTGACGAACGGCTTCCTCGTCCAGGCGATCTGGGGAGAGATGCCGACGGGGCAGACTTTACCGCCAGGGTGGGGAACTGGCAAGTGGCGGGCTACACTCGTTCATGTGTCGTCGACCCGTCGCCGACACCTCCGGGATCTCCTGGTTCTCCTCATTCTCCCTCCGGAGCCTTTCGCATTCCGTGATAATGAAGTGGAGTTGGTGTCGGGCAGTTTCTTCGTCGAGGAGGGATTGCCGAGCGGCCTCGACCGCTTCATCCTGATGTCTTCGTGCGGCAACCGCTTCCTCCTGGCACCTTCGCAGCCGCGCGATTTCCATTTCTTCCTCCAAGAGCTTCTGTTGGGCCGTTATCTCTTCGGCGAGCCCTTTGTCCCCCATTTCTTCAACGAACTAAGGGTGAAGATTCCACCTCACGTTCGGGGGCTCAGAGGGGCCCGGGGGTGCTTCGGCTCTAGCCGTTGTGAAGCCCGCCATCACCTTGGCGAAGGCCTCGAAGCTCAGCTGCACCGCGTGAGCTGAGGCTTGGACCGTTTCGAACTCCACCTCCGAGGGTGGATTAGTCGCAGGTGTCACGGGGTGGGAGTGCGATTCTTGATCCATGGGATCCTTTCCGTGGTCAGGGTTTCAGTCAACTGGTATGGGATCTGACATGGGTGTGACCCTTCGTTCCCACAGACGGCGCCAATTGTTGCAGGGTAGAACTCGCGTACAATGAATTTGTATTATGGGGAACCAAGGGCACGGTGGTTATGCTAATGATGGGATTAGGGTAGGCTATTTGACAGGTGATTAGTGGGGTGATGATGCTAAGCTTGTTGCGAGAGCTGACCACGGTATCGAATCCTGTAGGATGCAGTGAAGGGGCCGAATTGCCTAGGTTGAGGGCGAGCCCAGTCGGTGAGGACGAGCTAACCTACGCAAGGAGCAACTCGTCAGAAAGGCCGGGTTGGGGTCCAACCCTTAGCCTCTCCGATGCCTAAGTCAGTAATAGGACTTAAAACGGGGGCTAGGCACGCAGGTCGGACTGAAGGTGAGTCGACCGTACGTGACGAGCTATGAGTGGAAGAACAAAGATATGGACGACCTTTGCTCTTGTGTGTGAGTAATTAAGATTGAGAGTAAATTTGCCAACCCCTTCACCGTTGGAGGTGAAGGGGTATTTATACCTGACGGGAGGCGGTTAGGTGAGGCTGACCTGGCATTCTGACTCGACGTACTGAGCTGGCCCTGCTGTCAGCGAAAGCTTCGGACGAGGATGTCAGGAACAGGAGTGTCAGCCACGCTTTTATCAGACGGTGCAACGGCCATGGGTGCTTTTTTCAGGGTGTCAGGACCGAAAGCATTACGTGTTAGGGGGCGCAGCGGCCAGTGGGTACTTTGTCAGATGGTCGGGCGGCGTAAGTGTCAGTAGTGTCCTTGTACTAGGTTGTTTGTCGTGTCCGATGTGCCAAGGATCCGTCGGAGTGCCTCCCAGGGCAGGGCCCAAGACGAGTCGCCGGGCCGGCCCGGGCTGAGGCTGAGTGGTCCGGTCGCACTTTGCGCGCTGATCCTGGCGAGCCAGGGGGACAGATGTGCATCCCGCTGGGGTCGTATCGGAGAGCGCCCCTATCAGCGGTCGGGGCGGGGTGCGTCCTTCTCCCTGTCGTGTCGGACTCTAGGATCGTCAGGCGCCCTGTGGGCCCCTGAAGTTCGGACGTGGAGCGCCCTTTCGCTGGGGTAGCCACCCGTTCAGGGGGAGGGGCGAGCCAGCGTGGTATTTTGGCGATCTAGGATGGAGGGTCGGACTATCACGATCTTCAGGTCGTAACACTACTTTTGTACTTTTATTTTGTTATATACTAATATAGACCATGAGTAAGGGCTCCTTACCCTACTTCTTCATATATAAAAATTAGTATCGTATCATTCGCATTTTAGGAATTATCAATAGATTTTATGTTCTATCACATATCTACTTTAACGTTGGCCATAATGTTCAAGATCCTCTTAGGCTTCAGGTGTCTCTTTTCATTGAAACTTTGGACTCGGCTATTATCGCTACAATGTAGGCCGATCCTGCTACATCTATCCCACATGATGGTAGACGATTCTGTGGAGAAGTTGGCTCGATTTGGCGTAGAAGAAGCAGTTGATTGGCAGACGAGTTACCTTGTGTAGGGGTAACTCGACTGTGCCTGGATTCGACCTATCTGACCCTGCATAAGCCAGATACGAGTATGTTGGGCTTGTGGCTTCATCAGCGCAGTTGGGTTGATCGGTCGTCAGTTAGAGTCTGAAGGTCGATCGCTTGGCATTGGGTCGTTCGATCATATCGTGGTTAGAGTCCGTGTTCGGTCGATCAGTCGTTTGGAGGCTCGAAGGATGAAGGCTTGTATGCAAGGCTCGACACTTGGGTCGTTCGACACAGAAGGAAGGTCAATCGGTCGAAGGGCGCATTGGGATGTGGCCCACTAGGAAGCGACGTTTGGCCAACTAGGTTGCGGCGGCATTAATTGCGTAGAGCAGCGATTGGATTGTATCCCGAAGATGTCGGGATCCGTATCCGATAGGAGACCTTAGCCAATGATGACACCTATTATAACCTAGGGTTATAAATAAGGTGTTTTAGGTTAGGGTTTCATGTGGAACACGTTTGTATCATTTGAGAGAGCTGCCATCTACGAAAGCCAACTTTGAGATATTGTATTGTGAGCTTTTGGAGAGGTCTTGTGTGATTCTTCTTCATTGGACGAAGAGAAGATTTGTATTGATTCTCTCCTTTTGTAATAAAACTCACGGGTGTTCCTCCTTGGCCGGTCCACGGCCTAAAACCAATCTCATTGTGTGCTCCATTTGTTCGCTGCTGATCCTTCGTCCTCGATCCCCATGATCTTGTGTTATTCCGCTGTGCTGTGTAGCAATTGCTGGGCCTTCACCGCACAACAAATTGGTATCAGAGCCTACAATGTTGGAGATCAACGTAGAAGACGAAAATGAGTAGCGGTGGCGATGACGGTTCTTCAAAGGCGTCGACTTCTGGGTATTCTTCATCTTCCCGAACTATTATGTCTAACACAAAGTTCGAGATTGAGAAGTTTGATGGAAAGATCAACTTCAGTATGTGGAGATGCGAAGTCATGGATATCTTGAACCAACTTGGTCAAGATATCGCATTGGACAAGAAGCCGACGGGCATGTCCGATTAGGAGTGGAGAACTTTGAATCGGAGTGCATGTGGTACCATCTGCTTGTATTTGTCGAAGGAAAAGCAAAACCCATATATGGAGGAGACAAGTGCTAGAAAGTTCTGGAAGGAGCTCGGTGATAAGTACATGAAGAAGAACATCCAGAACCGGCTACACTTGAAGAAGAATCTGTTTGGGTTGAAGTTAGCTGAGGGGGTTTCTATGGAGGAACACCTCGACTACTATTACAAGCTTCTTACCGACCTGAGGAACATCGACGTGAAGGTCGATGATGAAGACAAGGCGATGATTCTCCTCAACTCTCTACCCATCGAGTATGAGTACTTAGTGTCGGTTCTTACCTATGGTAAGGAATCGATCACATTTGAAGAGGTGTCCAATGCTCTGACAAGCAACGAGTTCAGGAAGAACGATGGGGACACCAGCAGCCGAGCTTCGAACGATGCTCTTACGATCGTAAGGGGTCGTAATGGTGAGAAGGGTGGAGATTGAAGGGGGTATTTCAGATCTAATTCCAGAGACAAGACAAGAGGCCCTCAGCGCAAGGTGGTGAAGGATCAATGTGCTTTCTGTAAAGAAAAAGGACATTGGATCTGAGACTGCCCCAAGGCGAAGAAGAAGCATGATGCAACTGCCAACGTCGCTAAGGGCGTTAAGGTCGAGGAGTATGTATTGGTCGGTGCTTTGGAGGGCGTGACGTCAGATGGTTGGGTGCTCGGCTCTGGGTGCTCGTTTCATATGACGCCACATCGAGAGTACTTTACGACCTTCAGGGAAGGTGGTAAGTGTACAGTCTTGCTGGACGATGACCAAGCTTGTAGCACAGCAGGCATCGAGACAGTGCGGATGAGGATGGAAGAAGGTGTTACACGAGACATCGAGGAGGTGTGCTTTGTTTCTGACCTAAGGCGTAATCTCATATCGCTCAGCTCACTCGAATCCAAGGGATGTCGAGTGACCATGAAGAATGGAGCTCTGAGGGTAACCAGAGGAGCAATGATCGTGATGAAGGGGAAAGTCAAGGCAACCTCTATTACATGGATGACTCAGTCGTAGCTGGCACAGCGGCTCTAACTTGTGAGGCTGAGGAGGACTACTCAATGTTATGGCACATGCAACTATGTCATGTGGGATAGAAAGCATTGCAGAAGCTTATCGTTGGGGGTTGTCTAAAGGGATCCAAGACCAGGAAGATGGAGTTCTGAGAACACTGTGTATTTGGGAAACAGACACATGCTTCATTTGGGATGGCCATCCACAGTACGAAGGCAACGCTTGACTATGTACACAGCGACGTATGGGGCGTCTAGGACGGCCTCGTGTGTAGGAAAACACTACTTTGTGTCGTTCATCGACAATTTCTCACACATGGTGTGGGTGTTTCCAGTGAATTCGAAGGACCAAGTTCTTAGCACTTTCATCGAGTGGAAGAAGCTGATCAAGACTCAGACTAGTCGACGAATCAAGCGTTTACAAAGTGACAACGGTGGTAATTATAGGTCAGATCTCTTCGAGAAGTTCTGCAAATCGGAAGGGATATAGAGACAATACACCATTGCTGGTACGTCGCAACAGAATGGGGTAGCAGAGAGGATGAATCGAACCTTACTGGAGAAAGTTCGATGCAAGCTGTCAACTGCTGACCTATCAAATGAGTTTTGGGCAGAGGCCCTGTAACGACCCGCTATCGGGGGGCCCGTTATTTATTTGATATTTGCGCAGGTCCTACATGTTACCAATGAAAACAAAATAGCCACGATGCAGAGATGTATAAAAATACTCAAATAATGTCCAATTATTACAATCCATACAGTACAAGATGTCCCAACAAAAATACATGAAAATAGAAAAGTACATAAGTGAAAATAACTCTGGAAGCTGCGGTCGAATTCTGGCGCTATTAGCTCAGTAGCATCTACCTCCATATGTACGTCGTCTGCGGTGCCACGGAGATGGAACCGTAGGTAAGTCACAACAATTCTAAATATAGAAAATAAGCAGTGCACAAGTATGACAAAGTAACTAAGTACAAGCAGACCAGAGTGAAAAGTAAAGTACTGATCAATAACTGTACACGTCTGAGTAGTAAAAGTAAACAGAACCGAAAGGAAAGAACGACTGTATTGTGATGGTGCGAGTGTAAAGCAGGCTAATTAAGTGAAACATCCTACTGCTTTAGCTAAAAGTACGACAAGTAAAGTACTGCTGACTGTATAAGTGTAGTAAGTAATGTGCATGGGACGTGTGAAGTAAAGGTGACTGTAGTGCGTAAAGTAAAAGTGACTGTGCAAAAGTAACTACACTACGTGACTCAAGTCGGAGAGTACAATATGTGACCATCAAGTCCATCTCTTACCTGGGCGCGACCCAGACGAATGCCGAAAACACAGGCACGGTACATGTATTTTGCCGAAACTCAGGCAGCTGGACGGGATGCCGAAACTCAGGCAGCTAGACGGGAAGATTGTACTCAAGTCACTCCCGCACTCTCTCAACTATTAGTTACCCTAAAACCCCAGTGAAGTGTCAAGTGTTCTATGTACATTTTTTACACGGGATGTTTCACAAAATGTTCCATGAGATGTTCCACAAGATATTCCACAACATGTTTCACAAGTTGTTATCAATTCCTTGTTCACGATGATAGTTAACCAGGACCACTGGTTTAAAACCAGAAAGTAAAGCAAAGTGGATGCTAATAAATTTGAGGATAAAGACAAGTCCAACAAACATGGAATACGAAAACGGTTGGCTTAAGGGTGGTAGTTTCGTTAGCACACAATTTACCCAAGTTGATGGTTGTGTGCTACAACCATCAAAGTTGAAAGTTGGCAAAGTAATTTGTAGTTAATTACTTCCCTATTAGATTATGTCTCTAGTTCGGTTCAAGTCAAGTAGTTGTTCTGAGGCGGCAAACGGTGGCGGAGAGGAGCGGGGTCGTCGTCGGCGGATATCGGCGTCGAGCGGCAGCGAGGAAGGTGGAGGCAGCTGGGCGAGAGGGAGCGGAGCGGCGGTGTGAGCTCAAGGGCATGTAGTGTCGTCCGTCGAGAGGGCGGTGGCGGCGACTCCGTGGAGGCGGAGGAAGGCAGAGCAGCAGGGAGGGAGGCATTGGATGGCTGTGGAGGAGGCGAGAGCTTCATCAGAGCTTGTCGGAAGCAGGGTAGGCGTGGAGCAGGGTAGGGCATCGGAGAAAGGCGGGTTCACCGGCGTTCGATGGACTGAGGTCGGAGAGGCGGGCGGACGTCGGAGCTCGGGGCAGAGCGGAGTAGCGGCGGGGTTATACGGGGCAGAGCTGTGGCAGATCTTGGCGGTGGCATGCTCTCGGATGCTTCGTTCGTTGGAAGAGGTGAAGCCGGTCGTCGACTGGGGGCGTCGTACGGGGAGCGTACTGAGACGACGCCCGGAGGTGGCGGTTGGGTGTGGGTTTGTTAGGGTTGGCAGTGCGGACGGGGAGAGGAGCGGTCGAGCAGCGATGATCGACGGCGATGAGGGCGTGGGTCGCCCTGGGGGGAAGAACGAAAGAGAGAGAGTGTGTGAGGGAGAGTGTCTGAGAGAGATAGGGGGCTGTGAGTGAGGGAGGTGATGACGGAGGGAATGAAGAAGAAGAAGTAGAAGAAGATGATGGAGAAGAAGGATTTGCGGGTTAGAAGGAGAGACCCGGGGTTTGGTTTTGAACGGGGAAGAGTTGTGTTAGGCTGGGGTTTATATAGGGGATTAGTAATAAAGGAGGCTAGTAGAGATAATTAAATGTCTTAGCTTAGTCAAAAGAAATTAATAGGTTAGGTATAAACTTTTAGACTAAGTGTGGAAATTTTGCTATCCCATGAATCACATGGGCAGCTTACGGGTTAAGTAGGGGTAAGTTAATTAAAATAGCTAATAGGGTAAAAAGTAATTAGGTAAAAAGGTTAAAACGTAATTAGTAGATAATGTCAAAAATACAAAATTACGATTTTGCCCCTACTAGTAAACGTTTCCGAAAAATTACGAAAACATACCCACGGGATCGTATCGTTGCGAGGATCGCAAATACGAGATCCGTTTCAGGGTTTGAGCTACGCAGATACTAGTTTTAGGCCAAAACGTTTAGAAAACGGGTTTGCGGGTTCTCTATCGATTTGACTCCAGAAAATTACGAAATTAATGTGGGAAGCCCAAAATGATCATAGAACGATACTATAGAAGTTTGAAAACGTTTTGAAGATGTTTGAATAGAAAATAAATTCATTAAGCCAAAACGGTAATAATTGAATATGAATTTTTATCAGATTATTTAGAGGTATTTGTTGAAACCCGAACTTACTAAAATACTCCATGACTAGTCTGATATCTCAAGAAAACGTAAAACTCCTGACAAACCATTATAAAATAGCTTTTAAAAAAATTTGAAAATACATGAATAGTTGCATTAAAAATACGGACCGTTACATTCTACCCTCCTTAAAACAATTCCGTCCTCGGAATTTAAAAATCTCTTTTGTTTAAAAATCTCTTTTGAAAATAATTGAAGTTATGAAGAAGTTTAAGCAAATAAATGAAAAAGGAGATAATAATCTAGTAAATTAGGTTGTAAATTATAGCATCAAGAAAGCAAGAGATGTTATATATGAAACATACTATTGACATCACCATAGCTTCTATGGCTAGTCTCAAGTCAAAATAGGTTCAGATAGAGGAAGGAAGACGAGTTCAAGGAACATGGAGAAGTAGCAACATCAGCTTACACATCTCGGTTTGGTTCGTCTCAATTTCTCTAGTACCCCCACCAATACTTTTGAACGTCCTTCGATTCGCTTCTGTGTCGGACTCGAACTTCTGGTGATCGAAAAGTCGAACGCTACCCTCCTTAAAATAGACGTAGCTAGAGTTCAATCGTACTAAAAAAAGAAAGATTCTAAGAAGGTCAATCGAAAGGTCATCAAGCTAAAGGAAGGGTGATAGTGATGAAGATCGATGGCATTACATAATCATGATTCACGTCCTTGCGGTCCAGCGGAACACGGCCAGGGAAGTGACTAAGCCAGTATCACTATCCCCAGTCTAGCAAGGGTGATCCAACAAACTTAGCCAAGCACATTGATCGGATCATGGTCCATTGAAGGAAGCTTATCATTTATATGTGTGCCATCATCAACTGAAGGGAGGATGATGATGATGAAGTGAGTAGGTAGTTCAACCTATGAAAAATCACTCTAACTGCTATCAAGGAGGTTACTATGGAAGGTATAACCAAGAATGGAACACGAATTCCTAAGCAAGGGTTAAGAGTTCAAAGAAGATGATGAGAATCAAGGAAAAACTAAGGAAGATGGTAATAAGGACACTTCACCCGTGTATCCAATATAGGTGAACACTCGAGACATCCCGTATTCGAGGTTAATTTGAGTATTTTATATTGTACACCCTGATCTTGCTATATCATTCACGAGGTAGTTAGCACGGACCTGCATGGGCCACCAAAACTTGTAACGACCCGCTCTTGGGGGGCCCGTTACTTATTTGATATTTGCGCAGGTCCGGCAGGTTACCAGTGAAAACAAAATAGCCACAATGCAGAGATGTACAAAAATACTCAAAAAGTGTCCAATTATTACAATCCATATAGTACAAGATGTCCCAACAAAAATACATGAAAGTAGAAAAGTACATAAGTGAAAATAACTCTGGAAGCTACGGTCGAATTCTGGCGCTATTAGCTCAGTAGCATCTACCTCTATATGTACGTCGTCTACGGTGCCACGGAGATGGAACCGTAGGTAAGTCACAACAATTCTAAATATAGAAAATAAGCAGTGCATAAGTATAACAAAGTAACTAAGTACAAGCAGACCAGAGTGAAAAGTAAAGTACTGATCAACAACTGTACACGTCTGAGTAGTAAAAGTAAACAGAACCGAAAGGAAAGAACGACTGTATTGTGATGGTGCGAGTGTAAAGCATGCTAATTAAGTGAAACATGCTACTGCTTTAGCTAAAAGTACGACAAGAAAAGTACTGGTGACTGTATAAGTGTAGTAAGTAATGTGCATGGGACGTGTGATGTAAAGGTGACTGTAGTGCGTAAAGTAAAAGTGACTGTGCAAAAGTAACTACACTACGTGACTCAAGTCGGAGAGTACAATATGTGACCATCAAGTCCATCTCTTGCCTGGGCGCGACCTAGACGAATGTCGAAAACACAGGCACGTTACATGTATTTTGCCAAAACTCGGGCAGCTGAACGGGATGCCGAAACTCAGGCAGCTGGACGGGAAGATTGTACTCCAGTCACTCCCGCACTCTCTCAACTATGAGTTACCCTAAAACCCCAGTGAAGTGTCAAGTTTTCTATGTACATGTTTTATACGGGATGTTTCACAAGATGTTCCACAAGATATTCCACAACATGTTTCACAAGATGTTATCAATTCCTTGTTCACGATGATAGTTAACCAGGATCACTGGTTTAAAACCAGAAAGTAAAGCAAAGTGGATGCTAATAAATTTGAGGATAAAGACAAGTCCAACAATCATGGAATACGAAAACTGTTGGCTTAAGGGTGGTAG
Organism: Scilla litardierei; assembly: GCA_030789695.1. Classification (NCBI taxonomy): domain Eukaryota; kingdom Viridiplantae; phylum Streptophyta; class Magnoliopsida; order Asparagales; family Asparagaceae; genus Scilla; species Scilla litardierei. The sequence goes on from JAULAV010000096.1 coordinate 93,204, forward strand.
TTTCGTTAGCACACAATTTACCCAAGTTGATGGTTGTGTGCTACAACCATCAAAGTTGAAAGTTGGCAAAGTAATATGTAGTTGATTACTTCCCTATTAGATTAGGTCTCTAGTTCGGTTCAAGTCAAGTAGTTGTTCTGAGAAAAATAGTGATGTCCTAAGTACATACGAGGACACTACTAGTTTTCTAATTTTAGAATTCGTCGTGACTTACTGATTTCGAGATTGACGTAGCAAGCCGGAATTTGATCTAGGGCTTCTACGGACGTTGGTGCACAAGAATTGGTACCTGCAATCACAAAAATACTCTGTTATTGAATATACTCATTTTCTATTTAATTAACTAATCATTTTGATTTTTATAACCGGCAGAAACGTTGTCGAAAAACGTTCTAAATTTTCTATATGCTAGATATGATGAAAATAATTTTACTGCATGAGGAAATATCTTTATGAAGCTTACATTAATTTTTATAATTTTTAAAATTTCAAAAATAATTTAAAAACTATTTTTAATTAAGTAACATATTTATTCAAACATTTATTCTGGATGCAATCTGCATCGGAATGGTTCAAGTGAGATGTCAAAATGACCGTATCAAAGAGTACTATAGCATATATTTTTATCAAGTATAAGTTTACGTGAAAATAAGAGATTACGGATTTTTAAATGAAAACAATGTATTTAAGATTTAGGCTTAAAAATTTATTTTGGAAAAACTACGCGTCTGATTGAGATGAAACTAGCGCCATTGGGTCCAGAACGTCGTTTCTGATTTTCTGCGCCTAGTTTTATATTTTTCTGACCCGTATATAACTAGTTATCAATTTTTCTTCAAATAACCCATATTTTATAATTATTAAAATACGTTAATATGAAAATACGCTGTAATTTACGTATTAAAATACGCTTTATAAATAACCACACCCTTCGTTTCTCGTACGTGCCTGGGAGGGGGTCTGCGCTCTTGAGGGCGTCGGCGTCGGCGTCGGGCCGCGTGAGAGGCGGCAAACGGCGGCGGAGAGGAGCGGGGTCGTCGTCGGCGGATATCGGCGTCGAGCGGCTACGAGGAAGGCGGAGGCAGCTGGGCGAGATGGAGCGGAGCGGCGGTGTGAGCTCCGAGGGCATGTAGCGTCGTCCGTCGAGAGGGCGGTGGCGGCGACTCCGTGGAGGCGGAGGAAGGCAGAGCAGCAGGGAGGGAGGCGTTGGATGGCTGTGGAGGAGGCGAGATCTTCATCGGAGCTTGTCAGAAGCAGGGGAGGCATGGAGCAGGGTAGGGCAGCGGAGGAAGGCGGGTTCGTCGGCGTTCGATGGACTGAGGTCGGAGAGGTGGGCGGACGTCGGAGCTCGGGGCAGAGCGGAGTAGCGGCGGGGTTCTACGGGACGGAGCTGCGACGGAGCTTGGCGGCGGCGTGCTCTCGGAGGCTTCATTCGTCGAAAGAGGTGAAGGCAGTCGTCGACTGGGGGCGTCGTACGGGGAGCGTACTGAGACGACGCCCGGAGGTGGCGGGTGGGTGTGGGTTCGTCGGGGTTGGCAGTGCGGGCGGGGAGAGGAGCGGTCGAGCGGCAATGATCGGCGGCGATGAGGGCGTGGGTCGCCCTGGGGGGGAAGAATGAAAGAGAGAGAGACTGTGAGGGAGAGTGTCTGAGAGAGATAAGGGCTGAGAGTGAGGGAGGTGATGACGGAGGGAATGAAGAAGAAGAAGTAGAAGAAGATGATGGAGAAGAAGGATTTGCGGGTTAGAAGGAGAGACCCGGGGTTTGGTTTTAAACGGGGAAGAGTTATGTTAGGCTGGGGTTTATATAGGGGATTAGTAATAAAGGAGGCTAGTAGAGATAATCAAATGCCTTAGCTTAGTCAAAAGAAATTAATAGGTTAGGGATATACTTTTAGACTAAGTGTGGAAATTTTGCTATCCCATGAATCACATGGGCAGCGTACGGGTTAGGTAGGGGTAAGTTAATTAAAATAGCTAATAGGGTAAAAAGTAATTAGGTAAAAAGGTTAAAACGTAATTAGTAGATAATGTCAAAAATACAAAATTACGATTTTGCCCCTACTAGTAAACGTTTCCGAAAAATTACGAAAACATACCCACGGGATCGTATCGTTGTGAGGATCGCGAATGCGAGATCTGTTTCAGGGTTTGAGCTACGCAGATACTAGTTTTAGGCCAAAACGTTTAGAAAACGGGTTTGCGGGTTCTCTATCGATTTGGCTCCAGAAAATTACGAAATTAATGTGGGAAGCCCTAAATGATAATAGAACGATACTATAGAAGTTTGAAAACGTTTTGAAGATGTTTGAATAGAAAATAAATTCATTAAGCCAAAACGGTAATAATTGAAAATGAATTTTTATCAGATTATTTAGAGGTATGTGTTGAAACCCGAACTTACTAAAATACTCCATGACTAGTCTGAGATCTCAAGAAATCGTACAACTCCTGACAAACCATTATAAAATAGTTTTTAAAAAAATTTGAAAATACATGAATAGTTGCATTGAAAAATACGGACCGTTACATTCTACCCTCCTTAAAACAATTCCGTCCTCGGAATTTAAAAATCTCTTTTGAAAATAATTGAAGTTATGAAGAAGCTTAAGCAAATAAATGAAAAAGAAGATAATAATCTAGTAAATTAGGTTGTAAATTATAGCATCAAGAAAGCAAGAGATGTTATATATGAAACATACTATTGACATCACCATAGCTTCTATGGCTAGTCTCAAGTCAAAATAGGTTCAGATAGAGGAAGGAAGACGAGTTCAAGGAACATGGAGAAGTAGCAACATCAGCTTACACGTCTCGGTTTGCTTCGTCTCAATTTCTCTAGTACCCCCACCAATAATTTTGAGCGTCCTTCGATTCGCTTCTGTGTCGGACTCGAACTTCTGGTGATCGAAAAGTCGAACGCTACCCTCCTTAAAATAGACGTAGCTAGAGTTCAATCGTACTAAAAATAGAAAGATTCTAAGAAGGTCAATCGAAAGGTCATCAAGCTAAAGGAAGGGTGATAGTGATGAAGATCGATGGCATTACATAATCATGATTCACGTCCTTGCGGTCCAGCGGAACACGGCCAGGAAAGTGACTAAGCCAGGATCACTATCCCGAGTCTAGCAAGGGTGATCCAACAAACTTAGCCAAGAACATTTATCGGATCATGGTTCATTGAAGGAAGCTTATCATTTATATGTGTGCCATCATCAACTGAAGGGAGGATGATGATGATGAAGTGAGTAGGTAGTTCAACCTATGAAAAATCACTCTAACTGCTATCAAGGAGGTTACTAGGGAAGGTATAACCAAGAATGGAACACGAATTCCTAAGCAAGGGTTAAGAGTTCAAAGAAGATGATGAGAATCAAGGAAAAACCTAAGGAAGACGGTAATAAGGACACTTCACCCGTGTATCCAATATAGGTGAACACTCGAGACATCCCGTACTCGAGGTTAATTTGAGTATTTTATATTGTACACCCTGATCTTGCTATATCATTCACGAGGTAGTTAGCGCGGACCTGCATGGGCCACCAAAACTTGTAACGACCCGCACTCGGGGGGCCCGTTACTTATTTGATATTTGCGCAGGTCCTACAGGTTACCAGTGAAAACAAAATAGCCACAATGCAGAGATGTACAAAAATACTCAAATAGTGTCCAATTATTACAATCCATACTGTACAAGATGTCCCACCAAAAATACATGAAAGTAGAAAAGTACATAAGTGAAAATAACTCTGGAAGCTGCGGTCGAATTCTGGCGCTATTAGCTCAGTAGCATCTACCTCCATATGTACGTCATCTGCGGTGCCACGGAGATGGAACCGTAGGTAAGTCACAACAATTCTAAATATAGAAAATAAGCAGTGCACAAGTATGACAAAGTAACTAAGTACAAGCAGACCAGAGTGAAAAGTAAAGTACTGATCAACAACTGTACACGTCTGAGTAGTAAAAGTAAACAGAACCGAAAGAAAAGAACTATTGTATTGTGATGGTGTGAGTGTAAAGCAGGCTAATTAAGTGAAACATGCTACTGCTTTAGCTAAAAGTACGACAAGTAAAGTACTGGTGACTGTATAAGTGTAGTAATTAATGTGCATGGGACGTGTGAAGTAAAGATGACTGTAGTGCGTAAAGTAAAAGTGACTATGCAAAAGTAACTACACTACGTGACTCAAGTCAGAGAGTACAATATGTGACCATCAAGTCCATCTCTTGCCTAGGCGCGACCCAGACGAATGCCGAAAACAAAGGCACGGTTCATGTATTTTGCCGAAACTCAAGCCGCTGGACGGGATGCCGAAACTCAGGCAGCTGACGGGAAGATTGAACTCCAGTCACTCCCGCACTCTCTCAACTATGAGTTACCCTAAAACCCCAGTGAAGTGTCAAGTGTTCTATGTACATGTTTTATACGGGATGTTTCACAAGATGTTCCACAAGATATTCCACAACATGTTTCACAAGATGTTATCAATTCCTTGTTCACGATGATAGTTAATCAGGATCACTGGTTTAAAACCAGAAAGTAAAGCAAAGTGGATGCTAATAAATTTGAGGATAAAGACAAGTCCAACAAACATGGAATACGAAAACTGTTGGCTTAAGGGTGGTAGTTTCGTTAGCACACAATTTACCCAAGTTAATGGTTGTGTGCTACAACCATCAAAGTTGAAAGTTGGCAAAGTAATCTGTAGTTGATTACTTCCCTATTAGATTAGGTATCTAGTTCAGTTCAAGTCAAGTAGTTGTGGACGCTATAGTGATGTCCTAAGTAAATACGAGGACACTAGCTAGTTTTCTAATTTTAGAATTCATCGTGACTTACTGATTTCGAGATTGACTTAGCAAGCCGGAATTTGATCTAGGGCTTCTACGGACGTTGGTGCACAAGAATTAGTACCTGCAATCACAAAAATACTCTGTTATTGAATATACTCATTTTCTATTTAATTAACTAATCATTTTGATTTTTATAACTGGCGGAAACGTTGTCGAAAAACGCTCTAAATTTTCTATAGGCTAGATATGATGAAAATAATTTTACTGCAGGAGGAAATATCTTTATGAAGCTTACATTAATTTTTATAATTTTTAAAAGTTCAAAAATAATTTAAAAACTATTTTTAATTAAGTAACATATTTATTCAAACATTTATTCTGGATGCAATCTGCATCGGAATGGTTCAAGTGAGCTGTCAAAATGACCGTATCAAAGAGTACTATAGCATATATTTTTATCAAGTATAAGTTTACGTGAAAATAAGAGATTACAGATTTTTAAATGAAAACAACGTATTTAAGATTTAGGCTTAAAAATTTATTTTGGAAAAACTACGCGTCTGATGAGATGAAACTAGCGTCATTGGGTCCAGAACGTCGTTTCTGATTTTCTGGGCCTAGTTTTATATTTTTCTGACCCGTATATAACTAGTTATCAATTTTTCTTCAAATAACCCATATTTTATAATTATTAAAATACGTTAATATGAAAATACGCTGTAATTTACGTATTAAAATACGCTTTATAATTAACAGCACCCTTTGTTTCTCGTACGTGCATGGGAGGGGGTCTGCGCTCTTGAGGGCGTCGACGTCGGCGACGGGCGGCGTGAGAGGCGGCAAACGGCGGCGGAGAGGAGCGGGGTCGTCGTCGTCGGATATCGGCGTCGATCGGCTGCGAGGAAGGTGGAGGTAGCTGGGCGAGAGGGAGCGGAGCGGCGGTGTGAGCTCCGAGGGCATGTAGCGTCGTCCGTCGAGAGGGCGGTGGCGGGACTCCATGGAGGCGGAGGAAGGCAAAGCAGCAGGGAGGGAGGCGTTGGATGGCTATGGAGGAGGCGAGAGCTTCATCGGAGCTTGTTGGAAGCAGGGGAGGCGTGGAGCAGGGTAGGAAAGCGGAGGAAGGCGGGTTCGCCGGCGTTCGATGGACTGAGGTCGGAGAGGCGGGCGGACGTCGGAGCTCGGGGCAGAGCGGAGTAGCGGCGGGGTTCTACGGGGCGGAGCTGTGGTGGAGCTTGGTTGCAGCGTGCTCTCGGAGGCTTCGTTCGTCGAAAGAGGTGAAGGCGGTCGTCGACTGGGGGCGTCGTACGGGGAGCGTACTGAGACGACGCCCGGAGGTGGAGGTTGGGTGTGGGGGTTGGCAGTGCGGGCGGGGAGATGAGCGGTCGAGCGGCGATGATCGGCAGCGATGAGGGTGTGGGTCGCCCTGGGGGGAAGAACGAAAGAGAGAGAGACTGTGAGGGAGAGTGTCTGAGAGAGATAGGGGGCTGAGAGTGAGGGAAGTGATGACGTAGGGAATGAAGAAGTAGAAGTAGAAGAAGATGATGGAGAAGAAGGATTTGCGGGTTCGAAGGAGAGCCCCGGGGTTTGGTTTTGAACGGGGAAGAGTTGTGTTAGGCTGGGGTTTATATAGGGGATTAGTAATAAAGGAGGCTAGTAGAGATAATTAAATGCCTTAGCTTAGTCAAAAGAAATTAATTGGTTAGGTATAAACTTTTAGACTAAGTGTGGAAATTTTGCTATCCCATGAATCACATGGGCAGCTTACGGGTTAGGTAGGGGTAAGTTAATTAAAATAGCTAATAGGGTAAAAAGTAATTAGGTAAAAAGGTTAAAACGTAATTAGTAGATAATGTCAAAAATACAAAATTACGATTTTGCCCCTACTAGTAAACGTTTCCGAAAAATTACGAAAACCTACCCACGGGATCGTATCGTTGCGAGGATCGCAAATACGAGATCCGTTTCAGGGTTTGAGCTACGCAGATACTAGTTTTAGGCCAAAACGTTTAGAAAACGGGTTTGCGGGTTCTCTATCGATTTGACTCCAGAAAATTACGAAATTAATGTGGGAAGCCCTAAATGATCATAGAACGATACTATAGAAGTTTGAAAACGTTTTGAAGATGTTTGAATAGAAAATAAATTCATTAAGCCAAAACGGTAATAATTGAAAATGAATTTTTATCAGATTATTTAGAGGTATTTGTTGAAACCTGAACTTACTAAAATACTCCATGACTAGTCTGATATCTCAAGAAATCGTAAAACTCCTGACAAACCATTATAAAATAGTTTTTAAAAAAATTTGAAAATACATGAATAGTTGCATTGAAAAATACGGACCGTTACAGGCCCTGGCATACGCGACCTACTTGGTCAATCGTCTACCATCTGCTGCATTGGAAGGAAGACCTCCTTTGAAGGTATGGCCGGGAAAGCCAGTTTTCGACTATGGATCACTTCGAGTTTGGGGCTGTCCGAGTTACTATGCCTTGAAGGAAGACAAACTCGATGCCAGAGCCAAGAAAGCCATCTTCTTGGCTTCAGTAGTGGTGTCAAGGGCTATCGACTATGGTATCCGACACAGAGGAAGGTGATCCTGAGCAGAGATGTAATGTTGATGAGTCGGCGTTATTGAAGAGGGAGAATGAGCCAAAGGTGGAGGTCGAACAGACACAATTGAATCAGGTCTACGACAACGTATCTGATACTCCACAACGGTCGATCGACGACTTAGATCGACCCACACCAGATGTAGCAGAAGGTGGGCTATAGGCCGTCGATGGTGTAGTTGGTGGCTCAAGCTCAGTTGGTGGAGATAGCTCGTCTCCAAGGGTCGTTCAGTCGAAGGATTCTATCGCAGTATTGAGACCAAGACGTGAGATAAGAAAACCTACGAGGTACTCGGAGTTGGTCTCATTTGCCTTTTCCGCAGTATGTATCGATGTTCCCAACTCGTTCAACGAGGTGGAGCAGTACGAAGACCCGAAGCGGTGGAGAAGTGTGATGGACAAAGAGATGAAATCATTGGCGAAGAACGACACATGGGATCTTGTGGAGCTTCCAAAGGGCAAGAAGGCAATTGGGTGTAAATGGGTCTACACCAAGAAGCCAGGAGTCGAATCAAGAGAAGTTCGCTACAAAGATCGCCTCGTAGCGAAGGGCTTCATACAGAGAGAAGGTATAAATTACAATGGAGTATTCTCGCCTGTGGTGAAGCATTGCTCGATTCAAATCTTGTTGGCATTGGTTGCACAGTTCGACCTCGAACTGGTGCAGTTGGATGCCAAGACGACATTCTTGCATGGAGAGCTCGAAGAGGAGATCTATATGGCTGAGCCTGATGGCTATGGGAGTGATGACGGTCGTGCTTGTCGACTGAAGAAGTCACTCTACTGGTTGAAGCTATACCACGGCAGTGGTATAAGCATTTTGAATGCTTTATGACAGATGATCAAGGGTATCTTCGTAGTCCATATGATCATTGCATGTTCTATCGGAAGTTGGTTGACTGGTCCTTTATCTACCTTCTGCTTTATGTCGATGATATGCTCATAGCTTCATCGAATAAAGAGGAGATTTAGAGATTGAAGTCTCAATTGAGTTCTGCATTTGAGATGAAGGATCTGGACGAGGCACGGAGGATTCTTGGGATGGCGATCACAAAAGATCGAAGTAGAGGTACAGTTCATCTTTCACAGAGTCGCTATTTGAAGTCTGTTATACAGAGGTTTGGTTGTGAGAAGATGAAGATCTTAGTTACTCCGCTAGCACCTCACTTCAAGCTCAGTACCGAGCAGTGTCTGAAGAATGAAGAGGAGAAGATGCTCATGACAAGCATACAGTATGCTAATGCGGTAGGGGCCTTGATGTACGCAATGGTATGTACTCGATTGGATCTATCACATGCAGTCACTATGGTGAGTAGATACATGCACAACCCCAGAAGAGAGCACTGGCGAGCAGTGCAGTGGATCCTGTGTTACATCAATGGCACAGTCAATGTCGGACTGACATACAGCCGAAGTGTTCATGGTCTGCACATTATCGGGTATGTCGACTCCAACTATGCAGGCGACTTGGATGGGAGACGATCGATGAAAAGCTACGTCTTCACCCTGTCTGGTGCTCCAATATGTTGGTGGAGTATCCTTCAGTCTACGGTGGCCCTGTCTACTACGGAGGCAGAGTATATTGCATTGACTGAAGCGGTGAAGGAGACGATATGGCTGATGGGTCTGATGGATGATCTGAGAGTCTACCAAGAGAGGTACGATGTCCATTGTGATAGCCAGAGTGCAGTGCACTTGGCTAAGAATAAGGTCTTCCATGCCCGTACGAAGCATATCGACATTCGATTCCACTTTGTCAGGGACTATGTGGGACAAGAAGACAACGACATCAACTTGTTGAAGATTGAAACAAATGACAACCCGGCGGACATGCTGACGAAGGTTGTATCGGGAGTCAAGTTCAAGCATTTTTTGGACTTGCTCAATGTGGTTCTTCAAAGAAGTTGACGTCGGCCCCAGGAGGGCGCAGTGAGGCTGGTGGAGCCATTTGAGACTCAAGAGAGTTAGTCAGTCTCAGGAGGAGACAGCCGTAGCTTTGGCGAAGCATTTGGTCCTTCGGGACATTTGGTTCTTCTGAAAAAATAAGGGGGAAACACCATTCGATGCTCAACCAAGGTCAGTGAGGGTCACCTGTTGGACAGAGGCTCGAATCTCGCCAAGGTGGAGATTTGTGGAGAAGTTGGCTCGATTCGGCATAAAAGAAGCAGTTGATTGGCAGACGAGTTACCTTGTGCAGGGGTAACTCAATTGTGCCTGGATTCAACCTATCTGACCATGCACAAGTCAGATACGAGGATGTTGGGCATGTTGCTTCATCAACGCAGTTGGGTCAATCGGTCGTCAGTTCGAGTCTGAAGATCGATCGCTCGGCATTGGGTCGTTCGATCGTATCGCGGTTAGAGTCCATGTTCGATCGATCGGTCGTTTAGAGGATCGAAGGATGAAGGCTCGTACGCAAGGCTCGACACTTGGGTCGTTCGACACAGAAGGAAGGTCGATCGGTCGAAGGGAGCCCATTGGGATGTAGCCCACTAGGAAGTGGCGTCTGGCCACTAGTTTACGGTGGCATTAATTGCGTAGAGCGGCGATTAGATCGTATCCCAAAAATGTCTAGATCCGTATCCGATAGGAGACCTTAGCCAATATGACACCTATTATAACCTAGGATTATAAATAGGGTGTTTTAGGTTAGAGTTTCGTGTGGAACACATTTGTATCCTTTGAGAGAGCCACCATCTACGAGAGCCAACTTTGAGAGATTGTATTGTGAGCTTTTGGAGAGGTCTTGTGTCCTTCTTCTTCGTTGGACGAAGAGAAGTTTTGTATTGATTCTATCCTTTTGTAATAAAACTCACCGGTGTTCCCCCTTGGCCGGTCCACGGCCTAAAACCAATCTCATTGTGTGCTCCATTTGTTCACTGCTGATCCTTCGTCCTCGATCCCCACGATCTTGTATTATTTCGCTGTGCTGTGTAGCGATTGCTGGGCCTTCGCCGCACAACAGATTCATACTAATAAGAAGAATGTATACATTTGGTCGAAGGTTTCATCTTATGAAAATGAAAGAAGGTTTCAGCTTTGGACAAATGTAGGATTCAAAGAAATTCACCTGCAAAAGAAGAATGGATACATTTGGTCAGTCAGGTTTTCATACGAGCAACCGTATTAACTGAGGGTAGTCAGATTCAGTTTGATATAAAGTAAGATATGTGAGTTTGCCTACGAGTAACTTTGTTGCGTGATGGTAGTCGGACTTAGTTGGATATGCAGTAAGTTGGGTTTGCTTGTGGGTGAACTCACTACCTAAGAGTAGTCAGATTTGATGGAATATTTAATTCATTAAATAATATAGGTGAGTTATGGTACTTGTGTTTGCCCCTATCTTTATGTTGAGAGAAGGCAATGTCATGCACGGGTTAAGTGAAATTTCACAAAGATCTCCCCAACAATTCTCCTTTTGTACTCTTATTTGAATGTATATTAACATAGACCATAAGTAGGGGATCCTTACCTTGCTTTTTCATCAAAAAAAATCTCAGTGTCATTTCATTCACATGTTACAAATTATCAACAGATTTTAGGTTCTTTCTGTTGAGAGATGTATGCCCTCGAAGCCAATTATCGGTGTTCTATAATTGTCGCATCTTGTTCAATATAACAGTATGCTATTTGGTCTCTCTCTCTCTCTCTCTCTCTCTCTCTCTCTCTCTCTCTCTCTCTCTCTCTCTCTCTCTCTCTCTCTCTCTCTCTCTCTCTCTCTGTGTGTGTGTGTGTGTGTGTGTGTGTGTGTGTGTGTGTGTGTCTTCATTAATACTTAGATAAAGTCTTGAGGTTTAATGCGAGGTCAAACATATAACAATATATAGATCACGATCATGAGAAAGTATTTTAACAATCTGAAGCATAAGTCTAAAATAGTTCATAGTCATATATGCATTGAGATAAGATATTGATGCATCAGATAGACTATTGTGTTTCTATCTTCACCCAGTGTTGGTGACGATGATCTCATGATCAATCAATTTGGGAAAATTAGAGATCAGACACAGGTTATCTCGTCCTGTTCTCCAAAATACGCAGAAATACATATATTCCTGGTATTCGTAAAGATACTAAGTGTAACAATGCCGCAGTAGTATTCGGACTCAAGGCTTTGACCTCTTGACTCCAAACACTACTTAGGGTAAATCGTGATTACAAAAAATTAATTCTCGCATGCCACCGCGACATAATGGAATAGTATGAATATAAAAATAAGGAAAGTCCTCCAACACAGAGATAATCCATAGACAATCGCAGAGATCACAAAACATTTATTTATACATTACTAAAAGGAGTATATTACATGCCACAATTGTATAGGAGTACAAAAGAGATAACAGCAAAACTCCCCAATCCCACAAAAAGATAAAGTGTGCACAAACGGTACAACACACTTCCTAGACTACCCTGAGAACCCAACTGTCCAAAGTCACCCTATGTGGGCTCCACCTCTATCTCGAAGCTCGGGGCGATCTCCGGAATCGAGTCATGTTCCATCTGCTCTGTCTCTAATCCTGGGAAGAGGGAAATGGGACACGTCAACACGTGACCCAGTAGGACATCTAACAACGCTAGGTAGGGTCCTGTCTAAGAATTGCTCTATCTAACTAAGGTCTAGCTATTGACGATAATCATGACAACTACTTAATTCATAAAGTAAAGTAAAGAATCGCAGGCATGTACTAAAAAGAAAGAACCGCTGAACTGATATGCATAAAGTAAAAGTAGATCACAATTTCATGCATATTCATGAAATAAAATGCATTCATCTTCAGGTTTTACATTTAATTAGTGTTTGGAAAACCCGGGTAAAACATAGGACATAAAGGGGTTGGACTTCATATAGGGTGGGTGAAAAAGGGGTACCCCGCCAGTGACATGAGCACTATAGGGGCCTCTCATGACTCTCTCGTTTCGGGAATGAGATTGTGTTGCTCTACTGCCTCATGGTGCATCATGAGAACACTTATAGGCCTCTCTAACCCTACCTACGCCCCTTACCGGATGTCGGGAGTGCGAGTGAGACTCATATCAACTGCCCAGTCCTTTGATCGCGTCGGGATGTACTCCCAAAATAATGTAGTTTTATCGCAAATGCACGGTTAAGTGGTGAGCGGGTATCGAATCATGGGGAGGAACTGTTGGTATTATATTTATTACTCAGGGGAGATGGAATAATGATTGAGGAATGTTTGGTGTCACAAGTGTATAATATATCGTTTGTAAATTCAATTAATAAAAGCACCTAGGGCTGGAAAATCCCCACTATAGATCTCAAGCATCAATGTGAAATTATATTCTTACATATCACTACTCTTGGTTTCGGGTGAAATTGTCGCAACTATGTTGTGAACCAACGCATACTCTCGTGCTACGCAAGTCTTTAGTAATCTAAACTAGAGCCTCACTCCCTCGCAAGCCTAGTTCAAACCACTAGCATTAAGATCGATAATATAATTCAACTCCAACTAACGTGAGTTCAAATCTAGATCATGATGGTTCGTATTCATTTTCCCGTCATACAAACGAATAAATTATAGAAAAATAATAAAGATGCTAGCTTTGGTCGCTCTCTCGCACCAACTCTAGGAAATCTCGATTATATATAGATCTAAATCGAATATCTAGGGCTTCCTATATATCAAGATCCTCTCTCGAGCTCTCAAGATCTAATAGAAATTCCTAGCTATATCCGTAGTAAATCAATCATAATCTAACCCTTTAACAAGTTTACCAACATGGGATTTAATTTCAATAGATTTCACATATCAAACTTTGAATAGATGGGGTTCAACTCTTTGCCCTAGAGCAAAGAGACTACTCACAATTCATTATAATCGAAACAATAGAATTGGGATATGCAATAGAATTCATCACAAAAGATAGATCTAAACAGAAATTTATCATAAAGATTAGAAATAGCAAGAGTTTAGACAAACCAATGATGTTCAATGCTTCAAATAACAAGAAAATTAAGATCCTTGCACTCCGGTCCTTAAGAAAAAACAAGATGAAACAAAACTTCTCCTAAGAACTTGTAACGCCCCGCTTCCCAAAACACGACGGAAGCGAGAGAGTTACTGAGGTCCGCTTGACCTAGAGCGGTGAAACTCGAGTTCAATAAGCGTCTGTGGTAAAAACACAGGAGAGGTCCTTACATGCTCTTCAGAAACAATAAAAATATGCATACATTACAAGCCAAATCCAGAATTATAAATGTTCGTGCACGTAATACATCAACAAGCCACAGCTGGGCCAAAGTAAAGACGTACACTCAACAATAACTGAAAGAAAACTAAAGTAAAACAGCAACGGCAAAGTCCACTAGTCCTCCGCAGGGAGAGACTCGGCGTCAACAGCGAACTCCTGACTCTCCAAGTCAGGTGTCTCGTAAGGAACTTCCAGGTACTGAAGCTCAGAAACTGACATACATCCAAAAACATGAATGTATGTCAGCAAGGGTCTGCAAGTAAAAGTTAGATCCCAAGGCAAGACATATACAAATTTATACTGCATTTAAGAGGCATTAATCATTTAAATGAGATAGCGACAAAAAGGATTAAACAAACTGATTATAAAATGAAATAAAGTAAAGACATCCTAACATGCAGTTCTAAGCAGTGTAGTACGTAAAATAATTCTTTTCTTTGTTTCATTAGCATGTCAATTCAACTGAGATAACAATTTCAAGTTGCAAGTTTCACTTTTCTTTGTTTCATTAGCATGTCAATTCAACTGAGATAACAATTTCAAGTTGCAAGTTTCATGATTGTTAGCATTATCAATTCTACAATAGGGTTCTCGCCCTTAGGACGTGATGAGTGAGTCGTTCTTCTCACGGGGGCTTACCATGATTGGCGCTAGCCCACCGCCTACGGGTGGTGCCCTTGAAGAGAGTACTCGTTCATACGCCTAGCAGCCGCTCAACCCTTACCCCACCCAAGATTTGTGCTGGAACACGAGCCAGCCTAATTCACGAATTACAAGCACGAATTTGTCAACTTACATGACATCACGAAAATCACGATTTCGCCTTCAAGGCGCACGATCTCACGATGTCACTCTCTAGTGACCAATCAAGATGTTCTTTCAATTTAAGTCGTCAACATTTCATCATTAATTTACATCATCCACAATAATTAAAAGAATGGCAAGCAGGTTGGTTTGATGAACATTTTACAGAAAATCATTTTTCTTTGTTATAATTAAAAGTTTAGCATATATCAAATAAAAGACCAATGGAGCATCTAATTTCAAAAATACATTATAAATTGTATACTTGCCTGATTTGACGTTTCGGGTGTCCAGGTACTCGTAGGGAATGCACGACGTATCTGCGTATTTTAGGTATACGATATTAAGCAACCCGATCTTAAAATATTATTAACCTAATAGTAAAGTATCTATTTACTAACATCTAACTAACTGATAACATAATACTAGCATGGTGAAATCAGATAACATCTTAATAAATCGTTATTTAAATTAACACTAACACTAATTAATTCTAACTTCTTAACCAAAACTAACCTAATACCAGCCAATTATAAAGTTATTATAAGATTAGGATGACATGCAATAGTATCACTTACTCCTATTAAACTATTTTAATAGTATCTCTTACACATGGTAATATTATAAATCTTATTTAAACTTCTCTCCTATTAACTATTTCTCTACTCTTTAACATAACCATGCTGTCACCCCTCTTATTTGAATTCTTTTTTCATTTTTTTAACCCTATGCTTTCTACTCTATTTATTATTAGGGCCATCTCCCTTACTATTCTCAGTCTCTCTTTCTTAGTCTCTCTTTCTTTCTCCTTCTGTCGTTTCATCTTCTGTCTTCATTTATATTTTCTTTTTTTTTCAAATGTTGGCAGCCGAATGAAAACCAAGGGAGGAGCTCACCTTGCGCACGGAGGAAGAGGACAGGCCGGCGGTCGGCGGCCTTGCTGGGCGTCGACGTCGGCGTCGGCGTCGGCTGGCGGCGCGCGCGTGGTCGGGGGGTCGGGCTCCACGGCGGCGGCGGCGTAGGCTGGGCGGTGGCGCGCGCGATTCTTTGGCCAGCGGCGGATGAGGTTAAGGGCGGCGGAGGAGGAGGCTTAAGGAAGAGGAAGGAGGAAGAAGAAGGGAAGGAGGTTGGGTTTGGAATTTCTTTTGGGTTTTTTTTTGAAGATCTGAAATCCTAACTTCAGATCTGAGCTTGATTTTGTGTTTGTTTGGATCTAAGATTGTTGTGATGGGGATTTTCCTTTCAGATTTGAGGTTGTGTAGATCTGAAGCTATTTTTTTCAGATTTGGGGATTTGGTTGAGTTTTGGAAAGAACCAGAAATTTGGGTGATGATGGTGGATTGGGTTTGTTTAGGTTGCTGAGGGTTTGTATTGATTTGGGGAAGATGAAGAACAAATTTGTATTTTGGAAATTGTTCCTGGTTTGATTTTTTTTGTTTGGCTTCCAGAATTTGCAGGAGAAGACGTTTGGATTAATAGGATGATCAGGGAGACACGCTTTATCATTCGTCAAACCCAAATTAATATGATTATGATGGAAGTTATGATAACTTAGACTAATGAGGGAAAGAGAGACGTATAGCTTTGTTTAAACGAAAAAGAAAGCTTAATTTGACCAACCGAAGAGTTATTGAAAACGTGTGTTTTGTCGTGTTAGGTAGGAGTAAGGTAATTATGTAGTTAACGTAATTAAGTAATTGTTAAATGTAAGTAATTAAAAAAAGTAATTAGGAATTTGTAATTAGTAAATTTTATATGTAATTAATAAGGTAATTAGTGAAAGTAATTAGCGGGATAATTTAGTTAAACTTGACGGTAAATATTGACGACACGGTAAAATGAAAATAGTGACGCGCTCGCGTCAACTCGTACAGACGAAAAGCTAACTGGATGACAAAAGTAAAATACTAACACACATGAGTGAAAACACGCCTAAAAATACTGGCCGTTACATTCTACCCACCTTAGGAAAAATTCCGTCCTCGGAATTCTCATCAACTAAGGAGTAGAAAACAAATACGGATACCGCTCTCGTATCTCATCTTCCCACTCCCAGGTAGACTCTCCTGGCGAGTCGCGACGCCACATCACTCTGACTAGATCAACTGTCTTGTTCCTGAAGACTTTCTGACATCGATCTAGGATCTCCACGGGTTGCTGTTCATACGTCAGATCTGGTCGAATTGTAATTTCCGAGTAGTCCACAGTATGAGAAGGGTCGCTGATATAACGACAGAGCTGGGACACATGGAAAACATCATGAACTCCCTCCAAAGATGGTGGCAAAGCTAAGCGATAAGCTACTTCTCCAACTCGCTCTAGCACATCGAAGGGTCCAATATATCTCGGACTAAGCTTGCCCCTCTTCCCAAATCGAATCAGTCCTCGATTTGGTGAAATCTTCAGAAACACATGATCTCCTGGCTGAAACTCTAGAGGACGCCGTTTAGCATCTGCCCAATGCTTATAACGGTCCTGGGCAATCCAAATCTTATCTCTGATATCTCGCACAACATCAACTGCTTCCACTATCATCTCTGGCCCCAAGAGCTCTCTATCACCTACGTCATCACAACTTAGTGGCGATCGACACTTCCTCCCGTAGAGAGCAGCAAAAGGTGCCATGCCAATGCTCACCTGATAGCTGTTGTTGTAGGAAAACTCCACCAGGTGCAGATGGTCCTCCCACGAACCCTTGAGATCCAACATGCAAGCTCTCAACATATCTTCCAAAATCTGGATAGTGCGCTCTAACTGTCCATCAGTTTGCGGGTGATACGCAGTACTGAATTTCAGACTGGTACCCAAATTCATCTGCAAACTCTTCCAGAATTGAGACGTGAATCTCGTGTCCCGATCGGATACGATACTCACAGGAACTCCATGTAATCGTATGATCTCCTACACGACATAACTCACATCACGACTTGTACCAGAAGGAAATTATAAAGGTATGAGTTAAGTCATTACCTCCATGTACTTCCTTGCTAATATCTCCGTGGATTGCCCAACTCGGAAGGGTATAAAGTGCGCGAACTTGGTCAATCGATCAACGATGACCCAGATCGCGTCGTTCTGCTTGGTGCTCCGAGGTAAGCCGGTCACGAAGTCCATCGTGATGTGCTGCCACTTCCACTCGGGAATCGGCAGAGGTTGTAGTAGTCCAGCAGTGTGATGATGTTCAGCCTTCACTTGCTGACACACGAGACACTTGGAAACGCTACGTGCCACACTTCTCTTCATCCCATGCCACCAGAAATTCTGACGCAGATCCTTGTACATCTTAGTACCTCCAGGATGAATAGAATAAGGCGAACTGTGAGCCTCATTCATCAACTCCTCTCTGATATCTCCTGCAGGCACGCAGATCCTGCTACCATATCTCAAAGATCCATCTGCGTGAATCAGAAAATCTGTCCGAAGTCCTACTTCGACTTGTTCTCTGATCTTCTTCAACTTAGCATCTCCAGCTTGAGCAGTCTTGATTCGATCCACAATCGTCGACTGAATCTGCATGTTCATCAATGACGATGTGACTCCCGGTAGGACAGCTTCAACATCCATCTCTCGCAGATCCTGCTGCAATCTCCACTGAGATGTGAGAATCATCACTTCAGGCAGTCGACTCAAAGCATCTGGTACGACATTCACCTTCCCAGGATGATACTGAAGATCGATGTCGTAGTCCGCCATCAATTCCAACCATCTGCGCTGTCTCATATTCAGCTCCTTCTGAGTGAATATATATTTTAAACTTTTATGATCAGTGAAAATTTTCACTTTCTCACTCAGTAAGAAATGTCGCCAAATCTTCAGTGTAAAGATGACAGCGGCTAGCTCCAAATCGTGGGTCGGATAATTCTTCTCATGGACCTTCAATTGTCGCGAAGCATATGCGATTACATGATTGTGCTGATGCAGAACGCAGCCAAGTCCCTTGCCTGATGCATCGCAGAAAATCTCGAAGCCTCCGCTTCTGTCCGGAATAGCTAAGACTGGTGCAATAGTCAGTCTCTCCTTCAAAGTAGAAAGATCTTGCTCACAAGAGTCTGACCAACTGAACTTAACATCCTTCCTTGTCAATCTCGTCATCGGCTCAGCTATCCTCGAGAAATCCTTGATAAATCTGCGGTAGTATCCAGCCAATCCAAGGAAACTCCTGATGTCCGATGCCGATCGAGGTGTAGGCCATTCACTGACTGCTTTGACCTTCTCCGGATCCACCGAGATACCAGCTCCTGATACTACATGACCAAGAAATGCAATTCTATCCAGCCAGAATTCGCATTTGCTGTACTTGGCATATAGTCTATGGTGACGGAGCGTCTCCAATATTATCTTCAAATGTTCTGCATGCTCCTCCTCGCTCTTTGAGTACACCAGGATGTCTTCGATGAAGATCACTACGAACTTGTCGAGGAAGTCGTAAAAGATAAGGTTCATGAGGTTCATGAACACAACAGGGGCGTTGGTCACACCGAATGTCATGACAACGAACTCGTAATGCCTGTACTTAGTCCGAAAAGCGGTCTTGAGTACATCTTCCTTTTTGACTCTGACTTGATGGTATCCTCTCCGGAGATCCAACTTCGAAAATACTCTCGATCCACCAAGCTGATCGAAGATATCATCAATACGGGGCAGCGAGTACTTGTTCTTTATTGTGATCTGATTTAACTCCCGATAATCAATGCACATTCTCCTCGAGCCATCTTTCTTCTTCACTAGCAAGACGGGTGCACCCCAGGGAGATACGCTGGGATGAATGAAACCCTTCTGTACTAGCTCGTCCAGCTGCTTCCTCAGCTCTTCCAACTCTGCAGGGGCCATACGGTACGGCGCCTTCGAAATTGGTTGCGCTCCTGGCATAAGATCGATGCCGAACTCCAATGCTCGGTCGGGCGGCAGTCCAGAAATGTCTTCAGGGAAGACGTCTTTGAAGTCTCTCACTACTGCAGGCTTCTCTGGCTCGGCTATCATGGATGCAATAGTCAAACTGTACGGCTGGGCCCGGAATTTGACAGGTCCAAGCGAATGTCCTCCGCTGACAAACTCGAACACTGGGTGGTCAGGAATTTCGAATACCACTTTCTTCCGATGACAGTTGATCGTGGCATAAAAAGCTCCTAACCAGTCAATGCCGAGAATAGCATCGAAATTGGATAGGTCGTTGACGATGAAATTAGCATATAATTCGTGTCCACTAACCACCAATGGGCATGGTCTACATCCCAGTGCAACCTTCACTACACCATTCCCAGTTGTAATATTCCAACACTTAGGAAGTGTATAGGTGGGTATCGAGTGTTCGACTACGAACTTCCGAGATAGAATACACATGGAAGCTCCAGAATCGAACAGGGTCAAGGCCGGGTGAGATGAAACTAAGATGACACCTAAGGGTAACATACAACTAGATTAACATTGATCTAACTAATCAAATCTAATGCATAAATAAGAAGAACTAGTCTAGAGGTTACCTGCAATCACGTCGTCCTCAGCTTCAGCCTCAACGGCTGTCATATTGAATGCACGACGCTTAGGCGGATTGACCTGCTGGAAAGCTCGTTCCTGTGGAACCAGAGGTGGTCCGTGCTGTCGAGGTGCTGGTACGGTCCGCTGTGCAGGTCCAGGTGGTCGAGAACCGTGGGTGCAATCCTTTACAGCATGAGTAGGCGATCCACAGATCAAACACTGATTCAACATCCTCCTACAGTCTTTCTTCACATGACCGAGCTTGCCGCAGAAGTGGCAAGTCAGCTCCACTCGGTTGGGGACAGGTGCAGCCGGCCTTTTGAACTGTGTGGTCTGAACGGGACGATATCCAGGCCTATGTGCATTCCTCGGCATTTCCATCGGGCGCTTGCTCGCCTGGCGTGCTTTCTTCTGTTGATCTACCTGCTCGTGCGTTTTCGCAGCTACCAGTACTTGCTCATGAGTGGTAAAGGTGTGCCCGGACAATATACTCTGTATGTCCAGGTCTAAGCCCTGTAGAAAGCGATGTGCACAGTCCTCCTCGTCTGCTATCATAGTAGGGGCGAATCGACTCAGCATGATAAATTCAGCCTCATACTCGTCGACTGTCTTGGTGCCCTGCTCCATGTTAATGAAACGCTGCTGCATCATCCTCTTTGTAGCCTTTGGGAAGTATTGGGCGTCAAACCTCTGATGGAAGGTAGCCCAAGGAATCGGCTTGGTCAGCCTAGCCTCTTCAGCATCCCACCAATGACGGGCATTATCGGTCAGCTGTTTCTTGGCGAGTTCCACCCACTCGTTTGGATTGACTCGGGCAAGACCCAAGTTATCCGTAGTGTTGCGAAGCCATTCCTCGGCTGCTAGTGGGCCCTCTCGTCCAGAGAAGTTCGTCGGATGCATCTCTCGGAACTGCTTGGCTCCAGGCTCATAGCGGGGTGGAGGTGGAGGTGGTGGAGGTGGTGGAGCTTGACATCCCTGTTGGACTAAATGGTGCTGAACTTCCAGCATTTCCCTCATCACTTCAAGCATCTGGCGGATGTCGTCCTCCCGCCTTCAGCAGATCCGGATCCTTGTCGGGTGTTTCGTCGCTCAGCCATACTGAGATAAGAAAATCCCGAGTTAATCTCGTGTATCTAGATGTTTTGGCTAATGAAAAATATTCTCATTGTTCTGAATTCGCAAATGTAAGACCTGCATGGGCCACCACTAAAACCTGTAACGCCCCGCTTCCCAAAACACGACGGAAGCGAGAGAGTTACTGAGGTCCGCTTGAACTAGAGCGGTGAAACTCGAGTTCAATAAGCGTCTGTGGTAAAAACACAGGAGAGGTCCTTACATGCTTTTCAGAAACAATAAAAATATTCATACATTACAAGCCAAATCCAGAATTATAAATGTTCGTACACGCAATACATCAAAAAGCCACAGCTGGGCCAAAGTAAAGACGTACACTCACCAATAACTGAAAGAAAACTAAAGTAAAACAGCAACGGCAAAGTCCACTAGTCCTCCACAGGGAGAGACTCGGCGTCAACAGCGAACTCCTGACTCTCCAAGTCAGGTGTCTCGTAAGGAACTTCCTGGTACTGAAGCTCAGAATCTGACATACATCCAAAAACATGAATGTATGTCAGCAAGGGTCTGGAAGTAAAAGTTAGATCCCAAGGCAAGACATATACAAATTTATACTGCATTTAAGAGGCATTAATCATTTAAATGAGATAGCGACAAAAAGGATTAAACAAACTGATTATAAAATGAAATAAAGTAAAGACATCCTAACATGCAGTTCTAAGCAGTGTAGTACGTAAAATAATTCTTTTCTTTGTTTCATTAGCATGTCAATTCAACTGAGATAACAATTTCAAGTTGCAAGTTTCACTTTTCTTTGTTTCATTAGCATGTCAATTCAACTGAGATAACAATTTCAAGTTGCAAGTTTCACGATTGTTAGCATTGTCAATTCTACAATAGGGTTCTCGCCCTTAGGACGTGATGAGTGAGTCGTTCTTCTCACGGGGGCTTACCGTGATTGGCGCTAGCCCACCACCTACGGGTGGTGCCCTTGAAGAGAGTACTCGTTCATACGCCTAGCAGCCGCTCAACCCTTACCCCACCCAAGATTTGTGCTGGAACACAAGCCAGCCTAATTCACGAATTACAAGCACGAATTTGTCAACTTACATGACATCACGAAAATCACGATTTCGCCTTCGAGGCGCACGATCTCACGATGTCACTCTCTTGTGACCAAGCAAGATGTTCTTTCAATTTAAGTCGTCAACATTTCATCATTAATTTACATCATCCACAATAATTAAAAGAATGGCAAGCAGGTTGGTTTGATGAACATTTTACAGAAAATCATTTTTCTTTGTTATAATTAAAAGTTTAGCATATATCAAATAAAAGACCAATGGAGCATCTAATTTCAAAAATACATTATAAATTGTATACTTACCTGATTTGACGTTTCGGGTGTCCAGGTACTCGTAGGGAATGCACGACGTATCTGCGTATTTTAGGTATACGATATTAAGCAACCCGATCTTAAAATATTATTAACCTAATAGTAAAGTATCTATTTACTAACATCTAACTAACTGATAACATAATACTAGCATGGTGAAATCAGATAACATCTTAATAAATCGTTATTTAAATTAACACTAACACTAATTAATTCTAACTTCTTAACCAAAACTAACCTAATACCAGCCAATTATAAAGTTATTATAAGATTAGGATGACATGCAATAGTATCACTTACTCCTATTAAACTATTTTAATAGTATCTCTTACACATGGTAATATTATAAATCTTATTTAAACTTCTCTCCTATTAACTATTTCTCTACTCTTTAACATAACCAGTCTGTCACCCCTCTTATTTGAATTCTTTATTCATTTTTTAACCCTATGCTTTCTACTCTATTTATTATTAGGGCCATCTCCCTTACTATTCTCAGTCTCTCTTTCTTAGTCTCTCTTTCTTTCTCCTTCTGTCGTTTCATCTTCTGTCTTCATTTATATTTTCTTTTTTCTTTTTTCAAATGTTGGCAGCCGAATGAAAACCAAGGGAGGAGCTCACCTTGCGCACGGAGGAAGAGGACAGGCCGGCGGTCGGCGGCCTTGCTGGGCGTCGGCGTCGGCGTTAGCTGGCGGCGCGCGCGTGGTCGGGGGGTCGGGCTCCACGGCGGCGGCGGTGCAGGCTGGGCGGCGGCGCGCGCGATTCTCTGGCCGGCGGCGGATGAGGTTAAGGGCGGCGGCGGAGGGGCTTAAGGAAGAGGAAGGAGGAAGAAGAAGGGAAGGAGGTTGTGTTTGGAATTTCTTTTGGGTTTTTTTTGAAGATCTGAAATCCTAACTTCAGATCTGAGCTTGATTTTGTGTTTGTTTGGATCTAAGATTGTTGTGATGGGGATTTTCCTTTCAGATTTGAGGTTGTGTAGATCTGAAGCTATTTTTTTCAGATTTGGGGATTTGGTTGAGTTTTGGGAAGAACCAGAAATTTGGGTGATGATGGTGGATTGGGTTTGTTTAGGTTGATGAGGGTTTGTATTGATTTGGGGAAGATGAAGAACAAATTTGTATTTTGGAAATTGTTCCTGGTTTGATTTTTTTTTTTTGTTTGGCTTCCAGAATTTGCAGGAGAAGACGTTTGGATTAATAGGATGATCAGGGAGACACGCTTTATCATTCGTCAAACCCAAATTAATATGATTATGATGGAAGTTATGATAACTTAGACTAATGAGGGAAAGAGAGACGTATAGCTTTGTTTAAACGAAAAGGAAAGCTTAATTTGACTAACCGAAGAGTTATTGACAACGTGTGTTTTGTCGTTTTAGGTAGGAGTAAGGTAATTATGTAGTTAACGTAATTAAGTAATTGTTAAATGTAAGTAATTAAAAAAGTAATTAGGAATTTGTAATTAGTAAATTTTATATGTAATTAATAAGGTAATTAGTGAAAGTAATTAGTGGGATAATTTAGTTAAACTTGACGGTAAATATTGACGACACGGTAAAATGAAAATAGTGACACGCTCGCGTCAACTCGTACGGAAGAAAAGCTAACTGGATGACAAAAGTAAAATACTAACACGCATGAGTGAAAACACGCCTAAAAATACTGGCCGTTACAGAACTCTAGCCGGCATGTCTCTCCTTCTGAGGGCTCTCAAAACTAGCTATTTATACTCTTTCAAAAAATCCATAAAAAGTTGACAAAATACCCCTAAGAGGAGGCAAACCCTAATTTCTGAACCTGGGCCATCGGTGCACTTGGCCGAGTGAAAATGTCACTCGGTCGAGTGACAATTCTGCAGAGAAATCGTCGAAATCAGCCTTCTTTCATTTTCAGGGCACTCGGTCGAGTGGTTGGCTCACTCGATCGATTGAGCTTCTCACTCGGTCGAGTGGGGTCTTCTGTAGCCTCCTCCAAAAACAGTAACCTGCCAGTTGTTTTTCCTCTCTCCACTCGATCGAGTGGACTTCTCACTCGGTCGAGTGGAAATTCCACTCGGCCGAGTACATTGCTGCACTTCTTTGGCTGGATTGGAGCTGCATCAGCCTCACTCGATCGAGTGAGCTGTGTCACTCGGTCGAGTAGGCTGAGATTTCTTCGTTTTCTCCTTCTTCTCGCTTCTTTCCTCTTTCTCTCGTCTTCTTTCCGCTTATTCTCATCTTCAAGCACCGTGAGCTCCTCGATATCGTCGTCGTTGATTCTCCGGCACGTGTGTATGTGCTCATAGCTCCAATTGCTCCCAATTGTTCCATATTTCTTGAAAATCCAACAAAACATAGAAATAGTGAAATTCATCGTGAAATCGTCGTTTATGCGTTAAATTCATGATATAAGCAATAGTTATGGCATGGAAAAATGCATAAATAAAGTGTAAAATATGAGCATATCATCCGTAAGCCTACATTTTACATGTGTCCCCCGCCAAATCCATTGCTTGGAATCTCACATATCTCGAGATAGACCGAGAATTCTAGGTTGTTGTTTACACTCATTTCCTCACTCTCAGTTTATAATAAATTCCTCATTTCAATATTCGACGGTCTCAATTACCGTATCCACATTTCCATTTTCATTTCCATCATTATTTCGGTGCTATCGTGATTAAACAACGAACATCATAACACAATATCATAAAATGAATATCACATCACATTCTAGTAAGGATAACATTATAGCGCAATATGCTTCCATGGCTTGAGCATAATTAACATTATTATGAACATGGGTAACATCATATCTTATGCATGTACAAAATTACTACTAATCATGGAATAGCATGGAATGGCATGAATTATGACATATGACAAGTTACTAATAATGAAGCTACTAACATGGTTATGTCACAACACTTTACTAACATAATATAAATCCATTGCATATCAACATGGTTATTTGAATCATATTCTTACTCACATGGACCTTAGCAACATGAAAGCATATTAGAATTAACAAAACATGGTATAACATGACATGTTGTAAAATGGCCTCTAACTAACATAACATAGTAATTTTACCAATATACATGGCAACCAATAAATGAAGTCATTAATATATTGCATACTAAAAAGAGTGATGCTAATATATGGCAAGCATACTAGTAACTAACATGGAACATATCAATAACTAAGCATGAAACAACTAACTATTTTGAAACAACTATGAATGAACTAACCATTGTAAATGGAACTAATCATTGTAAATGGAACTAACCATTAGCAAGCATATTGCTTACATTTAACATGTGGCATGTTACTAACATATGAAGTTATTAATATATTGCACATAATAACAAATGAGGCTAGTTAGAAGTACAGAACAATTTGATCATGCTACTAATTACATACAAGTGTTAATTTAAGAACATGCGTTTAAACATGTGGATGGCTTGTACATGGCATAAGCATAAACATTTTTGCTTGAACCTATTTATTTGAACTAGCTCTTTAACTTGAACATAGCAACATATTAACATGAACTTAAGCTAGAACAAAATTTCCCTACAACAAGACTAAGAGGCATATAAACATAGCTACTACTCTAAGCATATCTTAGCATAATTTAGCATGAACATTAATATCCTTGAATAACTACCATTAGCAAGACATAGTCTTCATGAATTTTAGCTAGAGCATGGATGTACTATGGAACCTAATTCTTGTAAAAATAAAACTAGAACATGGCATCCAAATTTTCCCTAGCTTAACTATTATAATGAACACAAGTATTGCAAGAACAAAACTAAGCCATGCATCCAAATTTCCATAAATTAATTATTACAATGGGATTCCTCTTCCTACATTTATTCTAAGAGTGGCACCTAACTAGAGTTGTTAGAAAATCCTACCTCAATTTGTCCTCCTTTCTTCTAGCTCTTTCCTTCCTAGCTATGGCCCTTCTTCTTCCTCTTATTCTTCTTCTCCAAAGCTGCTTCTTCTTCTTTCAAACTTCTCCTTCTTCTACAATTTATTGGATGATAATGAAGGATTTTTGGCCTTGGTGGTGGTGGAGTTTGTGGTGGTGAAGGAGGTGGAGGAGGAGGTTGTAGTGGTGGTTGGATTGGGGGTGGAAGAGGAGGAGGAAAGGGTAGAGTAGGTGGTGGAATGGATGGAGCAAAGGAAGGATGGGGAAAGGGTATAGTTCGGCCCAAAGGAGAGAGAGGAGAGGGGACGAAAGCTTTGGGAATTTTTTGTGTTTCTTTTCTATTTTTTTCATTTTCAATTTTCTTTCTTTTTCTTTTTATTTCCTTTTTCTTTTCTCCTTAACAATTAATAGCCATCATCCTCATCCTCATTCCTTTAGTCAATGCCAAGCCAAGTGTAACCCTAAGTGGCATGTGTAGAGTTAAAGTTAACATGCATGTTGACACTTAAGTTGGCTAGGTGTCATCTTAGGGATTTTCCAAAAATTTTATTTTTAGGAAAATAGAAATACATTAACTAATACTTCCTACTACTTTAAATACCAAGTATTCCTTCAAATACTTCACACATTATTTATCTGATAATGTTTAAAATCATTTAAAATAGTTTTATTATTATAAAAATTAGGGAAATTTTTCTAGAGATACACAAAAATTATACGCGTGCAAATACGATTAAAAAATATGTATGCAACTTTCGTATATTTACAGTTGGAGATTACACAGGTGCTCATTAAAGAATAAGTAAACTGAATGATCCAAAGAGAGCTTCCACATGGTGATATATACGGATCTGTCAATGGTAGCTCTAAGTAATGATATGCAAGCTAATTCTCTGACTTGATGTCACTGTATGAGCCTGTGCATGAACATATCACTTAGCTCTTTGACATAGCTTCGAGGTAAGGTCTGTCAAAAGGTCTTTGATTGGGTGACACTTGAAGCATACGAGGAGAGTAGTGGCCGACAAAAGGATTCATCTCTCCCATTGAAGGGGGTTAGTGTCATAGAGGCAGTACTGTACTTAGCGAAATCCTTGGCCGAGGTATTTGGATGAGATCCAACAATGACAAGCTAAGACCAAACCATACTAACCTGATTGTGGAGCTACTATGGGTTGATAGTCAACCATATCCTAGGCTTCGTAGAGGCATAGTTATGATGAAGAGATTAAACCCACGGCATTCTTCACTGGCATAGCTAGGGTAGTCCTGACAATACTCATATCAACGGGTCAGACCACATAAGGATGATACCGAATCTGGTATGGCACATGCTGCTCGCGGTCACTGTCGTCAGGGACAATGAGTCCCACCTGTTATAGGGTCAGGTTATAGGGTCCCACAGAAGCTGGGATCTTCGTCCAGTATCAAGAGATAAAAGGAACATGCATATGATGCATGAGAACTAAATCATCAAAAAGTGTTTACACTGGAGGTTTCGGTCACATAGGATATGATACGAGAATAGAGCTATTTAAAAGAGCATAGAAAACCCCATTATGAAAACCGAGTCTGAGCATGCCCAGACCTAGCAGCTTTATCCCAAGTGCAGACTTGGGCTAGCCTGAGCATATTGTTGAGGCAAGCCCAAGCATTGGCTCAGGCTAAGCTCGAGCTTTAGGCATGGGCTGGTCTGAGTTTTAGGCTTAGGACGGCCTGAGCTTTACCCTTGGGCTGCTAGCCCGAGCCAACGGCTGGGCTGTTAGCCCAACCCCAAGGACAGGCTGGCAGCCTGAGCATCAAATAGGGCTATTAGCCCGAGCAAAATGGCTCGGGGTGCACCACAAGCATGGCTCGGGTGCCACCCGAGACTGTCCTTAGGTGCAACCTAGCAAGGTTGGGCTCAATCCATCAAGTTGGAGTTTGTAATTGGGTCATCTTTGACAACGGATTTGAAGTGTTAAATGACCTCGAAAATGAGTTCTGTCAAAATCTATGCACTCTCGTTGTGAAACTCTTTGAGATGAGATCTTAAATGGCTTCTGGGCATCATTGGGGGGAGAAACAATTGCTCAAAGTTGAACATCCGCAAAGAAGGAAACTTTTCCCAAACGTTTCTCTAAAAATTCCCATATTGGATAGGACTTTGGAGAAAGGTTTAGCTCACCATATTAATAGGGGTCAATCCCTTTTCTCCAAGGTAACACAAGCGTTACCATATTTTAGATCAAGTGAGCTTTTCATATTTAAGAGAGTAAACCTCGATCCAAAGGCAACAAATTTAGTTCTTTCACATTTTCCTCTGTACTCCTATTTCATGTTCTAGTAAGATTTGAAGGGAAATCGATTTGATCTGAAACTTGATGGGGATTCCAGCAGAGGTGAAACTTTATAGGACAAGTGGTCGCCTGGTGATGATGTGCTAGATCGCTTCGAGTAAATTGCTCCAAAGAAATTTTTTTAACAACCATAAAAACAAAGGTATAATCTTTATCAGGATAGCTAATCTCTCCTAGATTGTAATAGCAGTATTATAGATCTATCCATGAGTGGGTGGTTTGGCCACCTCCTAGATAGTATAGATCTTGTGTAGGTTTTGTTTTTCCATAGGGTTCTCTCATAAATATGTGATCTTATGCTTTGTATGCTTCCGCTTCCCTCCCACATCTGTTAAGCCTTATGGTTGCCTCCACAAAACCCTTCGGTGGTATCGGAGTCAGGTTTACTTTGTTCTATTTACTGTTGTTATTATCATGCGTGGGATTTCTAAATGTATATTCTATGTCATGTAAGCTCTCTAGTTTTTCATTCTGTATGGGATAGTGCTTGCATGCACTATATTAATGTAAAAATAAAAGCTTAGTGTTTCCTGTTTGTATTAATTATTCTCTCCAAAGGCCATGCCTAGTTTATTGTAATAGTTAGTTTGGGAGGTGATACTACCCGATGTTGTTAATGGTGTTTACTCTATGGAGATGAGATGGGCCAAAGACGCTCTTTTCAAAGTCCGACACAAACAGAGTTCTAATCCAATCACAACTCAACTTTGAATATGACATTGCATCCTATGGGCGGCGCATTCGTGCTGTCAAACTCCCTGCTAAAGATTGAGATGGTGAAGTGCTGGGCCGAGCTATCCAAAGATCGGATTGTAGAGTTGCCGAGCTATGAGCTGTCGATCCTCCGACCTGAGAATCCATGCATGTAGAAGTCCATTAGTTCGGGTCTCGGTATCTGATTTGTGCAGAGCCGGATAGGCAGGATCCAGCGCACAAATGAGCTAGCCGTACTCAAGATAGCTCGTCTGCACATCTTCGATACTTTTTCTGTGCCTCAAATCGAGCCAACTTTCACACAAACCCAGTCTCCCAGGTTGGTTATCATGGATTAGTTGAAGGTTAGACTCACCGTTCCAGATCATCCTCACCAACTCCTCAGCATTACGATAGCTCACAGTTTGGAGGTTTTTCGACTGAAGGACATGATGATACCAAGTGACCAAAGGTTAAACTCCAAGCAGAAATTCCTTCTCACTCTAACGGACGTGAATCAAGGTCCACGGATCCTCCAAATGACATCCTCTCTGTCGTCAGCCCAAGATTCCGCAGGTGAGAAAACACAACGAAACACATGAAGCCGACCACAAATTTTTTGGAAAAAAGTTATTATAACGATGATAAGCAGACGGAACATAGACGATCAAAATCAGTCGTGGGTTTCATTCTTATTTTTGCAAGGTTACCAATTCTCCATGTGGATAGCACTGTGGGTCTTTCCCTGTGTCGTGGTATTATTCTCTTCACAGAACCAAATGTTGGATGTAACGACTGGTTTTTCATGTATGGATTTTATTATAAATATTTATATGTTTGGTTGTTTTCCTTTGTTGAGATTTCCATTTCCGTCTCCGTAGTTTTCATTTTCGTTCGTTTCGTCGTGATTCTCTAGAATCTTCCGTTGGTCGGCGTGTTTGAAGTAAGTCATTCGTGACAGGCTTCATAACGTCGATATCTTAGAGTTAGAATGAGCCTAGGAGACTTAGGAAACCATCCCGGAGCTTCGCGCTCCATTTCGGAACTTTTGGTGCACGTTAGCCGGTATAAGAAGGGGCACCGACCGACTAGATGACGATTCAGTCGGTCGAAAAACCTTCTTGAACCGACTAGCGGGCTTGAAAACTTATTCAGGAGTTACTGTTTGTCGTTAGTCGGTCTAAGAACCTTGGTTGATCGACTAGGTTGCAAACTAGTCGGTCAGCAATGCTTCTTTAACCGACTAACTCAATTACTAATTTTTGGTATCAGTACTGTTCATTCTTAGTCGGTCTAAGTTCATCTTTCGACCGACTAGTTGTTAAACTAGTCGGTTAAGTTTTGTACTCAGACCGACTAATTCTTAGTTCTTCTGTACAGTCGAGTTACTGTTTACTCTTAGTCGGTCTGCGTTGGTCAACCGACCGACTAGTTTCCAAACTAGTCGGTCAGTGGTTGTTCTTTGACCGACTAACCAGTGCTGTAAACCCTAGTTTTGCCCTAGCCGCCACCAAACTCTATAAATACCCCTCCAAACGTTTTCTTCTTCTTCCTCATGACCTAAAACCCTAATTCCTCCTCCATTGAGCCCCCATCTTCCTCAAACCATTAATCCTTCATCCCAAGCTCATCCTCCATCATCCAAACCCTCCCTTGTCACAACCCACCTTCCATCTTCCCCAAACCTTCATCAAACCCCCAAAATCCACATCAAAACCCATTTCTCCATATTTTTCCCTCATTTCCAGATCTGAGCCGGATCGTTCTTCCGTTGTCGTGGTTGCTCGGCATCGTTCCTTCGTTTCTTCACGGTAATGCTCGATTCCTTTAGGTTTAGCATAACCCACATTGACATTGTGAAACCCTAATAAAATGGATTATTAGATGATTAGGGTTCCATTAAGAAAACGATTTAGAATCATTGTTCTAATAATTGTTTTGCTATATCAGCGATCCATCCGTAGTTTAGCTTGTGACGATCTTCATTGCTCGTCAAACCTGGTATCAGGCAAGTGAAACTTGCATCTCTTGATTTGGGCCATGTCTTAGGCCATTTCCCTTGCTTTAGCGTAAAAGAGACTAGACGGTGAAAGGATAGCCGTCTAGACGCCTTTGACCTAGCTTGACAACGAAGCTTGGTCCGTCACCTTCATCATGTTTGTATGTCATGTTTAAATTCAATTAACGGTACGCAAATATCTGTTCATGGCATTGCATGTTGATTAGTCATCGTGATTGTGTAGCACACGCTACAATACTTTTATTCCTGGCCCGTGTTCCAGAAGCGAGCCATGTAGTTGGAAACCCCAACGCTCGACACACATGGGTGGGGTAAGAGATATGCGGCCACCTGAGCCCCGAGATGGCCTGATCCGCCACTCCGGCCAGCAGGCGAAATCTCTAGTGCACAAGTGATTAATAGTGATAGAGATAAGCGGCCTGAGCCACGAGCTGGCCAGCAGGTGGACTCTCTATGCACTAAGTGATAAACAATGATAAGTGATAAGTGATTAGTGAATTGGTAGCTTTCGCTACATCGTGAGTGCGTGACATTCTCTTTTTAAACTGCTGCATCAAACTAAACTGTCATGCCATTGTTTAATATTATAAGTGCTAGGTTGTTAGTTACTTTCAGTTTCCTTGCCCAAGTCTTTTAGACTTGCTGACATGTGCCCCTTTTCTCTTTTGGGTGACACATGTTAGACCCCGAGCCAGAGTTACTTGCTGAGGGTGAGGTGTTTGCGGACGCCGAGCTTGCGCCCGTGTTGGACGAGGACTTCGTAGACACTGGAGATCAGTCTTAGTGTCTACGTCTAGTTTTTGTTAGATTGCTTAGGTTGTCGGTGCGTGGAACCTAGTTGGATACTCTGTTATGCTTGTATTTTGTTCGGCCTTGTTCTGGGCCTTTAGACTCTTTCTTTTAGCCTGGTGGTTTTTTCTGTGATGTTGAATATTTGGTGGACAAACTGTGGGATTGGTATTTCATATCCGTCTCATCTTATTATTAGTGTTGTTGTTGTTTCGTTTGCAATTACAGGGACCTGCTTATACTAAATTTACGCTTATCAGGCGTGCAGCTTCACAGCTCCACGCTTGAGCGGACCTTCTCACGTCTCGCCTCCATTTTAGGGAAGCGGGGCGTGACAGGTTTTAGTGGTGGCCCATGCAGGTCCTTCTGTAACTGCAATTACCGGGATAACGATAATAATATAAGATTGTCCAACAAATAAGTTCGACATCTGAGCCCTAAGCTATGAGTCTAATTGTTTCGTTTTCTGTGTCATTAGATGGCAGGAAGGCGAATCACCCGTGGTGGTGGTGGTGGTGCGCTCCCTCATGACGAGGAGCCTGAGCGGGAGCCCACTAACGGAGAGATGATGCGGATGATGATGCAGATGATGCAAGTTCAGCAGGGTGTGCTTCTGCAGGTACAGAATGCTCCGGTGGCTCGAGCTGCTCGGGTGGTGGAAGCCCCTCGCCCTGAGCCTGGGGCGAAGCAGTTCAGAGAGCTGGGTCCTGCATATTTTGATGGAACCGAAGGTCCACTAGCTGTTGATGAGTGGATGAGGAATATCGAGGACAATCTGAAGATGTCCAAGGTCAACGAAGTTAGTTGGGTTGACTTGGCAAAGCGCCAGCTGAGGGATAACGCCAGGAATTGGTGGGATGCTGAAGAGAAGATGTTGGAGGAGCCGATCGTCTGGGCTACCTTCAAGGCCAGATTTGATGGTGAGTTCTTCCCAAAAGCTGCCAGGGAAGAGATGCTGCAGCGTTTTATCGATCTGAAGCAAGGGAGCTCGTCGGTGGACCGGTATCACCAAGAGTTCATGAGGTTGAGTCGGTTTGCACCGAAGATGGTGCATGACGCTGAGGAGAGGGCTCAGAGGTTCCTGCAAGGACTTGCTTCGGAGCTCCAGAGTTTTGTGACCTCTTCTGACCGGGAATCTTATCAGAATGTTCTAGTAGCAGCCAAGAGGCAGGAGCTGCTCGTGAACCAGAGGAAGGGGTCTATTGTTGGTGCTGGGAAGAGGCCTGTGGAATAGGCGAGAGCTGTGGTTAGACCTGGATTCAGGCCGAACCAGCCTGTTCAGTTTAAGAGGCCAGGAGGGCCTGTTCAGAAGACTTGCCATTTCTGTGGCAAGGAGGGCCATATCAAGGAATCGTGTAGGAGGTTCTTGGGGCAGTGTATTGCCTGTGGAGATCCCGCCCATGCTCTCAGGGAGTGCCCGAGGTTGAAGCAGCCTTGGAGGACACCTATTGCTGCCCCACCGTTGCAGCAGAGAGCCCCGGTGCCCGCTGGTCGTGGGGTACCCCTTGTTCCACAAGGGCATGCCTTTCGGCAGGCTGTTCCACCGAGAAGGCAGGCATTTCTGATGACCGAGGAGGAGATCTCGGCCATGGATGAGGTCATTGCAGGTAACTTTCAATCTAGTTGTTCCTTTCTTAATTAGTTGATTGTTAAATTATGTTGGCTGCTTGTGTATGAATGTTGCTAGAGTAAGATTTGATTGATTAGACTGTTTGTTAGGTGTGGTTTTGGTTTGCACGTTCCCTGCCTGAGTCCTCTTGACTCAGGCGCGTCGATGTGCATTTTGGCCCAGAGCTTCGTGGAGAAGCATTCCTTGTCGACGTCCCCTCTCTCCAAGAGTTGGAACATCGTTACAGGGAATGGAGTAGTCTCGGCGCATCGTGGGTGCAGCCCTTGCTCTGTGGTGGTTTGTGGACATGAGCTGTATGTTGATTTTATTGTCCACAACATCACCAACTACGATGCGGTCTTTGGGATGGATTGGCTTGCGAGCTTCTATGCTACGATTGACTGTCGGAGGAAGAGGGTAGTGTTCGAGATTCCCGGACATCCAGTATTTGAGTTCAGCCGTGGTAGCAGTTTGCTTGGCCCTGTCAGATTTCGGGCCAGACCGGTGGAGGTTATGACTATGCAGATGGAGTTGGAGAGGCCAGCTGTGGTGCGAGATTTTGATGACGTCTTCCCCGAGGAGATGTCTGGATTGCCGCCTGATCGAGCTTTGGAGTTTTCTATTGATCTTATTCCAGGTGCGCAGCCGATTTCGAAGGCACCATATCGTATGGCGCCAGCAGAATTGGAAGAGTTGCGGAAGCAGCTGGATGAGCTTATGCAGAAGGGTTACATTAATCCCAGTGTGTCTCCGTGGGGAGCACCGGTGTTGTTGGTGAAGAAGAAGGATGGTTCGCGTCGCATGTGCATGGACTATCGGGAGTTGAATGCGGTGACCATCAAGAATAAATACCCGTTGCCTCGCATCGATGATATCTTTGATCAGCTGGGAGGATCGAGGGTGTTTTCTAAGTTGGATTTGAGGAGTGGTTACCACCAGTTGAAGGTGGATAAGGGAGATGTTCCGAAGACAACGTTCAGGACGAAGTATGGACACTACGAGTTTGTGGTTATGCCTTTCGGTGTAACCAATGCACCCGCAGTTTTCATGAATCTGATGAATCTGATTTTCTACGAATTTTTGGATAAGTTTGTCGTTATCTTTATTGACGACATTCTGATCTATTCGAGGTCGGAGGAGGAGCATGCCTCGCACTTGAGGACGGTATTGGAGATTTTGAGGAAGCATCGGTTGTATGCTAAGTTTTCGAAGTGCGAGTTCTGGTTGGACAGAGTTGCTTTCCTCGGTCATGTGGTGTCTGGTGATGGTATTTCAGTGGATCCCGAGAAGATTAGGGCCATCAGGGAGTGGCCTGTTCCGTCGTCTGCGTCTGAGATTCGGAGTTTCCTTGGTTTGGCAGGATATTATCGGCGTTTCATTAAGGACTTTTCCCGTATTGCGGAGCCGATGACCAGGTTGACGCGGAAGGATGTTGCTTTTGTTTGGTCGGGTGATTGTGAGGATGCCTTTGGTGTTCTGAGAGAGCGTTTGACGTCTGCCCCTGTTCTTGCTGTGCCTGACCGCAGTGGAGGATTCGAGATCTTTTGCGATGCTTCTGGCAAGGGTCTCGGTTGTGTTTTGCATCAGCATGGACATGTGGTGGCTTATGCGTCGCGTCAGCTCAAGGTTCATGAGAAGAATTACCCGACGCATGATTTGGAGTTGGCTGCCGTTGTGTTTGCTCTTAAGATTTGGAGGCACTTCTTGCTGAGTGAGAAAGTGAAAATCTTCACCGATCACAAAAGCTTGAAGTATATTTTTACCCAGAAGGAGCTCAACATGCGACAGCGTCGATGGTTGGAGCTTATGGCAGATTATGAGATTGATTTGCAGTATCACCCTGGCAAGGTGAATGTGGTGCCAGATGCTTTGAGTAGGCTTCCCGTGGTGATGGTTTTGACTTCGCAGTGGAGATTGCAGCAGGATTTTTGCGAGTCTGGAGTGGAGATTTTTCTTCCTGGGGAGGCTTCTTCGTTGATGTACATGCAGGTGCAGTCAACGATCGTGGATCGGATTAAGGCGAGTCAGGCCGGAGATCTGAAATTGGTAAGGATTCGAGGGCAGGTTGAAGCTGGTCTGCAGACTGACTTTTTGATTCATGAGGATGGCTCACTGAGGTTTGGAGCCAAGTTGTGTGTGCCAGCCGGGGATATCAGAGAGGAGTTGATGGTGGAGGCACACAGTTCGCCGTATTCTGTGCATCCTGGTGGGACCAAGATGTACCAGGATCTTCGTCTGAACTTTTGGTGGCATGGCATGAAGAGGAGTGTGGCACGGAGTGTGGCCAAGTGTTTGGTTTGCCAGCAAGTGAAGGCGGAGCATCAGCGTACGGCCGGGTTGCTACAACCGCTTCCGATTCCGGAGTGGAAATGGCAACACATCACTATGGATTTCGTGACTGGACTGCCTCGGAGTCCGAAGCAGAATGACGCGATTTGGGTGATCGTAGATCGACTGACCAAATCCGCGCACTTTATTCCCTTCCGAGTGGGACAGTCCACTGAGGCGCTAGCAAGGAGAAATATGGAGGTAGATTCTTTTACTCTCCGTTTTTATTTCCTTTTCCTAGTTTGGATAGTGATGTAACGTGAATCGTACAGGAGGTCGTGCGACTTCATGGAGTCCCCGTGAGTATCGTGTCGGACAGGGATACGAGGTTCACATCTCAGTTCTGGCAGAGTTTGCAGAAGAGTTTGGGTACGCGTCTGAGTTTCAGCACGGCGTACCATCCGCAGACGGATGGCCAGTCCGAGAGGACGATTTAGATTTTGGAAGACATGCTGAGAGCGTGCATGTTGGATTTCAAGGGTTCGTGGGAGGACCATCTACACTTGGTGGAGTTCTCTTACAACAATAGCTACCAGGCGTCTATTGGCATGGCGCTTTTCGCCGCTTTGTATGGGAGGAAATGTCGATCGCCATTGAGTTGGGATGACGTGGGCGATCGGGAGCTGTTGGGACCTGAGATGATTGTGGAGGCTGTGGAGGTTATCAGGAACATTCGGGAGAGGCTGAGGATTGCTCAGGACCGTTTTAAGCATTGGGCGGATGCGAAACGTCGTCCTTTGGAGTTTCAGCCGGGCGATCATGTGTTTCTGAGGATTTCCCCGAATCGTGGAGTGATTCGTTTTGGGAAGCGAGGGAAGTTGAGCCCGCAATACATTGGACTGTTTGATGTTTTGGAGAGGGTCGGCGAAGTAGAAGTAGCTTACCGCTTAGCCTTGACGCCATCTTTGGAAGGAGTCCATGATGTTTTCCATGTGTCGCAGCTTCGTCGTTACATTAGCGATCCGTCTCATGCCGTAGATTTCTCGGAGATCGCCGTTCGCCCAGATTTGACGTATGACAAGCATCCAGTGCAGATCCTGGACAGGCGTCAGAAGTCACTTCGGAACAAGGTCGTCGATCTTGTTAGAGTGATGTGGCAGCACGGTTCGCCGGGAGAGTCTACTTGGGAGAGAGAAGATGAGATGCGAGAGCGCTATCCACTTTTGTTTCCGGACACGTGAGTGATGGGAATTCCGAGGACGGAATTTTTCTTAAGTTGGGGAGGATGTAACGACTGGTTTTTCATGTATGGATTTTATTATAAATATTTATATGTTTGGTTGTTTTCCTTTGTTGAGATTTCCATTTCCGTCTCCGTAGTTTTCATTTTCGTTCGTTTCGTCGTGATTCTCTAGAATCTTCCGTCGGTCGGCGTGTTTGAAGTAAGTCATTCGTGACGGGCTTCATAACGTCGATATCTTAGAGTTAGAATGAGCCTAGGAGACTTAGGAAACCATCCCGGAGCTTCGCGCTCCATTTCGGAACTTTTGGTGCACGTTAGCCGGTATAAGAAGGGGCACCGACCGACTAGATGACGATCCAGTCGGTCGAAAAACCTTCTTGAACCGACTAGCGGGCTTGAAAAGTTATTCAGGAGTTACTGTTTGTCGTTAGTCGGTCTAAGAACCTTGGTTGACCGACTAGGTTGCAAACTAGTCGGTCAGCAATGCTTCTTTAACCGACTAACTCAATTACTAATTTTTGGTATCAGTACTGTTCATTCTTAGTCGGTCTAAGTTCATCTTTCGACCGACAATTTGTTAAACTAGTCGGTTAAGTTTTGTACTCAGACCGACTAATTCTTAGTTCTTCTGTACAGTCGAGTTACTGTTTACTCTTAGTCGGTCTGCGTTGGTCAACCGACCGACTAGTTTCCAAACTAGTCGGTCAGTGGTTGTTCTTTGACCGACTAACCAGTGCTGTAAACTCTAGTTTTGCCCTAGCCACCACCAAACTCTATAAATACCCCTCCAAACGTTTTCTTCTTCTTCCTCATGACCTAAAACCCTAATTCCTCCTCCATTGAGCCCCCATCTTCCTCAAACCATTAATCCTTCATCCCAAGCTCATCCTCCATCATCCAAACCCTCCCTTGTCACAACCCACCTTCCATCTTCCCCAAACCTTCATCAAACCCCCAAAATCCACATCAAAACCCATTTCTCCATATTTTTCCCTCATTTCCAGATCTGAGCCGGATCGTTCTTCCGTTGTCGTGGTTGCTCGGCATCGTTCCTTCGTTTCTTCACGGTAATGCTCGATTCCTTTAGGTTTAGCATAACCCACATTGACATTGTGAAACCCTAATAAAATGGATTATTAGATGATTAGGGTTCCATTAAGAAAACGATTTAGAATCATTGTTCTAATAATTGTTTTGCTATATCAGCGATCCATCCGTAGTTTAGCTTGTGACGATCTTCATTGCTCGTCAAACCTGGTATCAGGCAAGTGAAACTTGCATCTCTTGATTTGGGCCATGTCTTAGGCCATTTCCCTTGCTTTAGCGTAAAAGAGACTAGACGGTGAAAGGATAGCCGTCTAGACGCCTTTGACCTAGCTTGACAACGAAGCTTGGTCCGTCACCTTCATCATGTTTGTATGTCATGTTTAAATTCAATTAACGGTACGCAAATATCTGTTCATGGCATTGCATGTTGATTAGTCATCGTGATTGTGTAGCACACGCTACAATACTTTTATTCCTGGCCCGTGTTCCAGAAGCGAGCCATGTAGTTGGAAACCCCAACGCTCGACACACATGGGTGGGGTAAGAGATATGCGGCCACCTGAGCCCCGAGATGGCCTGATCCGCCACTCCGGCCAGCAGGCGAAATCTCTAGTGCACAAGTGATTAATAGTGATAGAGATAAGCGGCCTGAGCCACGAGCTGGCCAGCAGGTGGACTCTCTATGCACTAAGTGATAAACAATGATAAGTGATAAGTGATTAGTGAATTGGTAGCTTTCGCTACATCGTGAGTGCGTGACATTCTCTTTTTAAACTGCTGCATCAAACTAAACTGTCATGCCATTGTTTAATATTATAAGTGCTAGGTTGTTAGTTACTTTCAGTTTCCTTGCCCAAGTCTTTTAGACTTGCTGACATGTGCCCCTTTTCTCTTTTGGGTGACACATGTTAGACCCCGAGCCAGAGTTACTTGCTGAGGGTGAGGTGTTTGCGGACGCCGAGCTTGCGCCCGTGTTGGACGAGGACTTCGTAGACACTGGAGATCAGTCTTAGTGTCTACGTCTAGTTTTTGTTAGATTGCTTAGGTTGTCGGTGCGTGGAACCTAGTTGGATACTCTGTTATGCTTGTATTTTGTTCGGCCTTGTTCTGGGCCTTTAGACTCTTTCTTTTAGCCTGGTGGTTTTTTCTGTGATGTTGAATATTTGGTGGACAAACTGTGGGATTGGTATTTCATATCCGTCTCATCTTATTATTAGTGTTGTTGTTGTTTCGTTTGCAATTACAGGGACCTGCTTATACTAAATTTACGCTTATCAGGCGTGCAGCTTCACAGCTCCACGCTTGAGCGGACCTTCTCACGTCTCGCCTCCATTTTAGGGAAGCGGGGCGTGACATTGGATCCCCGTGCACCTCCCCCAACACCTAGGTTAGGTACACAATGCCACCTACAATACGCGAAAACGGTGGCCAAACAATCCCAAGCCCGAATTCCACCGAGATATTACCTAGGCACAAACCCAAACACCTCACGGGCACAAGAGAGAGTTGTCACCAACAACCAACCCTCTCAACGATCTTGCAAAAGAAATATGTAGGCACACGAATATAATACGAAAGTAAGAGCAACACAAAAGAGACGGACATTTA
Organism: Scilla litardierei; assembly: GCA_030789695.1. NCBI lineage: Eukaryota > Viridiplantae > Streptophyta > Magnoliopsida > Asparagales > Asparagaceae > Scilla > Scilla litardierei. The sequence continues at coordinate 133,105 of JAULAV010000096.1, forward strand.
CCCTAGTTCGTGTTGGTAGCAACGATATATGAACTTCGTGTTTGATGATAACAAACGTGTGTGAACGTTTCTAACATGTGCGTTAAGTGTTTCAGGAAAGGCAAAGCTTGGAGAGACTCATTGTGAGACATGGCCAATATGATGTGAAGAAGGAAGCCAAAAACAAGTGGCCCAAATGCAACCTTAAAGCATTTTTTCGGCCAAGCAAATTTCAAAGGGGGGTCAAAAACGTGTGGCCCAAATGATTTGTGATGCTGGACTATTTTTCAAGTGAAAATCAAGATGGCAACATGGCAATTAAGTGGAAAAGGCCAAGCAAAATTCAAAGTGGTGCCAAAAACGTGTGGCCCAAATGATTTGTGATGCTGGACTATTTTTCAAGTGAAAATCAAGATGGCAACATGGCAATTAAGTGGAAAAGGTGGTTATGCATTAGCTATATAAAGAAGCCCTATAGCCTAGGTTTCAATACACATGGCTGAGAAATATTTTTGAAGAGAAACAATCAGGCCGTGGCATAGTCTTCATCTCCGAGCCGAAAAAAAAAGACCTAGCAGCCGCAACTTATTTAATCACCAGTAGGAGACAGGCCGGATACAAAAGCCCTTCCCCTTTGATATTTATCCAAGCACATCATCAAAAGAAGGGGGAGCCGAAATATTTTAGGGATTTTGAAACAAGGGTTTGCAGCCGAAGCAAATCTCTCCCCTGCTGCCACCAAAAATGACAAAAGGTAAGCTCTTTTCGTTGTGTTGAAATTAAAGACTAATTCCCTCCTCTTCTGGATGTGTGCAGAATTCCTTTGGTAAAAAAACAACACAAAAAGAGAACAAGTCCTGTGAGCGTCAATCCGTGAAGCCTTGAGGGCTACTCCCGCACCCCTCCAACAGATAATTCTCCAAAGGCCAATCACGTGCAAGGGAGGGCTGGTTCCTTTCTTATTAACGCAACTCATTTCTCTTATTTTGTGTGCATGATGCAAGAGTTATTAGAGTTTTGTTTTAATTAAACTCTAGGAGAAGGTCACAGGTTTTTTTAATTAACGCAACTGATTTCCCCAAGACCACTACATGGCATCAAATGAATGATAGTTTGGGATTAATTAAAAAGGGGTTAACTGTTATTTCGTTTTGTGTTTGCAGAAGAGTACAAACAATGGAGCACACAAGGGAAGAGGCCGGCCACTTTCTTTTCCCTTGATCCAAAAAGCCGTGACTTGTAGAAAAGCAAAAGACCCATGTGCATGACCAAGCCACAACATCCAAGTACCCAATATCAATTTCAGAGAAGGGGCAAAGCCGCAAGTTGCAATCTTTGGGGAGGTGCCGCAAGTTTCAATCTTTGGTGGAAGGCGCAAGTTTCATCGAGAGGGGAGCCGAACTATTGAGGGGACATCAGAGACTACATCTACGTCAGACGAGATCTGACCCGTGCTGATTGACGAGGACATCGCCGCTACACAAACTGAGATTCCTAAACTCTATTTATCATTATTTTGTGTAGTTGTTGTGTTAGATCCTCGTAGGGGAAATTTTACCATCTGTGTTATTTTTTGGGGACCTGACGACTTGGGAGTCGTCACGGAGGGAGAGCATCTGACTAGATTGATAGTGTAGAGCACGTGGTGTGCGTACGAGCTAGGTGAGAGTATATTTGGGATCTTGACTCATTGTAGCTGTACTTGATTACATATCTATCTAGTAGTTGCTTTCGGGGGCTGGAGTAGGTCGTGGGGACGACCGAACCAGGGTATATCTGTGTGTATTCTATGATTGCTATTTTATTTCCCTGTCTGTGCCTATAACTGCGTGGGATTGTTCGTGGGTTGCACGAATATTTTTATTAGCCTATTCACCCCCCCCCCCCCCCCTCTAGGCTACGATCCAGATCCAACAAGTGGTATCAGAGCCCAGTTTAGAGGATCTAGTCTAGATTTTTAGATGACCATGAATATATCTGATTGTGCTTTTGCTGAAGGTCAGTCTATAGCCCGTCCCCCTAAGTTTAACGGTGTAGACTTTGCATATTGGAAGGCAAGGATGAAAATCTATCTAGTGTCTGTAGATTATGATGTGTGGGATATTGTTGAAAATGGTTATAGTCTACCCACTATTAAAATTGAAGACACTGTTATAATTAAGCCTAAAGACAAGTGGGATTTAGCTGATAAGAAACTTTATACTCTTAATGGTAAAGCTATGAATGCGCTTATATGCTCTCTTGATAAATCTGAATTTAATCGTATCTCACATTGTCTAACTGCGCAGGAAATCTGGCATACTCTGGAGGTGACACATGAGGGAACATCGCAAGTGAAGGAATCCAGACTTGCGTTAATTTGCACAGAATACGAGAGCTTCCGCATGCTACCAACAGAATCAGTTAAAGACATGTTTGCGAGGTTCACAGACATCATCTACAAATCCAGTTCCCTCGGTAAGCCATACTCTAGCCATGAACAGGTACGAAAGATCTTAAGGGCGCTACCTAGCTCGTTCAGGCCTAAAGTCACCGCTATTCAAGAAGCTAAGGACTTATCAATAATGAAAGTGGAGGACTTGATAGGCAACCTAATGTCACACGAGCTTGAGCTGCAGAGTATAGAAGCCAGAGAGAAACCTGAAGAGAAGACCAAAGCTTCCACACCATTAGCTCTTCAAGCTAACGACGACGATCTTGATGAAGAGCAAGCTTTAATGGTCAGAAATTTCAGGAGATACATTCAGACTGATCAAGGAAGAACCGAGATGGGAAAAAGGTTCATTCGTTCTAATAATGCTAATTTTGGTAGAAATTCCTATGATCAGAAAGCTATTAATAGAAGTGAATGTTTTAAATGCAGGAAGAAAGGGCACCACATAAAAGATTGTCCACAACAACACACAGCTCAAGTTGCAAAAGGAAAAACGAAAGTGCTGACGTGGGACATGGATAGTGAAGCTGAGGAGGAGGATGAGGAACATGAAGCTCACTCATGCATGGCATTGATGGCCAAACACAATGAGGTAGAATCTCCCACTAAAGCTGAATTTTTAGAAATCTGTAAAGGAATGCAACATAGAATTGATGAGCTAGAAGCTGATGTGGAATGTTATAGGAATGATAATTTTGATATGCAACAAACTGAGTATGACATGTCTATAGAAATGAAAAATATTAAACAAGAGCTTGTTGCATGCAAATCTACCATTACTATGTTAGAAAAAGAGAAAGCTAGCTTGTCTGAAAAAACTGATTGTCTTTCATGTCCCTCTTTACTAAAAGATATTAGCATGCATAAGCTAGAATTGATAAAGCTTGGAACTCAGAATGAATTGCTTTCTGAAAAGATTAACATGCTAAATCTTGAACTTAAAGAAAAAATGAGGGATTTTGAAAAGAAAGAAGAGAAAAACAAGCAAGCTTTCATTAGTAAATGCACTTTACTTGTGAATGAAAACGATATCTTAAAATCCAAAGTCACCACATTAGAATTGTCATTAAAGAGATTTTCCATTGGAAAACAAAGTTTGGACATTATTCTTGGAAATTAACTTTATGGCAATAATAGGCGAGGACTAGGATATGGTCGTAAAAATGATGAAAAATCAAAATATAGAAAAGTTCACATTGAATCAACAAAGGTTGGAAATTTTCATGCTAAGTGCTTTACATGTGGATGCGTTGGTCATACTTCATATCATTGCAAATATAGGAACAAAAATATTAAGTTCAAACAAATATGGGTTCCTAAATCTTTGATGACTAACGTGAGTGGACCTTGTTGGATTCCAAGGTCACACACGACACCTCTTTTGTAGGTGGATGGAAATTTGACGAGGAGCGATAAATTGAATGTCTCATTACTTTTTAGCTCCTTAGTCAAATGGCGACGCGAAGGTATATCTCATTCTTTGAACTTAATGAATATCTTCATAGTTTTTTTGTTATGTGCATGACTTTTCTTTGTTTGTATGCTAGTAGTTGCATTGCTATGTGTGCATGTCTTTTTTGTTTGTGTGATTGCATCTCATGTTTGCTTTAGTACTTCATGCATTAAAAAAAATGAAAAAACTGAAAGAAAAAATTGGTGCTTAAATGTGTATCTTTTCTTCTCTTTGATCTATTATTGAAGTATGCACGTATGAATTTCATATGTATGTAGAAATTGGTGTATTATTTCTTTTGCCACATGCGCATGTTCATCTTTCTAAATATTCATGGCATGTTCAATGAATGAACATAACTTGATTTCTACACCACCTACTTCACTTCCACATGTATTACTATTGTTGCACATTTGGAGACATCGTTTATGAAGTATGGAAAGTGAATGTAGGAGGAAAACTTAACTGAAAATCTAAGGGATATGATATACCTTGCCATGGATAAAAATTGAGCAAAAGAAAGTGTTGTTATAAGTATTTTATAAAATAAAAAAAATAAAAACAAAAGATAACTGCTCTGTATGGAAAATGGATACAATCCTTGGCAATGGTATTACCCACGAGTATCCAACATAAGCTTTACGGGTAAACTTTAGCGTTGGTGTATTTACTCGTCAAGCAATGTCACCCCCACATCTAAGAGTCCTTATAGGCTATGTTTTGGGGTGTGGTAACTTGAACTCATTTTTAATGAGGTGGGAAAAATCAATCCTAGGTGATAGAATGTTATTTGGAAAATGTGGATTGGTTCCGGTTGACTTTCTTAATGATTCTCCCTATGTGCTTCAATTTTAATCATCACACTTTACACGTTGGTGTTGAATTCTTCGTTGTTTAATTTCATTGGATTTTGACTTGATTAGTCTATGATTGTATACATGCAATTGTTGGTATTGGCTTATAATGCTCTGTTTTTGCATGGTATATGTTTTTGACTTCGTGTTATAACTTTTGATGATAACAAAGGGGGAGAGAAATTTGGGAAGATTTGGTATTTGATATTAATGAAATTTGGGAAGCACTAAAATAGGGGGAGCATGCTCATTGTTAAAATTTGCACATGCTCATTGTTAAAATTTGCACATCGGTGTTTGCACATCATTATATCATATTGCATGTCACCACTATCGTCACACTTTCACACACACTATTTGGAAAGCTAATGTTCAAATCTTATACTTAGTTTGTTATCATCAAAAGGGGGAGATTGTTGGTAGCAACGATATATGAACTTCGTGTTTGATGATAACAAACGTGTGTGAACGTTTCTAACATGTGCGTTAAGTGTTTCCGGAAAGGCAAAGCTTGGAGAGACTCATTGTGAGACATGGCCAATATGATGTGAAGAAGGAAGCCAAAAACAAGTGGCCCAAATGCAACCTTAAAGCATTTTTTCGGCCAAGCAAATTTCAAAGGGGGGTCAAAAATGTGTGGCCCAAATGATTTGTGATGCTGGACTATTTTTCAAGTGAAAATCAAGATGGCAACATGGCAATTAAGTGGAAAAGGCCAAGCAAAATTCAAAGTGGTGCCAAAAACGTGTGGCCCAAATGATTTGTGATGCTAGACTATTTTTCAAGTGAAAATCAAGATGGCAACATGGCAATTAAGTGGAAAAGGTGGTTATGCATTAGCTATATAAAGAAGCCCTATAGCCTAGGTTTCAATACACATGGCTGAGAAATATTTTTGAAGAGAAACAATCAGGCCGTGGCATAGTCTTCATCTCCGAGCCGAAAAAAAAAGACCTAGCAGCCGCAACTTATTTAATCACCAGTAGGAGACAGGCCGGATACAAAAGCCCTTCCCCTTTGATATTTATCCAAGCACATCATCAAAAGAAGGGGGAGCCGAAATATTTTAGGGATTTTGAAACAAGGGTTTGCAGCCGAAGCAAATCTCTCCCCTGCTGCCACCAAAAATGACAAAAGGTAAGCTCTTTTCGTTGTGTTGAAATTAAAGACTAATTCCCTCCTCTTCTGGATGTGTGCAGAATTCCTTTGGTAAAAAAAACAACACAAAAAGAGAACAAGTCCTGTGAGCGTCAAGCCGTGAAGCCTTGAGGGCTACTCCCGCACCCCTCCAACAGATAATTCTCCAAAGGCCAATCACGTGCAAGGGAGGGCTGGTTCCTTTCTTATTAACGCAACTCATTTCTCTTATTTTGTGTGCATGATGCAAGATTTATTAGAGTTTTGTTTTAATTAAACTCTAGGAGAAGGTCACAGGTTTTTTTAATTAACGCAACTGATTTCCCCAAGACCACTACATGGCATCAAATGAATGATAGTTTGGGATTAATTAAAAAAGGGTTAACTGTTATTTCGTTTTGTGTTTGCAGAAGAGTACAAACAATGGAGCACACAAGGGAAGAGGCCGGCCACTTTCTTTTCCCTTGATCCAAAAAGCCGTGACTTGTAGAAAAGCAAAAGACCCATGTGCATGACCAAGCCACAACATCCAAGTACCCAATATCAATTTCAGAGAAGGGGCAAAGTCGCAAGTTGCAATCTTTGGGGAGGTGCCGCAAGTTTCAATCTTTGGTGGAAGGCGCAAGTTTCATCGAGAGGGGAGCCGAACTATTGAGGGGACATCAGAGACTACATCTACGTCAGACGAGATCTGACCCGTGCTGATTGACAAGGACATCGCCGCTACACAAACTGAGATTCCTAAACTCTATTTATCATTATTTTGTGTAGTTGTTGTGTTAGATCCTCGTAGGGGAAATTTTACCATCTGTGTTATTTTTTGGGGACCTGACGACTTGGGAGTCGTCACGGAGGGAGAGCATCTGACTAGATTGATAGTGTAGAGCACGTGGTGTGCGTACGAGCTAGGTGAGAGTAGATTTGGGATCTTGACTCATTGTAGCTATACTTGATTACATATCTATCTAGTAGTTGCTTTCGGGGGCTGGAGTAGGTCGTGGGGACGACCGAACCAGGGTATATCTGTGTGTATTCTATGATTGCTATTTTATTGCCCTGTCTGTGCCTATAACTGCGTGGGATTGTTCGTGGGTTGCACGAATATTTTTATTAGCCTATTCACCCCCCCCCCCCCCCTCTAGGCTACGATCCAGATCCAACAGTTCGGTGGCGAACAACCTACATCCAGCATCCAATGCACCCGGTTCCACTACTGATCAAGCAAGGCATACACCGACTCCATCATCTTCTTTCTCCACAATGAGAGAATAGCTCCAAGCAACAAGACCTAACCTAGATCTCTCACCAAGCTCTCACACACTCTCAACCAAGTGGGAATCCTTGATAACAAAGCCTCTATAACATGTAGAGCTCCTCAAGGGACCAATCCCACACCAATAGAGATCACTCCTTGGTAATATAGCCCCAAACTAGGAAACTACCCAAGGGACTCTAGATCTCAAACACGGAAGAAGAAACGAAGACACTCACCTTGGATCTCACACAAGAAGAAGCTTCCTATCTTTCTTCCCCTCCAATCTCATATCCAAGTTTCCCAGCTCACTGAAACTTCAAGCTCTCGGTTCTCTGAAGCTTGAGAGTGCCTCGTCTGTAAAAATAAGTAGCAGCGACTCTCTGAAAAAGACCCTGAAAATAAGAGGCTACCTCAAGTTTCTGTCGGTGGCAAGAGCCCCTGATTTGGATGCCTCCATTTGCCTTTAAGGCCAACATTGAAGAGCATGTGGGAGGGGGCCCAAGTTCTGTGCAATGTGGGGGATTTTTCGGTAATAAAAAAACAACACTCTACCCTGCTGATAAATCCACACACTCACTTCAGCATAACTCCAGCTCTAGCACCAACCTGTACCTGTCGTGTATGAACTCACCTTGCCTTGACCATCGGACATGTGAACCTCCATCATGTGCATCGGAAATCGCGCCCTCTGGCGTCTCAATCCTCCGAGAGACATGCCAAGCTCAGAAGTCGTCTGAGCCTAGCCTCACGCATCTCCGCCTCGTTCATCGCCATGTCTACGATGAAGTCATCTGTCTCTGAGGATAATCCTGTGAGCTCGGACTCCCTGAACGAATCAAATGACGTCGTGCCAGCGTCCAATGAGCCCTCTGTCAATCCATGAACATCACTATCATCACCCCACGGGTCTGCGAGCAACTCATGCTCGTCATGGCCATCATCTATGAGAAACACGTCGTCATCCCCACTGCTCTACAAACTGACCCCAGCTGGGTCACTTCAATACACCGTCTGTATCCACTCTGTCTACTGATGTCTGTCATCAAGACTAGCCGTCCATCGGCTCTGCGCCTCAACTGACTGTGTCGACGACTCAAGACACGAATGCACACATACAAGCGCTAAACTGTCCGCCGCACCAACATCTAGCCTCTGGAGATCGTCCTCACCTGCCATGCCCTGTGATGAACTCGCCGAAGGTGAGAGATGAGCGCACACTGAAGGAGCTCTTCTCGGCTCTGCCTCCTCCCTATATCGAGCAAGAACGCACTCGATATGTGGCCTCCTAACTCTTAGCTCCATGTCCCTAGTGGCAACTCCAACTGTGACCACCATCGCAGTCTCCACACTGCCGTGGGAGTCTCCATGCTCCACTACGCTATCAGATTCTCTGCTCCTCTGCATCTCTACCGGTCTGGCCTCTGAAGTATCAGAAGATGCGCCTGATAAATTACCCATATCCAAACAAGAGCCATATCGCCTGTGCCCATAATGTGAAGACTGCTCTACTATGCACAGCGAATGCTCTACCCTGATGTCAAGCTCCTCAGAAGACCTCTCTACCCTGAAGCTGAAGTTGCACACCTCAACACGCTGGTCCTCCTCAGAAGCAACCAACTCATACGTGCTAGAAACGTGAGAGACCTCCGTCTTCTTACCCACTGCAACCTCTGGCATCGGCGCAGAAACCAACTGCCCTACTCCTCTGTAGATCGACGGCTCTACCTCGAAGCTAAAGCTGCACACCTCAGCATGCTGGGTCTCCTCAAGAGCACCCACAACGTGCACGCTGGAACTGTGAGAGACCTCTGTCTCCTCACACACTGCAACTAACTGCATCGATACGACAACCGACTGCAACGCCTTCTCGTAGACCCCTGTCCTCTGCACCTCCAACTGAACTGAATCTGGAGCTACATCATGAGATGCCTGCTGATCACTGCCACTGACCACATCGGATGAACTCTACACCATGTCTGTCTGCACATGTGTCTGATCATCTGCCCGAGTCTGAATCTGAATCACCTCATCCAACGTGAGTGAGTCTCGGCCATTCAACATCGAGCCTACAAACTTGGAATACACCGGAGCAAGAGAACACAATAGTGCCATAGCATGTTGCTCGTCATCTATCACACTCCCCAATTCCCGTAGGTCCATTACTATACGGTCCATCTCACCAACATGGTTCCACAACGAGGTTCCCCTTTTCATCCTGTGAGTATAGAAGCGTTGCCACAATTGCAACCTTCGTCCAATGGGTGTCTTGGTCGAGTACCGAGCTTCAAGCATCCTCCATAGGTCGCTCACGACCTCCACATCGGCAAATTGCTGAAGGATCTCATCCTCCAAGGATTGCAATATCTCACCGAGGGCTTTAAGCTCCAGCATTCGCTTATCATTCACCGTTGTCTTACATGGCATGCCCGTATCACATACGGCACCGTAAACTCCATGGTGCTTCAACAAAGCCACCATCTTTTGTCGCCACGGACCATAGTTGTCCCGGCCTTTAAGCCTCTCTACTTCATATAAACACCCGGTCGTCTCCTCACATGAGCAAGACGCCATCGCGACACTATACTTCTTCACAAACCGGAAGCTCTAATACCACTTGTTGGATCCCCGTGCACCTCCCCCAACACCTAGGTTAGGTACACAATGCCACCTACAATACGCGGAAACGGTGGCCAAACAATCCCAAGCCCGAATTCCACCGAGATATTACCTAGGCACAAACCCAAACACCTCACGGGCACAAGAGAGAATTGTCACCAACAACCAACCCTCTCAACGATCTTGCAAAAGAAATATGTATGCACACGAATATAATACGAAAGTAAGAGCAACACAAAAGAGACGAAGATTTACCTTGGTTCGGTAGCGAACAACCTACATCCAGCATCCAATGCACCTGGTTCCACTACTGATCAAGCAAGGCATACACCGACTCCATCATTTTCTTTCTCCACAATGAGAGAATAGCTCCAAGCAACAAGACCTAACCCTAGATCTCTCACCAAGCTCTCACACACTCTCAACCAAGTGGGAATCCTTGATAACAAAGCCTCTACAACACGTAGAGCTCCTCAAGGGACCAATCCCACACCAATAGAGATCACTCCTTGGTAATATAGCCTCAAACTAGGAAGCTACCCAAGGGACTCTAGATCTCAAACACAGAAGAAGAAACGAAGACACTCACCTTGAATCTCACACAAGAAGAAGCTCCCTAGCTTTCTTCCCCTCCAATCTCATATCCAAGTTTCCCAGCTCACTGAAACTTCAAGCTCTCGGCTCTCTGAAGCTTGAGAGTGCCTCGTCTGTAAAAATAAGTAGCAGCGACTCTCTGAAAAAGACCCTGAAAATAAGAGGCTACCTCAAGTTTCTGTCGGTGGCAAGAGCCCCTGATTTGGATGCCTCCATTTGCCTTTAAGGCCAACATTGAAGAGCATGTGGGAGGGGGGCCAAAGTTCTGTGCAATGTGGGGGATTTTTCGGCAATTAAAAAAAACAACACCAAACCCCATTCATCTTCTCATATAAATGAGTGAACGGAGACGCAATTGATCAGCACACTAAAAGACTCACTTGTTCACAGTATTCCAATCGTATTTCTATCAGCATGGCTGCTACTCTCTCAAAATGCTTGAGACCGACAGTTCTATCGTCCAGCGGCAGCCGAAAGCCTGTCCGGATCGGCAAAATCGTGGCAAATTACAGTTCTAAGGCTTACCATCCACTGAGCATTCCGATGGTCCAGCGGTTAGGGCCAGCCACTTCTGCTGTGGGAGAGGCAAGTGTTGGCTAACTTGCACAGTTTCATCACCTACTGTAACTTCTCCCCACTTGACTTTCAATCATCCAATGCAGTGGTTGTTTTCGTATCTGTTTCTTAAATCATTCGTATTTTGATATTAATCGTTCAAATCTCTGTATTCTGAAAAGAATCTCTATATCTAATGTAACTTTAAATATCAGAGAGATTATTTTCAAAATATTTAAGTTACAAAATTTAACCAAATGACTAAGTGTAACTTAAAGTATGAGATCATGTTTCCAAAATATTGCAGTTGATAATTTTTGCCATACATTTGTTCTTGTGTGAATTTGCAGGACTTCACAGCTATCACGCACATGGAAAACATTGTCAAAGTGAAGAACAACCTCATGCAAGTAGATGACCCACTGGAATCCATGCTGATTGTTGACTACCTCCAAAAACTTGGCATCGGTTACCAATTTAGGGAGGAGATTGAATCCATGTTGGGCTCCTTGTATCAAAATGTTTCTCATGACACACATGGAAAGATCATTAAAGATTTGTTCCAAGTTACTCTTTCCTTCCGTTTGCTGAGACAAGCTGGGTACCCGATATCTTCGAGTAAGAAGTTGGTTTATATCAAAAATAGTCAGAACTAGTTGACGTATTAGGACAACAGAGCAATTCAGTTGGTTTCTATGTTCTAAAACTTAGAAAACACTAAAACATCAAGTTTTGCATGCCCCATGCCTAGGGATCTAACCGTGCTAAGTATTCCTATGTTTTAAAACAATTAAACTTTTGGCTACTTGTTTAAGAAAACTTTATATGCAAAACTTCAAATTTATGGTGTACCTAAGAATTAGGGAATATTGATCAACACAAAAAAATGCCCATTCATTGTCCAAATGAGAAGAGTGCTACACTTCTGGCTGTTGCCACAGAAATATTTTCTCAGAAGATTCCAATTCATCCACATTATTCGTTTGATTATCATGAAGGAAAAAATTTGTTAACAGAAGTTACTACTCATTTGCATACATTATAGATGTTCTTACAAAGTTCATGGACCAGAATGAGAACTTCAAATCGACACTGAGAACGGATGTTCCGGGACTATTGAGTCTATACGAAGCGTCACACATGAACACCGGTGAAGTTGTGCTCGACAAAGCTGAAGAGTTCTCAAGCAAGAATCTTGTGTTGGATCCCCGTGCACCTCTCCAATACTTAGGCTAGGTACACAATGCCACCTACAATATGCGGAAACGGTGGCCAAACAATCCTAAGCCCGAATTCCACCGAGATGTCACCTAGGCACAAAACCAAACACCTCACGGGCACAAAAGAAAGTTGTCACCAACAAACAACCCTCTTAACGATCTTGCGACAGATATATGTAGGCACACGAATATAATACGAAAGCAAGAGCAAACACAAAAGAGACGGAGATTTACCCTGGTTCGGTTGCGAACAACCTACATCCAGCATCCAATGCACCCGGTTCCACTACTGATCAAGTAAGGCATACACCGACCCCATCATCTTCTTCCTCCACAATGAGAGATTAGCTCCAAGCAACAAGACCTAACCCTAGATCTCTCACCAAGCTCACACACTCTCAACCAAGTGGGAATCCTTGATAACAAAGCCTCTACAACACGTAGAGCTCCTCAAGGGACCAATCCCACACCAATGGAGATCACTCCTTGGTAATATAGCCCCAAACTAGGAAGCTACCCAATGGACTCTAGATCTCAAACACGGAAGAAGAAATACAGACACTCACATTGGATCTCACACGAGAAGAAGCCCCCTAGCTTTCTTCTCCTCCAATTCTCAAATCCAAGACGTCGTGCTCTCAGAAAAAAAAAAGAGAATGGCCGACCTTTTTTCTCTCTGAAAAACACTCTGTTGTTTGCTCACTGGAAAATGAGAGTGCTGGCTCTCTCAGGGAATGGTCTCTGGAAATTGAAATGAGAGAGGGTGAACTCAATTGCTGTCGGTTGCCTGCCTTTGGACAATTGGCTGCTAACAAATTAGCCATCAAGTCCCAACAACATGGGGGCCCACGAGAGACAAAAGAAGGTGGCATTTATCAGCAAAAAACAACACTCTACCATGCTGATAAATCCACACACTCACTTCAGCACAACTCCAGCTCTAGCACCAACCTGTACCTGTCGGGTATGAACTCATCTTGCCTTGACCATCGGACATGTGAACCTCCATCATGTGCATTGAAAATCGCGCCCTGTGGCGCCTCAATCCTCTGAGAGACATGCTAAGCTCAGAAGTCGTCTGAGCCTAACCTCACGCATATCCGCCTCGTCCATCGCCATGTCTGCAATGAAGTCATCTGTCTCTGAGGATAACCCTGCGAGCTCGGACTCCATGAACGAACCAAATGACACTGTGCCAGTGTCCAATGAGCCCTCTGTCAATACATGAACATCCCTATCATCATCCCACGGGTCCGCGAGCCACCCATGCTCGCCATGGCCATCATCTATGAGAAACACGCCGTCATCCCCGCTGCTCTGCAGACTGACCCCAGCTGGGTCACATCGATACGCCGTCCGTATCTGCTCTGTCTGCTGATGTCTGTCATCAAGACTAGCCGTCCACCGGCTCCGCGCCTCAACTGATTGTGCCGACGACTCAAGACACGAATGCGCACACACAAGCGCCAAACTGTCTGTCGCACCAACATCTAGCCTCTGAAGATCGTCCTCACCTGCCATGCCCTGTGATGAACTCGCCGAAGGTGAGATATGAGTGCACACTGAAGGATCTCCTCTCGGCTCTGCCTCCTCCCTGTATCGAGCGAGAACGCACTCGATATGTGGCCTCCTAACTCTCAACTCCATGTCCCTAGTGGCAACTCCACCTGGGACCACCATCGCAATCTCCGCACTGTTGTGGGGGTCTCCACGCTCCACCACACTATCAGATTCCATGCTCCTCTGCATCTCCACTGGTCTGGCATCTGAAGTATCAGAAGATGCGCCTGATAAATCACACATAGCCAAACAAGAGCCATATCGCCTGTGCCCATGCTGTGAAGACTGCTCTACCATGCACAGCGAATGCTCTACCCTGATGTCAAGCTCCTCAGAAGACCTCTCTACCCTGAAGCTGAAGCTGCACACCTCAACATGCTGGTCCTCCTCAGAAGCAACCAACTCATGCGTGCTAGAAACGTGAGAGACCTCTGTCTCCTCACCCACTGCAACCTCTGGCATCGGCGCAGAAACCAACTGCCCTACTCCCCCGTAGATCGACGGCTCTACCTCGAAGCTAAAGCTGCACACCTCAGCATGCTGGGTCTCCTCGAGAGCACCCACAACTTGCACGCTGGAACTGTGAGAGACCTCTGTCTCCTCACACACTGCAACTGACTGCATCGATACGACGACCGACTGCAACGCCTCCTTGTAGACCGATGTCCTCTGCACCTCTAACTGAACTGAATCTGGAGCTACATCGTGAGATGCCTGCTGATCACTGACACTGACCACGTCGGATGAACTCTGCACCCTGTCCGTCTGCACATGTGTCTGATCATCTGCCTGAGTCTGAATCTGAATCACCTCATCCTCTCTATGAACCGGGCTGTCCTCTGTTCTCTGCACACCGTCATGAGTCTGCTCCGCCCTAAGCACTACAGACTCGTCAATCATGACGTGTCGTCTGACAATCACCTTGTGGGTACTAGGACACCATAACATATACCCTCTCGCACCTCCAACAGTGTACCCGAGTAGGACACAATCATGTGCACATTGTCCTACCTCGACATCGTCCCTCTCGTGTGGCCACACAGGACATCCAAACGTACGCAAATGCGAGAAGTCAACGACTCTGCCCGTCCATAACTCCTCGGGAATAGAACTACCTGCGGCTAGTAACGGTGTTCGGTTGATGAGGTATGCCGCAGTAGCAAGGGTCTCCGCCCATAATTCCCTAGGAAGGCCAGATGGTCTCAATAGCCCCCGTGTCTTCTCTACCAATATCCTGATCATGCTGTCTGCTACGCCACCGTGAGGGTCTCCATCAGGAATGGTGTATCGGCACGCGATCCCCTCTGACTTGCAAACATCCTGTATCTCTACATCGTTGGTACGGATCTCTCCTACGGGTCTACCCATCCGCCTCTCGACTATGCTCCTCCATAGCCGCACCTTCTCATGGATCTCCTCCCGAGATCCCATGAGAGTAACCATGACTCTCCTCGAGAAGTCATCTATGAAGGCCGTGAAGTACCTCGCGCCTTCCAGGGAAGGAACTGGACATGGACCCCATACACCGGCGTAGACACACTCTAGGGGCTCCCTACTGTGTCTGACAGCTGTCCCAAACTGCACTTGCCTCAGCCGCTCTGCACTACAGTCACTGCAAGACTCAAGCCCACGATCACCTCCGAACACACTCCTCCTCTGAAGAATGTCAAGGCTCTGCTCATCAGCATGCCCCAATCTGAGATGCCACAGTCTCGCTGGATCTCTACTCTCGGACTCCTGTGATCTGCCAGTCTCACCTATTACTGTGTGCCCATCGAGCGCATACAAGTTACCATGCTTCTTCCCTCTCATGACAATCAGGCATCCTCGGGAAATACGCAGTCGATCCTCCTCGATCACTGCCCTGTAGCCCATCCCGGTCAAAGCTCCTATCGATATCAAGCCACTGTGAAGATCAGGAACATGTCTGACTCCATCAAACACACGGACGATGCCATCGTGCATCCTGACTCTGACTGTGCCACTCCCAACCTGCTCGCACTCCATACCATTCCCCACGAGAATCCTCTCTCCAATGCATGGAATGTATGAGTCGAATGCACTCCGATCCGGAGTCATATGGAATGAACACCCTGAGTCCAATAGCCACGAACATTGCGCTTCTCCCACGGAGTATGCCGCAAACACCGAGCAATCATCCTCGCCAGAAAACATCCTATCTCGTGCTCCAACATGAGTCGAACTTTGAGCAACATCTTCCACAATGCCAATCGACGTCCTCGCTTTCAACCTCGGACAATCCCTCTTCCAATGCCCGCTTTCCTTACATAGAAAGCATTTGTTGTCACCTCGGCCCCTTGACTTGGACCGTCGCCGCTGCCGCCGCTGCCAACTCTTGGTACGGCCCGTCTTGGATCTTGGAGTGGGTTCGCCCTCTTGGCGACCCCGGATGACATTGGGTACCTCGTAACCATCGGTGTCAACTAACACAAAACTTTGAAGATCCTCCGTATTCAATGCAAACTTCACCTCATCCAACGTGAGTGAGTCTCGGCCATTCAACATCGAGCCTACAAACTTGGAATACACCGGAGCAAGTGAACACAATAGTGCCATAGCATGTTGCTCGTCCTCTATTACACTCCCCAATTCCCGTAGGTCCATTACTATACGGTCCATCTCACCAACATGGTTCCACAACGAGGTTCCCCTTTTCATCCTGTGAGTATAGAAGCGTTACCACAATTGCAACCTTCGTCCAATTGGTGTCTTGGTCGAGTACCGAGCTTCAAGCATCCTCCATAGGTCGCTCACGACCTCCACATCGGCAAATTGCCTAAGGATCTCATCCTCCAAGGATTGCAATATCTCACCGAGGGCTTTAAGCGCCATCCTTCGCTTATCATACACCGTTGCATTACATGGCATGCCCGTATCACATACGGCACCGTAAACTCCATGGTGCTTCAACAAAGCCACCAACTTTTGTCGCCACGGACCATAATTGTCCCGGCCTTTAAGCCTCTCTACTTCGTATAAACACCCGGCCGTCTCCTCACATGAGCAAGACGCCATCACGGCACTACACTTCTTCGCAAACCGGAAGCTCTGATACCACTTGTTGGATCCCCGTGCACCTCTCCAATACTTAGGCTAGGTACACAATGCCACCTACAATATGCGGAAACGGTGGCCAAACAATCCTAAGCCCGAATTCCACCGAGATGTCACCTAGGCACAAAACCAAACACCTCACGGGCACAAAAGAAAGTTGTCACCAACAAACAACCCTCTTAACGATCTTGCGACAGATATATGTAGGCACACGAATATAATACGAAAGCAAGAGCAAACACAAAATAGACGGAGATTTACCCTGGTTCGGTTGCGAACAACCTACATCCAGCATCCAATGCACCCGGTTCCACTACTGATCAAGTAAGGCATACACCGACCCCATCATCTTCTTCCTCCACAATGAGAGATTAGCTCCAAGCAACAAGACCTAACCCTAGATCTCTCACCAAGCTCACACACTCTCAACCAAGTGGGAATCCTTGATAACAAAGCCTCTACAACACGTAGAGCTCCTCAAGGGACCAATCCCACACCAATGGAGATCACTCCTTGGTAATATAGCCCCAAACTAGGAAGCTACCCAATGGACTCTAGATCTCAAACACGGAAGAAGAAATACAGACACTCACATTGGATCTCACACGAGAAGAAGCCCCCTAGCTTTCTTCTCCTCCAATTCTCAAATCCAAGACGTCGTGCTCTCAGAAAAAAAAAAGAGAATGGCCGACCTTTTTTCTCTCTGAAAAACACTCTGTTGTTTGCTCACTGGAAAATGAGAGTGCTGGCTCTCTCAGGGAATGGTCTCTGGAAATTGAAATGAGAGAGGGTGAACTCAATTGCTGTCGGTTGCCTGCCTTTGGACAATTGGCTGCTAACAAATTAGCCATCAAGTCCCAACAACATGGGGGCCCACGAGAGACAAAAGAAGGTGGCATTTATCAGCAAAAAAACAACATCTTGCATCTTGTGTCAAATATTTGGAACCTAATCTCGCGAGACTAGTAAGCCATACCTTGAAGCACTCATGCCAGAAGACCATATCAAGATATAATGCCAGGCATTATCTCGATTACTGTCAAACAGAAAATGGAATCAAAGGAGTGCTTGAGGAATTAGCCAGATTGGATTTCAATCTAGTCCAGTCCTTGCACCAGAAAGAACTCAAAGAGATTATAAGGTAATTAAAGAGATTACCAAAATACTTCTGCAATATGTTGTCCTCTCTAATTTTGTTGTGTGATGAATTGCTCCTTCATTTTATTGCAGTTGGTGGAAAAGCACTGGCTTGGCCGACGAGTTAAAATTTGTGCGTAATCAACCTCTGAAATGGTACATATGGCCGATGACCATGTTCCACGATCCACAATTCTCAAAGTGCAGGATTGAGATGACAAAAGTGATTGTGTTTATATATATAATTGACGATATTTTTGATGTCTATGGGTCACTTGAAGAACTGGACCTTTTCACTGATGCCATTAGCAAGTATGCTAGTTTTTAACTCTGTCTCTATATCCTGTTCTGGGGGAGATACGGGATAGGGAAAATTGCTTATACTTGAATATGTTACAGATGGGACCTTTCGGTCGTAGATACACTTCCTGCTTACATGAAAGCTTGCTACAAGGCCTTGAACAACGTCACTTGTGAGATTGTTGAAGCCATCTTTAAGGAACAAGGATGGAATCCTTTGAGCTCTTTAAAGAAATCGGTGAGAATTTGAATCGGTTAATTTGTAGTCTATTTATATGTATTTTTGTGTCCTAACGTCGTTGTTGTTTATTAGTGGACAACATTATGCGATGCATTTCTCCTAGAATCAAGATGGCTCCGATCAAAAAATATTCCCAAGGCTGATGAGTACTTGAGAAATGATGTGATCAGCTCAGGAGTGCATACGGTTTGGACGCATGCTTTTTACCTTTTGGGCCAAGGGATCACAAAGGAAAATGTTGATATTCTAGAGGGAAACCCTCCCCTATGCTCCTGCCCGGCAAAAATTCTTCGCCTTTGGGACGATCTTGGAAGTGCCAAGGTACATCAAAATACAATCAGAAAATAAATTTAGATTGATATAAGTATCAAGTTTCTTAAATTGATGTTTTAATGTTATAGATTTAAATCGAACGGTTTTTGTGTTTGTTTGATGCATTGCCCACTAAAAAGAGATGTTTTTGCTTCAAAAATTTCTTAGTGTCATTATTTATGTTGTGTCGTTTTAGCAAATTAACCAACTAATTTGTACGTAAGTCTAGCTGAATAGTTTCTGGTGCGCTTTGAAGTATGATATCCTATTCTTCAACATGAACTAAGTTTTGTTGCATTTATATGTTGGAAATTTATATCCAACTTATGACCTCAAGTGATTCTTATTTGGTACCTACTCTATTTTTGAGCAGTTGGTCAAGTCTAACAACTTAATTATGCTTTCCA
>JAULAV010000097.1:0-169030 GCA_030789695.1 Scilla litardierei
CAACGAAGACACTAGGACTGGTCCCCAGTGTCCACGTACTCCCCGTCAAACACGGGCTCGGGCTCGGCGTCGGCAAATACCTCGTCCTCGACAAGGTACTCAGGCTCAGGATCTAACATGTGTCACCCAAAAGAGTAAAGGGGCACATGTCAGCAAGTCTAAAAGACTTGGGCAAGGAAACTGAAAGTAAGGCGACTAGCAACCTAGCAGTTTAGTATGCATGACATGGCGGTTATAACATAAGTGCACTATTTAGAACATGGCCAGACAATTTGTACAAGAGAACCAATTTTCGGGGCAAGACAAGTCAAGGCGAGACAAGACAAGAGTAGCCAAGCTACTATCAATTTCCAATCAATTCACAATGCTTTGCAAGTGTTTACGCCCTTCGCTGAATGGTAAAACATTTCAGACCGATCGGCATTAAACACAATTCACATTTCACGGTTGTTTTGTAGATGTTTGCGCCCTTCGCTGAATGGCTAGCATGTCAGTCCGATCGGCCCCAAACACTACCCCACCCCAAAGAGTTTACGCCTTACAACTGCAGTTGTTGATCAAACAGACTCCCAGTTGAATGGCCGCTTAACCCTCACCCCATCCCGCACTAAACAAGCCAGGGTCCCTGAACATGAGCTCAGCAAGTGAGCCAGGGTTGCCCCGCACGGGAGCTTGTTTCTTAGTTCACAATTCATTATATCGAGCGTTGGGGTTAGCAACTCATTATGCTCGCTTCTGGTCACGAGCCAGGAAACACGCAATCCGGGCATTGGCTATCAACCAACACATGGCCCGCTTCTGGAACACGAGCCAGGAACACAAGCAATGTAGAAAAGCTACGCAATCACTGAAATGCATAAAGGATGCAATGACATGACAATTAATTTGCGTACCGTTAATGGAAAGTAAACATGACATGGTAGTTGTGCAACATGCTAAAAGTCGGAACTAGCTTCGTTGTCACGCTAGTTCCCCAATTTGCGCCTAGGCGAGTATCATTTCGTCGCCTAGCCTCTTTTACGCCTACAACAAGCAAATGGCCTAAAACATAGCCTAAACCCTAAGTGGCAAGTTTCACTTGCCTAGCACCGGGGATGACGACCACTTCGTCACACGGATGCCAATCTACGGGGAAATCGCTGTTATGGGGGACCAATCATCAAACAACATGAAATATTATTAGGGTTTCATAAAATTATAAATAAGTTATAAAAACAACGGTAGATCGATTTCTTACCAAGAGGAGACGGAAGAAACACTCCGGAGAACCCTAGGTTCAGATCTGGAAAAGATTGGAGAAGTTTGGGGAAACTAGGGTTTTGGGTGATTTGGGGATTTTGATGGGTTTCGATGGAGATTTGGGGAAGATGAGAGGTGGAATGAGTGAATGGATGGATTGGATGATGGATTTAGGGCTTGGAATGAAGGATTGAAGGTTGGAGGAAGATGGGGGCTCAAGGGGGAAGATTTTAGGGTTTTGGATCGTGTTGGAGGAAGAAGAAACGTTTGGGAGGGGTATTTATAGGTTGGGCTGGCGGCTTCCCAGAAATTAGGATTTTAATACAGACTAGTCGGTCAAAGAACAACCACTGACCGACTAGTTTGGTAACTAGTCGGTCGGTTGACCAACGCAGACCGACTAAGTGTAAACAGTAACTTCTGAACGAAAAATAGGATTTAGAGTTAGTCGATCCATGAACAATTACTGACCGACTAGTTTTGCATCTAGTCGGTCGATGAACGTTCTTAGACCGACTAAGAGTAAACAGTAACTGATACAAAAATAAGATGATGAGTTAGTCGGTTCAAGAAGCATTGCTGACCGACTAGTTTGTAACCTAGTCGGTCAACCAACGTTCTTAGACCGACTAACGATAAACAGTAACTCCTGAGAAATTTAGAAAGCTAACTAGTCGGTCCAAGAAGGATTGCCGACCGACTGGATCGTCATCTAGTCGGTCGGTGCCCCTTCTCATACCGGCTAATGAGCACCAAAAGTTCCGATACGGAGCGCGAGGCCCCGTGATCGAATCCTAAGACTCCTAGGCTTGATCTAATAGTTAGATATGACCGTTATGAAGCCCGTCACAAACGACGTACTTCGAAATCGACGATCCTAAGGAAGAAACGAGAAAATACGACGAATCGATCAAAAATGAAAACTACGGAGACGAAAACCACACATGAGGAGAAAATCCACCAAAACATATATTATATTATAATAAATCCAGATACACGAAAAGCAGTCGTTACAAGTTGATGGTGGAGGCACACAGTTCGCCGTATTCTGTGCATCCTGGTGGCACTAAGATGTACCAGGATCTTCGTCTGAACTATTGGTGGCATGGTATGAAGAGGAGTGTGGCTCGGAGTGTGGCCAAGTGCTTGGTTTGCCAGCAGGTAAAGGCGGAGCATCAGCGTGCGGCAGGGTTGCTACAACCGCTTCCGATTCCGGAGTGGAAATGGCAACACATCACTATGGATTTCGTGACTGGACTACCTCGGAGTCCGAAGCAGAATGACGTGATTTGGGTGATCGTAGATCGATTGACCAAATCCGCGCACTTTATTCCATTCCGAGTGGGACAGTCCACTGAGGCGCTAGCGAGGAGATATATGGAGGTAAATTCTTTTGCTCTCCGTTTTTATTTCCTTTTCCTAGTCCAGATGGTGATGTAACGTGAATCGTGCAGGAGGTCGTACGACTTCATGGAGTCCCCATGAGTATCGTGTCGGACAGGGACACGAGGTTCACATCTCAGTTCTGGCAGAGTTTGCAGAAGAGTTTGGATACGTGTCTGAGTTTCAGCACGGCGTACCATCCGCAGACGGATGGCCAGTCCGAGAGGACGATTCAGATCTTGGAGGACATGCCGAGGGCGTGCATGTTGGATTTCAAGGGTTCGT
Organism: Scilla litardierei; assembly: GCA_030789695.1. Classification (NCBI taxonomy): domain Eukaryota; kingdom Viridiplantae; phylum Streptophyta; class Magnoliopsida; order Asparagales; family Asparagaceae; genus Scilla; species Scilla litardierei. The sequence goes on from JAULAV010000097.1 coordinate 2,908, forward strand.
GGGAGGACCATCTACATCTGGTAGAGTTCTCTTACAACAACAGCTTCCAGGCGAGTATTGGCATGGCGCCTTTCGCCGCTCTTTATGGGAGAAAATGTCGATCGCCATTGAGTTGGGATGACGTTGGTGATCGGGAGCTGTTGGGACCTGAGATGATTGTGGAGGCCGTGCATATTGTCAGTAACATTCAGGAGAGGTTGAGGATTGCTCAGGACCGTTTTAAGCATTGGGCGGATGCTAAACGTCGTCCTTTGGAGTTTCAGCCGGGCGACCATGTGTTCTTGAAGATTTCCCTAAATCGTGGTGTGATTCGCTTTGGGAAGCGATGGAAGTTGAGTCCGTGATACATTGGACCGTTTGACATTCTGGAGAAAGTTGGCGAGGTAGCCTACCGCTTAGCCTTGCCGCCATCTTTGAATGGAGTTCACAATGTTTTCCATGTGTCGCAGCTTCGTCGATACATTAGCGACCCATCTCATGCTGTGGATTTCTCGGAGATTACCGTTCGCCCTGATATGACGTATGACCAGCAGCCATTACAGATTCTGGACAGGCGTCAGAAGTCACTTCGGAACAAGATTGTCAATCTTGTGAGGGTGATGTGGCGACACGGCTCGCCTGGAGAGTCTACTTGGGAGAATGAGGAAGAGATGCGAGAGCGTTTCCCACTTTTGTTTCCGGACACGTGAGTGTTGGGAAATTCCGAGGACGGAATTTTTCTTAAGTTGGGAAGGATGTAATGACTAGTTTTCATGTATCTGGATTAATTATATTATATTATATATGCTTTGGTGGATTTTCTCCTCATGTGTGGTTTTCGTCTCCGTAGCTTTTGTTTTCGATCGTTTCGTCGTGATTTCTAGCTTCTTCCTTAGAATCGTGTCGAAACCCTAATTTCTGGGCAGCCGCCAGCACTTCCTATTTAAACCCCACCCACAATTTCTTTCATCCCTCTTTCATTCTTCTGAGCCTCCTTCTTCCCCAAATCACTCTCCAACATTTCCCCAAGCCATTCTTTCCTCCCTTGGAGTTTCCCTCTCCATTTTGACCAACCACCATGCCCTAGGTCATCTCCAACCCCAAAAACCCCCAAAACCCCATTTCTCCATATTTTCCCCATCCATTCCAGATCTGAACCTTAGGTTCCCCGGATCGTTTCTTTCCGTTGCCGTGCTTGCTCGGCATCGTTCTTCCGCTTCCGATACGGTAATAAATCAATCTCTTAATATCCTCATAACCCATTTGTATTTTTGTGAAACCCTAATAAAACTAGGTTGGATGTTGTTCTAATGTTATTTTGCCATGGCAGCGATCTCATCACCATAGTTAGCATTTGTGTGACGGCCACGTTGATCGTCATCCTCGGTGCTAGGCAAGTGAAACTTATCACTTAGGGTTTTGGGCCATGTCTTAGGCCATTTGCTTATTGTAGGCGTAAAAGAGACTAGGCGACGAAATGATACTCGCCTAGGCGCAATTTTAGGAACTAGCTTGACAACGAAGCTAGATCCGACATTTATCATGTTGCACAACTACCATGTAATGTTTAATTTCCATTAACGGTACGCGAATTAATTGTCATGTCATTGCATTCTTTAAGTGTTCCCGTGATTGCGTAGCTCCGCTACACCTTGTGAAATGATGGAGGCTAGGTGCACCCCTATGCCAAATGAAATACGCTCCTGGTTTATGATCTAGGAAACGAGCTCTTGTGCGGGGCAACCCTGGCTCATTTACTGAGCTCGTGTACAGGGACCCTGGCTCGTTTACATGTGGGTTTTTGGGGTAAGAGTTAAGCGGCCATTCAACTGGGAGTCTGCCCGATCAGCAACTGCAGTTGTAAGGCGTAAACTCTAGGTTCTGGGGTAGTGTTAAGCGGCCAATCAGTGTGAACGTCCAACAGTTCAGCTGTAAGGCGTAAACATCTACAAACAACGTGAAACGTGACTAGTGAAAGGATTGAGATTGTTAGTAGCTTGGCTACTCTTGACTTGTCCGGATAATTGTTCTCTTGTACTTATTGTTTCACCATTTCTTACTTGTGCACTTATACCATAACTGCCATGTCATGCATACTATAACTGCTAGGTTGTTAGTTTACCTTACTTTCAGTTTCCTTGCCCAAGTCTTTTAGACTTGCTGACATGTGCCCCTTTACTCTTTTGGGTGACACATGTTAGATCCTGAGCCTGAGTTCATTGTTGAGGACGAGGTGTTTGCTGACGCCGAGCCCGAGCCTGTGTTTGACGAGGAGTACGTGGACACTGGGGACCAGTCCTAGTGTCTTCGTTGAGCTTTCCCCTTTTTGTTTTAGACTGTTTTGTTGTCGGTGCGTGGCACCTACACTTTGTTATGTTGTCCCTTTTGTTGGCCTTGTTCTGGGCCTTTAGACTCTTTCTTTTAGCCTGGTGGCTTTTCTGGATGTTGAACTTAATTTTCATGTTGGACAAATTCTGAGATTTGAGATTTTATTTCTGTCTCTCCTTGTGTTATTATTGTTGTTTCAATTGTGGTTACAGGGACCTGCTTATGTTTTATTGACGCTTATCGGGTTTGGGGCTTCACAGCTCCACTCTCGTGCGGACCTTTTCACGTCTCGCCTCCATTTTAGGGAAGCGGGGCGTGACATCGGCACTCCCTTCAAGGCGATTTTATTAAAATAGGAGGGGACGCCCGGAGGCCCCCCTCCGACGCGGGGGGGGGTCGGATTCGAGCCCCCCCTCCCCCCCAAATGCTATCGACGTGGCATCCCCCGCTCGCCGACGAGGTGGGCGCTCTCCGACAGGGGGTGCGGCGCTCATCGATAAGCCCCTCCAGGTCGGAGGCAATTAGATTTTGGAAATATGATTTGATGTCCCAAAAATTTGTGTTTCAATTTTTGTTTCAATTGACAACCCCCTCGTTTCAATTGACAACCCCCAGTACGAATTTTGAGCGAAAATTGATTTTGCTTGAATGGGTATATGATTCGAAATGAAACGAAAACAATCAGACAATTTTGAATGAAAATTCGCTCAGTTCATAATCATTCTAGCCATTCAAAATTTTGGTGATGTTGTTTTCAATATTGATTCGAAAATGGGGAAATTGTTTTGTTTGAAATTTGTGTAATCAGTACATCTGTGTTTTCTTTTTTGAAAACTGATTTGCTAGCTATAGATCTTGCTATAGTTCTCTTAGAAAATTAGTAACGACATGCGCATGTAAGAATATTGATCTTGGGAGAAAAAATTAATTTTATCTCTAGATCCGATAGATCTAGCGACGATCGTCGATAAAAAAAATTAGAATGAACCCCTCTTCTGATGCCCCGTGGAAAACGCCACAACGATTCGCTGCAACAAAAGAATCCAACGCGCGGCGAGGATAATTTGAGTGGATTATTAGGAGAAGCTCAAGAAAATTGAGAGCTAAAGTGCTGATAACGTGTTGGATAATGAGAAGAATGAGTAACCATGGCACAGAGCCATGGTTCTATATTTATTAAACCAATAGAAGCCCAAAGGCCATAGGATAACCAAAGGGCCCCAATAGTAGGGATAATGGGCAGTAATGGGGGGATAAAGATGAGGGGATGCCAAAGGCCTCCCTCATTCATAACAAATTTATGTTTTTTTTTTCCTCTTTTGGATTTTTAAACTCAATTGTTTCAAATTAAGACGTCAATAAATTACCATAATGTATACCGCACTTGAGATTCTCTATTCAATTACTTGAATAGATATGCAATGTCTCCAACTTCATACAACCAAACAGCCTTAGTTTTTCTGAAAAATTATCTATCCAATTACTTGAATGTAATTGAATAGCTAATTTACCTTTCAGATTTTTTGATTCTTGTGGGGTGGGGGGACTCCATTACAAATTGCTAGCCAGAGAGGGATATTTTTTGTTTGGGTTTTAGCATATCTGTCCCTTAAATCTTGCATATTTTGATATCCATCCTTTAAATACGGGTATTTGCTCTCAAGTCCCTTAAATTTTAAACTTTTAACTTTAATAGTCCATCTCTCTAACTTTCTGTTAAAATATAACGAAATGGAAATATTCTGTTACTAGGGTTAATTTTCGTCGGGGGTCTAGATTAGGCGGCACCGCCTCCCCCTCCCCCTCCTCCACATCAGGGGGAGGGGGAGCCCCTCCACGGGCGCCTCCTCCCCCTCCCCATCCCCCTCCTCCACGTCTGAGGGGGAGGGGGAGCCCCTCCACGTCTGGGTTTTCGGGGGGCGGCGGCGCCTCCTCCTCCTCGACGTTTTCGGGTGGGGGTGAGGGTGCTTAATGGTAATTAGGAGGGTTAATACTTAATTAAAGTTAATTTCTTAATTAATTAACTATAATCATTATTTAATCGTTAATTAATGTAATTTCAGTTAACATTTAACAAAAAAACAAAATAAAAAACGTAAAAAAAAGGGATGTATGGACTATTAAGATCAACGTTTAATATTAATTTTTAAAGGATGGATATCAAAATATGCAAGATTTAAGGGACGGATATGCTAAAAACCCTTTTCGTGTATATATTAAGTGAGATAATAAATCTTACCCAAATGAAGAAAAAAATGTCACATGAGAAAACTAATCCATAATCACAAGAAGCGCATATGGTTTCAACCGTTATCATGACAAACATCTCTAATATTCACTGCTAATAAATATCAACCAGAAATTTCACTGTAAAAAAACAGCAGCATCACCCTATCTAGCAAAAATCCAAGGCCATTTCCAGCGAAAGAAACAATTTTTTTCAGAAAAATTAAGGATAAAAACAACCATAAAAACTCTACAACTTCCCACCCCCCAATAATAAACAAATCCCTCCGATTTATCATTTCACAAGCATCCCACCCTAAAAGAAATCGAACTCCAAGTAATTATCAGAACCCTTCTGCTGTTGTAGTGCATCAGCTTTTGCCTTACTGCCGCTGGCCGCCGCCGCCGCCGCTGGCCGTTCTATCACCACCGGCCTCGGGACCTCTGGCGGGCTCGCGCACCGAATCAATGCCCAGTTCACGCCCTCGAAAAACGGGTGTTGCTTGATCTCCGTTGCCCCTCTCCTAACTCCCAGTCTCTGCTGCGGATCCTTCATCAACAGCCCCCTCATCAACTCTCTTGCTGCAAAGCTGACCGTGGGCGAGTCTGGGAACTTCAGCTGTTGCCCGACAACGTTAAACAGGGTCGCTCGATTGCCAGAGCCTTTGAAGGGGGTTTTCCCAAAGGAAAGCTCATACAGAAAGATTCCGAATGTCCACCAGTCAACAGCACTCCCATGCCCATCGCCCCGGATGATCTCGGGTGCGAGGTACTCGTGAGTCCCAACGAATGACATTGACCGGGCGTCGGTGGGTTCAGCAACAAGCTCTGGCAGCGGGATAACCTGGTTGCTGGACTCGACTGGCGACTGTGTCTTGTTGCGGTTCTTCTTGGATTTAGATCTAAAAAACCTGGGAGAGAAGCAGGAGGTTGGGACAGCACACGAAGGCTGGATGCAGGATGGAGGTTCAATGCAGTAGCTGGCGGCTTGCTGAGATGCACCACAGGAGCTCGAATTGATTAGGGTTGGGCTGAAAGAGCAACGGAGGGAGAGGTCGAAATCAGAGAGCATGATGTGGCCATCCTCCCGGACAAGGATGTTCTCGGGCTTGAGATCACGATAGATGATGCCAAGCATGTGGAGATATTCCAAGGCCAATAGGACTTCTGCGACATAGAACCTGCATGGAGCCATTGAAAGTGAAAATCTCATCATTTAATGGACAGACTGCAAACTGGTTGAAAAGCACTCAAAGACTCGCATAGAGAAATGCAAATGGTTGAAAACGCAGTATAATCCTCTTTGTGGTGATGGTGGAATCTGGAAAATAAATAAATATACACCGTTTACTTTATATGGTGACATGCATCTAAATTGGGTAACAACTGCTGTTGGGCATTTAAAGTTCCTCCAAACATAGGAACGAAATATTTTGCCAAATAACGGGGCATGCTGTGATCATGGATGTTTGATGATGCGGAGCGTCTCTATCATGGTTTTAAATATCAAATATCAGTATCGTATCGGATTGGCCATATCGGATATCGCTAACGGATATCGGGGGATAAATCGGGGATACGAGTAAATATCGGGTTAGTCATGTCAGGCAGGATAAATATACAACTATAATATCATAAATATACATGATTCTTCATATTACCAAAATATCATCAATAGGATCACATGAAGTTATGATAAATATATTACGTAACCGCTAACACTAACATACAAGTATGTAATACACTAATACTATAAGTTTACATATTAACAAAATATTAAAACTTAAAATACTGCATTAATAGAAAATAAATTACAAGATTTCCAGAAACAGCGACTTATCCCAACATTATGTAACAAGCTCAATCTGCACACGTTAAAATATATGGAAAAATCTAGAATTAAGTAGAAAAATAAAAAAATTACATTTTTGCTCGAATTATCTCCAATTTCCGTCGAATTTCCAAAGAATCAAACCCCTAAAACCTAATTTTTATTTCACTGCACAAACGAAGTGTTTTCGTCGGTTCGATGAGAGACAAGGGTGAGGGCGAGGGACCTTTGCGAAATAATATTTTAAAAGGGGTTGGATCGATTCGATCCACAACCATTTAATGTTTTTTTAAAACCAGTAATGAATAGTATCGGCCAATATCGACCATATCGGGTTCTTTTTAACTAAGCATCATGCATATCAGTATCAGATCAGATTGGATCCGATACCGATATATAGGCCAATATATCGGCCGTATCGGTCGATATTTAAATCAATGATCTCTATCAGGCTAAAATTTCATGTAAATTTTCATGTTCCTAAAACACCATAACCTTAGAAAATTGAAGTTACATATCAAAAATCTTTCCTGTTTTTCTCAAATAAAAATGCATGCCGACACTTGTTGCTTAGCCAAGCACGTGACTTTTTTTGAACAAATTTGACACATGTAATCCCCTTAACTGGCACGTGCTTTGCACGTGTCTTTACATTCTTTTTATTTCTTTTGTTTTTGTTTTCAACCAAAATCTGAATCCCTGATCTGTTCACTGTATTCCGGGAATCTGGGGCGCAGAACTCCGAGGTAGGTGGAATGGGTGTTGTTGGGCGGAGGGAACGGATATATTTTTGAATTTTGAACGCTGATAAAGAGGAATATGATGATGAAAAGCAGGAAGTACTGGAGAAAGAGGGAGAAGTGAGTGGTTTTAAGACGTTTTTTCTTTTTCATCTTTTTCCTTTTTTTATCTTTTTTTTAGTTGCTTAGTTTTAACACACATGATATTATATTTTTTTTATTTTTTTATTTTTTAATATTTTTCATGAGACCCGCATGTAATGCACTATCCAAGATTTTTTGGATTTTTTACAAGAAAATGAGAATTTTGTATTTTAATTATGATAACCACACAAAAACAAAAGAAGAAACAAAAAGGTTTTTTAAAAATTAAAGAGAGAAGAAAACGGAGTGAGAAAAAGGTAAAAAAATCATAACATAAAATATAAAAATTTTTGAAGATCTAAATTGAAATTTAAAAAAGATGATGCTTAAAAAATTTAAAATTAAAAGACAAAAGGGTAAAGAAAATTGCAGAATGGAATAAAGAAATATTGAGAAAAAAGTAGTCAAAAAATTAAAACATGAAAAAGAAAAAATTGCTGACATTTAATTACAAAAGTTTTAAAAAAGAAAACCACAAAAGGAAAAAATTAAAAAGAAAAAAGTTAAATAGAAGCAAAACCAAAAAAACGAATATTATAACACATATTAGAAGATTTAAATAGAAAGGTTTTAAAGAAAGAACAAAACAATAAAATAAAATAAAAAATTAAAATAAAAGAAGGTGGAGAGAAAACAAAAAAACTGCGGGAAAAAATAAAAAGTGAAACTTTTTTGAAGTTGAAAGTCTGATAGGGATAAAAGGATAATTTATTCAGTTTCTATTTTTCGTGATGGCCGCTATGGTAGTCTTATAAAATAAGGAAAGTCTTTTATAGTTAACTTTGAATATTGTGTTTTAGTTATACCAGGACTATGAGCGTGGAAAAAAAATGTGCACGTTAGCTGACTAACGTGTGCTTGTAGACCTTCTTGGAGCAAAATTCCGATTGTTCGAAGGGTAAGATTGATGAGGGAGCCTTGAATTTGAATGAGGAAGAGGAGCCCACGCCGAGATGCTCCAAGAAGGTCAAGGGTATGCCATCGTTCGTTTCTCCTTTGGGGGAAGGGTCGAGATATGGGTTCATCGGAGGTTTTCTGGCTGGTGGAGGTACGGCGGCGGGTGAGAAATCGTTTAATGATGCTTGTAAAGGTAATGGTGCAGGGGAGGTTAGAGAAACGGAGATGGATGATGATGAGCTGGGTTTGGACGAAGATGCTTGGGTTTCGAAGAATGGTGATTGGGACAGTATCTCTTTCTCATCCTCTTTCAAGGAGCGTCTTCGGAGAAGGTGTCGGAGGGCGGTTATTGTTAAATTGCTGGGGAGATTCATTTCGACTCCTTTGCTGGAAGCTAGGCTCAGGGCTTTGTGGAAGCCTAAAGGGGAACTGGAATTTGTTGAATTAGGGGAAGGATTTGTTATGGTCAGATTTAATTGTGATGAAGATAGAGCTTTTGCGATGGAGGACGGGCCATGGATGGTGCTTGGGTGCTATCTAATGATCAGGAATTGGGTTCCTAAGTTCTCGCCGACTGAAGCTGAGATTGGGTCGACGGCGGTATGGATTCGCTTCCCGTTTCTTCCTGTTGAGTACTATGACGATAGGGTTCTGAAGCTGCTGGGGAGCTGTGTAGGGAAATTTGTGAAGGTGGATGCTAATACCCAATTAGTCATGAAGGCTAGATTTGCTAGAGTGTGCGTAGAGATTGACCTTAGCAAGCCTCTGAAGACCAAGATTATGGTGGAGGGGAGATGGCAGGAAGTGCAGTATGAAGGTCGGGGGTTGATTTGTTTCAAGTGTGGGAGAGTGGGGCATAAGGAGCCTTGTCCTTATAAGCAGCAGGATGTTAAGAAGGATGATAAGATGGTAGAGGATGCAGGGAGGGTGGTTGATGGAGGAATGAGGTCGGAGGTTTTGAAAGGGGAGAGGAATGTATATGAGGAGGCTAATTCCAAACCTGATTTTGGTCCTTGGCTACTGGATAGTGATAGGCGGGCTCGTAAGGATGTGAGGAAGGTCAAGAATTTTGGCCCATGTAAGGGTTTGGTTGAGACAGTAAAAGGAAGCAGATTCTCTGTTCTTGACCCTAAGATGTTGGATGCGGATGAGGAAGTTGGTGGGGAACTGGTAGGAGGATCCTCTGGTAATTTGGTGGAATCAGGTAATGTTTTGAAGGGAGATGTGGGTAGACTGGGGTCCAGCAGGGGATTGGAGGATGGCTCTTCTTCTCTCCGCATTTCTGGCAGCCTGGATAGATGGAGGAACAAAGGAACGAAGATACTAGTGAATCCATCTACTGTGAGGAGTGCATTCAGAGGATCTAATGTCAAGGAAAAGATGGGAAGTAATGCTCTGGTGTTATTTTCTCCTAAAAGTAATGTGTCGAGTGAGCAAGCTAGTAAAGAAACAAACAGTTTGGGAGTCAGATTTACTGGGGGGAAGAGGAAACCATTGGGGGATATTTCTAATTCTGAGGATAGAACTTCTATCAGTTCAGAGAATGACAGTCCTTTGAGAGGTGGGAATGTTTATTCTGAAGGGAATGCTTTGAATGCTATGGAGGTTGGGGGCTTGGCCTTGTCCAGAACTGACCTTTCCTAGGTTAGTGCTAATCTGGTACTAAAGATTTGCTAATGGATATTTTATTTTAGAATTGTAGGGGGGCAACAAAGAAGTCCTTTAGGCTGGAAGTTAAAGAATTGATTGGTATGCATAAGCCTGATATCTTTGTCATTGCTGAGCCTAGGATTTCAGGGGAGGATGCAAAGAGAGTTATAAGGAGGATGAATTTTAAGGGTGTTCATGTTGTTGATGCTGTTGGATTTTCTGGAGGTATTTGGCTCTCTGTTGGAATAAGAATGTGCTGGATATTCATGTGAGGATATCTTCAAATCGGTTTATTCATGGGATTATTAAGAGGCAGGGACTTGCTGATGATGCTTGTACTGTTATGTATGCTAGTCCCCTTAGGATGTCAAGATGGAGGATGTATGAGGAAATAGAAAGTTTAAGCTCTGATATGAGGCTGCCTTGGCTATTGATTGGGGATTTCAATGATTACGTGGGTTCTCATGAGAAGCTGGGAGGGGCTCCTCCTTTGGCTAGGTGTAGAAGATTTAGCAATTTCCTTTCCTCCGGTGGATTGATGGATGTTGGGTTTTATGGAGGGCAGTTCACTTGGTGCAACTTAAGGCAAGGTGTGGCAAGGGTTTATGAAAGATTAAATAGGGCTGTGGCTAATGCTGATTGGTGCTCCTACTTCCCTGATGCTCATGTTTGTCATCTCCCTAGAGTTTTTTTGATGATTTCCCTATCCTTTTGAAAGGTAAAACAGCCGCTACCTCTCTCCCTTCTTCTCGGCCATTTAGGTTCCAGGCTGTGGCTGAAGGAGGAAGGATTTGATAGCTTTGTTGAGGAGAATTGGGGAGCTAGGGATGCTGACTTCTCTGGAAAGTCTGCTGAATTTGTATGTAAAGTTAAAGAGTGGAATAAGAATGTGTTTGGAAATCTGTTTAAGAAGAAGAGATGGCTGAGGAATAGAATTGCTAGGGTTCAAAAGGAGATGATCAGCTCTAATTCTCACTATCCCAGGACTCTGGAGAAGGAGCTAATTTGTAGATATGAGAGGATGATAAGTCAAGAAGAAATGTGTTGGTATCAAAAGTCTAGATGTAACTGGCTTTTGCAGGGTGACAGGAACACTAGATTCTTCCATTTGACTACACTTTGCAAGCGCAGGAGATTAAAGGTGAGGATGCTGAAGGATGAGGAAGGAAGGTGGGTGACAAAGCCTGAGGAGATTCTTTCTTTATGTAATAGCTTTGTTAGGAAGCTATTTAAAGAGGAGGATTACTTGAGACTGGAGCTCCAGCACTCGTGGGGTCATAGGGTCTCTGAGGAGGAGGGTTCTAAGCTAGATGCTAAGGTGTCTGAGGAGGAGTTCAGGAAGGCACTATTTCATATGAAGCCTTGGAAGGCTCCTGGGGTGGATGGATTACATGCAGGGTTCTTTCAACATTTTTGGTCCAAGATTAAGCTGGATTTGGTGGAGTTAGTCAGAGGGGCTTCGGAGACTGGAAGATTCAATGAGGAGCTGAATAAAACCCTTATAGTTCTTATTCCAAAAGTTAATATTCCTGAACAGCTGAAACAATTTAGACCCATCAGCCTAATCCCAGTAGCCTATAAGGTTATTGCTTAAGTAATGGTGGGAATGATGAGGGGGTTGATGCAGAAGTTAATTAGCCCATATCAATCTAGCTTTGTCCCTGGTAGACAAATATTGGATAATATTGTTATTGCTCATGACACAGATTGATGGCTCAGTAACCAACTCTTGGTCCTAGAGCAAATAGGGGACTCAAATCCCTTTTATCCACCTCTCAAAGTATCAAAGAAATAAGTCAATGGTAGTAAAATCAGCATTCAAACTGAAAGTTTTAACTTTTATTGCAGCAAGTCCTAGAGCAAATAGAGATTACTATTCCCTTTTATCAGCCTCTCAAGGCGTCAAAGAAGAGTGGTAAAATCAGTATTCATACTGAAAGTTTTGAACTTTTAGTTGCAGTGAGAATTATGAGAGGTACAGATGAAACTGTGCCAATAGAAGAAGGCAAAGACGGCTAACCCAAAATGTTGTGACGCACATGGTTGATTATGGACTGCAAGTCACCACAATAAATGAAAAATTGGAGCACATTTAGCCTTGTTGTAAGGTGATAAAATGTCTATAGTCTATGCACAATGCGAACAATTACGTTGAGGAAAGTCATTTCAATATAAACCTACTTATCATTGGAAAAATGATAAAACTCTTAACATCAAGTTCTCAGTAAGGATGCCCCAGATCGGTTGGATCTCAATTCAAAGGATCCCAATCAAGAAAAGAGGTTTCACCCGTTTCATTTCGGTTTCGAAGAGAGACGCCACAAAAATGCTACTGATGAAACTTGATTTCGGCCTGTTTCGTTCGGTTTCATTCAATTGCTGCTGAAACTTGATTTCGACCTGTTTCGTTCGGTTTTATTCGATTTCGGCTGAAACCAAGTAATTTTGTTTTCGGTCGGTTTCAGCCGAAACCGTTTCGTTCAGTTTCGTTCAGTTTCGTTCAAGTTCAGTTTCGTTCAAAATCAAGTGATTTTGGTTTCGCTCGGTTTCGGCTAGTTTTGACCGAAACCAAGTGGTTTCTGGTTTCAATCGAAACATCATTTCTTTCAATAAAATTTTCAATAAAATATGAGTTTGTATTTAAATTTGTCAACCTATTTGAATTATATACATAAAAATATTTATTAACATTATAAAAATTATAAAAACTCTAAAATTATATTGAAATGTTAAAAATCAAATGATGAAGGTAGATAAGATATGACTAGGACAGAGGTGGGCCTCTCCACGTCACCCTCCACATCACCCCAAAAACAAAAACCACCCAAAAACACACTCAAGTTCGAACAATACCCAAAAACAAACTCCCCCATTTTACCCCCTGACGATACCAACGCAGACACCCACTTCTCACTCCTTATCGTTTGCACACGTGCACCACATTCTGTTTGTGTGGTTTTTTTTTTGCGATGTGTACTGTGTGCACGGGTTATTTCTAGTAATATTATAAAATTCTTTAAAATTCTTTAAAAAAATTATTACAAATGCATTGCTATAGACATATATACATAAAATTCATATAAATCCAAAACAAAAAAAATGAAAATGAAACACGCAAAAATGTGTGAAACAAAAAATGTTTTCCAATGGCTGAAAACGAAACCAAGTTCTCAAACTTTGTTCCCAATTATAATGTTCATCCGCTGCAATCATGAAGCCACACCCTAGCAAATAACAAAAGTTATATAAATACCCTCATCATCCTGCTTGAGTTGTCCTGTAAGCCCTTGAAAAGGACTGCGAAGGTTGCATTGCCCCCTCCTCTGCATGAAACTGATACTGATATCTTTTACAAATTGTTTGTTAATTCGTACAACTGCCTTTAAATTCTAACCGACTCAACATCTTCTAATTACACTGATAGCAAGCACAACCCTCCATAGGATCCTAAGTGCATACTGTAAAAGTTATAACAATTACCTTAAATATTCAAAGCGCACATCAAAATTATAAGCTATAACTTTCTAGATCAAGCATCTATTACTTGTCCACGGCCAGAAATTTAGGTGTTTTGCTTGGAGGGACATAGCTTCAGCTACAACAATCACACAGCATACATAAATAGAGTGATCTTGACATGTAGCCATCTACAGCTAGGGATGTTCGCAGAACAGGTCGGGTGGATTTTTGAGAGATGTTGCACCCAAACCAGAAATTTTAGCAGGGGTTTTGAGAGGCGCGAAATATTCAGGGTTGGCATCCGTGTCAGCATTTTCAAAGTCAAGTGGAAGCATACATGTTTAGCTTGTGGTTCCCAAATGCTATTCCCAAACATTGTCGTATTGACATAAATTAAATGTAGATTAAATGTAGAAATCTGTATTCTAGTTTATATATTTGTACATATGACAATGTTTGGGAATAGCACACGCTCATATATAGTCATATTTCAACCACTCATTTGATATCTAATAAAGGTTCATGTGATAGGTATATATATATAGGCATATGATTCATCTGTACTTATAATTTCACATATAGAAGTACTAGTCATAACCCATGACTAGAGGTCACGGGGCATTCAAAATATTCCTCCGAAATTTCAACCCATTCAAAATCCCCCCTAAAAGTTTGCAAAAAAATTTGCAGCCACCTTCTAAATATCCCCCTAACAAAAAAATTTAACCACATTCAAACTATTTAGTTCCCCTAGAGAATTTTGTTCCCTCCAGATTTAGTTCCACCTAAAATTTTAAATTAAAATTTAGTTCCCCAAGAGAATTTAGTTTTCCCAAAAAAATTTAGTTCCCTCAAAATTTAGTCCCTTTCAGATTTAGATCTCCCCAAAATTTAAAATTTTAGTTTCTCAAATTTTATCCCTCCAGATTTAATTAGTTCCCTCCAAAAATTTAGGATTTTTCCCTCAAAATATTCCCATCAAAATTTTACCCCAAAAGTTTAGAGTTTTCCCTCCAAAAAATTTCACAAACTCTCGTCCTACTCATTGATTTCTCAAGGTTCAATCCTAGCCGTCTTTCTACCCACCCATTTTGTCCTAGTCAGCAACCACATTCAAAAACATCCCTCAATTGTATAATAGATTAATACATCCAAGTCTTATATGTAACATAAAGCATACAAAATGAGGGCACAAATTACATGTGCATACGTATGAGTGTATGACTTTAATTTCATATTGGGGGCAGTCTGACTTCAGTTAGAATTCCGCCAGGCAACCCACCCAAAATCTGTAATTTTTTTGGTTGAGTGTAGGTTCAACCGGACCCAATAACACCCCTACTGACTTCTCCAAATGTGTGTGATCTGTATGAAATTCCTCAAGACAGTGGAGCATAAGCTATGAAGCACTTAGCAAATGCCAAAAATAATAATGAGATTTAATAGTCCCTGTTGAAAGAGGAATCATCCTTGGACATAAGATTCATACACCTACCAGGCTGAAAACAAGAAGTTCCTCAGTGTAATGATGTCCAAAATCAAGTTTTGGTCACAGTCAACAACAATTAAAAGCAATGTAAGGAAATGTTTTATCAATTTGGTCTTTGACATACATTACATGTGTTGAAATGAAGAAATATTTCCTGCCATAATAAAAATTTTAAACTACCGACCGACAAGCACCAACTACAAATTTTATATCCTTCACCTGCATACCTAATCTCTGCTGTCTGGATGATTTTATGATTCTAACTGTAAGGACTGATCATGCTCCATGTTACTGCATTATCATAAGACCTGGGGAAATAATCTCTCCATATGGATCCAAACTCATCTACTATGGCCCATAACACTTCATATCGGGTGAATCGCTTTAACCTTTTCAATAACTAATAGGGATGAGAATGGGCATGCCCAAAGCCCGATTGGGATTCCAATTGGGCATGCCACATCATCATCCCCACAAATCCTTCACTAATTCTTTCTAGAATTAGTGAAGGAATTGTGGGGATGATGACGTGTCATGCCCAATTGGAAGCCCAATCGGGCTTTGGGCATGCCCATTCTCATCCCTAATAACAATGCCTTGTAAAATATTTGAAAACAAAGTGCAATCAAAAATACTTCCCACAAGTGTAAAATAAATACCTTCTGATTTCAACAAATGCATTACACACGTCGATTAATGGATTCCTACAGATTAATTATTCATTAACATGTATCTGCTACATATGTCAAGCCAGTTTGAACAATCAACACAAAATGGATTCTCAGCAAGTTACAGCACAGGTAAGTCATTCGTTATTTTGCATGCGTCTGTCATCCAAAGCAGTTGAGCATCTCCTATTGGAACCCATCCAATAGAAGCAATTACAAATGTGGAATGTTGGGATTTTGCTTCTTGTTAGCCTGTAGTGTATGGTATGTTCTTCATATGCCCTGTTTGGTAACAAGTGCTAGCAAGTGTTAGATGTTAACACTTGCCAAACACTCAAAAGTAAGCGGGTCTTTGATGCGGTCGTATACCGCAGACGGTGCGCGGGCACGGATCGGGCAGCGGATTCGGGCATGGGAGCAACCAATTGATGCGGTCGTGTACCACAGAAGGGTCAAGGACTCGGGCGTGGGAGCGGTCGTGGGTTCGACTTAGTATTTTCCTAGTTTTGCTTTATGCAATACCCTTTATGTGTTGAAATTGTCTGTGTATTTAGTAATTTGTTAGGAGAGTATTTAAGGGGCTTAACCCTAATTGTGTGACGCATCGAATTATTGAGACAATCGTCACTTTGACGGCTAGGTTTGGAGATTAGACTTGATCCATTAATTCAAGTTTGGGAGAAGATCTACTCCAGAATAGATCAAGTTTTCTCTTTATTCTATCAATTATCTTTTCCATTTTAAATTTCCACTCAAAAAGCGGAGCTTTTGATACGATTAACCCTAATCGTATCAATTTGGTATCAGAGCCTTAAGATCCGATGGCTGGAACTAGGGCAAAGACGACCGCGGAACTTGTAAAAGAGAAATTCGATGGCAAATTTAAAGAAGTGAACAAGAGGCTCGACGGGCTTCAAGGCGAGCTCAACGGTATCCTGCAGGAGATGAAGGGGGTTGCTAAGGCCTCCTACATCCAAGATATTCTTCAGATCCTTCGACAGCAACAGAAACAACCCGAATCTGAGGCTATGGCATCGACATTGAAAAATCTGAAATTTTCTTTAGATCCAGATCTGCAATTTTCAGATCCAGATCTGCAATTTTCAGATTCAGATCTGGAATTTTCTTCAGATCCAGATCTGGAATATTCAGACCCAGATCTAGAATATTCAGACCCAGATCTGGAATATTCAGACCCAGATCTGAAGATGATTGGGGAGCATTTCCGGCAACCTCCCCGCCACGGGGAGGTGCGTCGACCACCGGAGGGGGGGTGGCCACCCCTCCGGCAGCATTTTGGGGGGCCGATTGTAGGGATCGTCTAACCCTTGCAATACTAACAACACACACTAGAGGGGGGTGAATAGTGTAATGGCAATAAAATTGTCCAAATAAAATTTAACTTGCAGATGCGAAATTATAAATGCAAGAGGAATTAAATGGCACAATCAAATCAAACGCAAACACAAAGTTTTACCCTGGTTCCCCAAACTTGGGTACATCCAGCTACACCAATATCCACTATATTTCCACAAGAGAAGTGAATACAAATCTCACAAGGAGATACCCCACAAAGAGGATTTATGCCCTACACAAGGACCCAACCAATCCTACACGAGGATCACGACTCCCACAAAGAGAATCACTAACTCCCACTCAGAGAATTAGGGTTAGCCCTACACTAGGACACTCAAACTCCCACAAAGAGAGTTACTCCCACAGAGAGAGTTCCTAGTCCCACAAAGAGACAATCTCCCACAAGGAGAAAATCCTAATCCCACAAAGAGAAATAGGAAAACAGTTTACACCTTGTAAAGTAAATACTCTTACCTATGCCTTGAGATGCTTACTCGTGAATGAATGCAAGGCATGGAAGAGGATCTCCAAGTGTTGGAATATGCTTGAGAGCACTTGGATGATTTCCCTTGAGCTGGACTTCAATGCATGAAGAAAGATGAATGCTCAAATAGAGGGAAATGAGGGAGCTTGAGAGTGGCTTATTGATCTCTTGAGATTTTCTATAGAATCAAGAGTTTATCAAATGTTGTCAAGAGTTCTCAAGAAAGGCAGCACATATATATATATGAAACCTATATCAAGCCCAGAAACCCAAAGAAACAGCCAGAAAATCAAATCAGCAACGGCTAAAAATTGGGTGAAAACGACAGGAACAGTCAACTGATGATCATAAGACAGTCGACTGATCAACGGCTAGAAAATATCCAACGGCTATAATCTGAGCCAGGACAGTCGACTGACGAAGTCAATACAGTCGACTGACAAACAGGACAGGCGCCTGTTAATCCTTCAGCAGACGACTGCTGCAGGGGATGGAACGAAACAGAGAGCTGCACTCTTTCTCCAATTCTTCGCACAGGCGACTGGTGTTAATACTACAGTCGACTGTCGGATAGTCAGGCGACTGTATATTCTTCATCAGTCGACTACTGTAAAGTATGGAGAGAAGACAGAGAGATGCAGAGATTGCACTTACGCTAGACAGGCGACTGTTGGCCAAATCTCAGGCGACTGTAAATATACAGGCGACTGGGAACTGATTGACAGGCGACTGTGCGTAAAGCTCAAGTTTGAGTCGATAGAAATGTTGACTTGAGCAGTGCATATCAGGCGACTGTAGAAGGATCTACAGGCGACTGGAAATCACCCAGTCGACTGTTTTTCCCTCATCAGACGACTGACCGAAAGAGTGAACCTATTGGGTTGGATTCTATGATAATCCTAAGGTTCACTAAGATGGTTAAATGCCTGAGCATGAATGAGTAAACCATCTAGCAAGGCATTACATCAACCCTAGACACAAAAAGAGAGAGAAAGCAATAAAGTAAATTACATGGATTACAATTGCTTTCAAAAGAGTCTAAGTCTTCAATCTTGATGCCTTGATTGCTCTCCATCATCTCCAAGCTTTGGCACTCCTTGAGTCCAAACTTTGGCTCTTCTTCACATGATGTCCATCCTTACACCAAGTGATTAGTCTCCAATAAAGATATCCTTGAGATAAACTGAGACTAAAATATGAGATTCATTAGCAACAACATAATGTTGTGATCATCATCAAAATAAGATTGGTATGAAACACCAATACTCAACACGACGAACCCCCAGGAGGGGCGACAGGTGCCGCCCGCCCCTCCAGGGGCTGCGGCAGTCCCCCGGCGCATCAGCGGAGGGCAGTCGACCCAAAATTTGGGCCGGCGGGTCCCACCTTGGCTCGACGATATTCTGCCAGACGTTAATGAAAGCGGTGGAGACCAATCTCATCCGTTTGACCCGGGAGGAGGCGTGCAATTTACTTGGAACGGATGGCCCACGGACGTCATGCACCACCTTGAGGACAAGGTGGATTTTCAGGGACGGAGTAATGATGCGGTCGTATACCGCAGACGGTGCGCGGGCACGGATAGGGCAGCGGATTCGGGAGTGGGAGCAACCAATTGATGCGGTCGTGTACCACAGAAGGGTCAAGGACTCGGGCGTGGGGGCAGTCGTGGGTTCGACTTAGTATTTTCCTAGTTTTGCTTTATGCACTACCCTTTATGTGTTTAAGTTGTCTGTGTGTTTAGTAATTTATTAGGAGAGTATTTAAGGGGCTAAACCCTAATTGTGTGAGGCATCGAATTATTGAGACCATCGTCACTTTGACGGCTAGGTTTGGGGATTAGGCTTGATCCATTAATTCAAGTTTGGGAGAAGATCTATTCCAGAATAGATCAAGTTGTCTCTTTATTCTATCAATTATCTTTTCCATTTTAAATTTCCACTCAAAAAGCTGAGCTTTTTGATACGATTAACCCTAATCGTATCAATTTGGTAATGATGCGGTCGTATACCGCAGACGGTGCGCGAGCACGGATCGGGCAGCGGATTCGAGCGTGGAAGCAACCAATTGATGCGGTCGTGTACTGCAGAAGTGTCAAGGACTCGGGAGTGGGAGCGGTCGTGGGTTCGACTTAGTATTTTCCTAGTTTTGCTTTATGCACTACCCTTTATGTGTTTAAGTTGTCTGTGTGTTTAGTAATTTGTTAGGAGAGTATTTAAGGGGCTTAACCCTAATTGTGTGAGGCATCGAATTATTGAGACAATCGTCACTTTAACGGCTAGGTTTAGGGATTAGGCTTGATCCATTAATTCAAGTTTGGGAGAAGATCTACTCTAGAATAGATCAAGTTTCATCTTTATTCTATCAATTATCTTTTCCATTTTAAATTTCCACTCAAAAAGCAGAGCTTTTTGATACGATTAACCCTAATCGTATCAATTTGGTATCAGAGCCTTAAGATCCGATGGCTGGAACTAGGGCAAAGACGACCGCGGAACTTGTAGAAGAGAAATTCGACTGCAAATTTAAAGAAGTGAACAAGAGGCTCGACGAGCTTTAAGGTGAGCTCCACGGTATCCTGCAGGAGATGAATGGGGTTGCTAAGGCCTCCGACATCCAAGATATTCTTCAGATCCTTCGACAGCAACAGAAACAACCCGAATCTGAGACTAGGGCATCGACGTTGACAAATCTGAAATTTTCTTCGGATCCAGATCTGGAATTTTCTTCAGATCCAGATCTGGAATTTTCAGATCCAGATCCAGATCCAGATGATTGGAGAGCATTTCCGGCGACCTCCCCGCCACGGGGAGGTGCGTCGACCACCGGAGGGGGGTGGCAACCCCTCCGGCAGCATTTTGGGGGCCGGCGAACCCCCAGGAGGGGCGACAGGTGCCGCCCGCCCCTCCAGGGGCTGCGACAGCCCCCCGGCGCATCAGCGGAGGGCAGTCGACCCAAAATTTGGGCCGGCGGGTCCCACCTTGGCCCGACGATATTCTGCCAGACGTCATTGAAAACGGTGGAGACCAATCTCATCTGTTTGGCCTGTGAGGAGGCGTGCAATTTACTTGGAACGGATGGCCCACGGACGTCATGCACCACCTTGAGGACAAGGTGAATTTTCAGGGGCAGAGTAATGATGCGGTCGTATACCGCAGACGGTGCGCGGACACGGATCGGGCAGTGGATTCGGGCGTGGGAGCAACCAATTGATGTGTTCGTGTACCGCAGAAGGATCAAGGACTCGAAGTGGGAGCGGTTGTGAGTTCGACTTAGTATTTTCCTAGTTTTTCTTTATGCACTACCCTTTATGTGTTTAAGTTGTCTGTGTGTTTAGTAATTTGTTAGTAGAGTATTTAAGTGGCTTAACCCTAATTGTGTGAGGCATCGAATTATTGAGACAATCGTCACTTTGACGACTAGGTTTGGGGATTAGGCTTGATCCATTAATTCAAGTTTGGGAGAAGATCTACTCCAGAATAGATCAAGTTGTCTCTTTATTCTATCAATTATCTTTTCCATTTTAAATTTCCACTCAAAAAGCTGAGCTTTTTGATACGATTAACCCTAATTGTATCAGTCTTAGCTTGTAACCAATGCTTCAGTGCGGAGGGTAAAGTTGTCTTCTTTATAGAAGTATATTTATACACGTCCTTATTTTTTAAGGTAAAAATTACTGTTATTACTCCAACTCGGGAGAAGAATTACTATCAGTTGATTGGATTAACACCTACACATACAAGGTAACACCCTCAGTTATGTCTTCCAAAAATTTCTATCCCATGTTAACACACCTCGCTTACCAATCAGGGTCCTTGGAAAAGAAAAGGAGTGACAGTTTGAAGCAGACACGAACATCCTAGTTTCTAGAATTTTGATATGGAGACAAGGCAAAATCTTAAGGATATGAGGAAAGATGTTATATTTATATGTGTATACCAATTATTGCATTCACGATGCATGTACATGCATTTATATGTCAGTTTCAATTATCACTCATAATGCTTGTATTATGATGTTTTAAGAACTAATGATTTAACCTATTAATAATATGCATACCTCACAGTCATCAAATACAGGTAGTCATCATGATAGAATAATCTTTTTAAGGTCAAGAATTGATGAAACAGAATCTATTGCTATCTATGTATGGAAAAGCTGAACAAACAAACCATCCACAACATATGAACTTGCAAACAGCATTACGGTAATGAAGGCTTATGATTTACGCCATATGATAAGGTACGCAATCACAAAATTAGTTGTCATGCTCAAGTCACCCTATGTAATAGCACGTCTGCTATCATAATGAAATTGTAGACCAAGGTTTGAAGTCTCAGTTTCGGTCTAGGTTTCGTTCTTCCGAAAAATTAGGTTTCGGTTTCGTCCGTTTCGGTGGTTTCAGATGTAAGTTTTAGTTTTGTTTCGTCCGTTTCGTTTGGTACAAATACTTAAAAAACATATCAAATACTCTCAAATACTAATGCATTAAATATTACTTTAAAACATAGTACTTGTTGTAAACGTGATGGCTATGGAATCCATAGCCATGTATTTATAGCAATAGGCTTACATAATGGGTGGATACCCACTAACGGATTGAGCCCCCAAAAGCCCGTTTATAACACTTCCCTTTATCCATCCATTGTTGTAAGCCGTGATAAACGCTTCAGGGTTCACAGAGCTTATCTGATCATGGGTCTATTGATACTTCTGGATCCCAAGTTTAAGGGTACTTGCCTCGTTAAAACCTTTGCCAAGGAAACCCCAGTGGAAAAAACCAGTGGCTTAGGGAAAAGAGTACAAGTCTCCGTAACTTCCCATGATCGATGGATAACATCAGGGGTGGATACTCCTGGATCCAAAGTTGATGTGGCTGCCTCGTTAAAACCTTTGGCTATGAAAACCTCAGTGGGAAAAACCAATAGCCAAGGAAAAAGAGTACAGCGCTACATTAACTCCCCCTGAAAAGTACAAGCTTCAGGCTTGTAAGTCTCTCAACTGCCTCATCCCAATTCCTAGTACAAGTTTTCTAAAGGTACTGCGAGGTAAAGCTTTAGTATATAGATCTGCCAGGTTGTTGCAAGACTGGACCTGCTGGATGTCGATCTGGTTGTCTACTTGCTGTTCATGCGTCCAGAAGAGCTTGGGGGAAATGTGCTTTGTCCAGTCACCTTTGATGTAGCCACCTCGTAGTTGAGCGATGCAGGCAGCATTGTCTTCATACATGGTGGTCGATCCAAGATCTCCCGTCTTCAGGCCGGTGGTCCTGAGGATATGGTAGATGACTGATCGAAGCCAAAAGCATTCTCTGCTAGCTTCGTGGATCGCAATGAGCTCGGAGTGGTTGGATGAGGTCGTTGTCGATGTCTGCTTCACGGATCTCCATGAGATGACCGTCCCACCGTCCGTGAACACGAAACCGGTCTAGGACTTTGCGGTGTGTGGGTCTGACCTGTATCATGCATCTGCATAACCGACTAAGTCGGAGGATACACCTTTCTTGAAGTAAAGTCCCATGTCCACAGACCCTTGGAGGTAGCGCAGAAGTTGCTTCACTCCGTTCCAGTTGCGCTTTGAGGGCGCTGAACTGTATCTGGCTAGTAGGTTAACTGCGAACGCTATATCGGGACGCGTGCAGTTTGCCAGGTATAGGAGTGCTCCAATTGCACTTAGGTATGGTACTTCAGGACCCAGTGTTTCCTCCCCCTCTTCCAGCGATCGGAAGGGGTCTGTATCAACATCCAATGATCTGACGACCATTGGTGTGCTAAGCGGATGAGATTTGTCCATAAGAAAGTTTTTCAGCACTTTCTTTGTGTATGTCGATTGGTGTAACAGGATTCCTCCGCTTAAGTGTTCAATTTGTAAGCCTAGGCAGAACTTCGTTTTGCCAAGATCTTTCATCTCAAAAGTCTGTGTGAGACTTTTGGATATCTCACCTATCTCTTCAGGAGATCCGATGATGTTCAGGTCGTCTACGTAGAGGGCAATAATTACAAATCATGTTCCCTTTGCTCTTATGAAGATGCAAGGGCAGACTTCATTTGTTGTGAATCCTTGTTGCACTAGGAATTCACTGAGTCTGTTATACCACATTCTACCTGACTGTTTTAGACCATACAGTGATCTTTGAAGTTTGACAGAATAGACGTCCCGAGGTCTTTCTGTCATTTTTGCCGGTAGTTTATATCCGTCTGGGATTTTCATATAGATGTCCTTATCTATATTTCCATATAGGTATGCAGTCACAACGTCCATGAGCTGCATATCTAGGCCTTCCTTTGTAGATAGGCCAATGATGAAACGGAAAGTGATCGCATCCATAACCGGGGAATAGGTATCGTCATAGTCTATTCCTGGACGTTGGGAAAAACCTTGTGCAACAAGGCGCGCTTTGTAGCGCACGATCTCATTATTCTCGTTTCTTTTTCTCACGAATACCCATTTACATCCCACAGGTTTAACACCCTTTGGTGTGAGGACTACAGGTCCAAAAACTTTGCGCTTCGAGAGTGCGTCCAGCTCTACTCCTATTGCCTCGTTCCACTTTGGCCAATCCTCTCTGCGTTTACATTCTGCTAGAGAGCGTGGATCGGTCTCATCGTCGTATTCAGTGACGTGAGTGGCAATAATGAGCGCGAAGTTATCATCGATGATTGTGCTTTTTCTGTCTAGTACCTCCCCAGTACTACATAATTTAATGATATTTCTCCTACATTTTCCTCTTCAGGGGTTGTTAGGAGGGGAGAGGTGGCTGGGCTGAGCTCAGCATCCTGTGGTGGTATCGTTATTATTGCTCCAGGATTTTTCCTCTTTCGAGGGTTCATCTTTGGAGCCAGGAGGTCGTCCTCTCTTTTGTTGAGGTGCGGCCGCTTCTGCTGCATGTGGATTGCATCCATCTTTGGGTATGTCAATCCTAGCTGGCGTATTTGCAGCAGGGACGTATGATCTGACAATCTTCTGGTTGTCAGTGAATTTGTCCGGTAAAATTGAACTGTGTTTTGAATTTGAAGGATCTTCAGGATCTCATCTTCACATTGGTTTGTACGCGGATCAAAATGGGATAAAGTTTGTGTCTCATGAAATGGTCTTTGAAGCTTCTGGCTTCTGAGTGTTAATGCCTAGTTTGGGAAAAGTGCTTTCATCAAACTCACAATCTGCTAGACGTGCCTTGAAGGCGTCCCCCGTAAGGGGTTCTAGGTATCTAATGATCGATGGTGAGTCGAAACCAATGTAGATACCTAGTCGCCGTTGAGGACCCATTTTGGTCCTCTGTGGTGGTGCCATGGGGACATAGACAGCATATCCGAATATCCTCAGATGAGAGATATCCGGCGGGTTCACATATGCAAGTTGCATCGGAGAATAAGATTGACTACCTGACGGTCGTAATCTTATTAGCGATGCAGCGTGCAAGATGGAATGTCCCCATGCATTCACTGGCAACTGGCATTGCATCAACAATGGACGAGCAATCCATTGTAGTCTCTTTATAAGAGATTCGGCTAACCCGCTCTGCGTGTGAACATGAGCTACATGATATTCAACTTCTATGTCGGTTGCTTGGCAGTAGTCTAGGAAGACTTGTGATGTGAATTCCCCAGCATTGTCCAGACGCAATTTCTTGATCTGGTTATCTGGGAAATGTGCCCGCAACTTTATGATTTGTGCCAGTAGCTTTGCAAAGGCTACGTTGCGGGTGGACAGGAGGCACACATACGACCATTTGGAAGATGCGTCAATCAGTACCATGTAGTACCGAAATGATCCGCTTGCGGGGTGAATAGGCCCGCAAATGTCACCATGTATTCTCTCTAAGAAGCTCGGAGACTCAGAGTCCACCTTCAGGGGGGATGGTCTCATAATCAATTTCCCTTTGTGACAAGGGGGACAAGAAGATGCACCCTTTCAAAGTAGCTTCAGGCTTTTCGAGTTAATTCCACGGGATTGGGATATGATGTGGCGCATCATATTCCTTCCAGGTGTCCTAGTCTAATGTGCCAGAGTTGGAATTCTGGTTGATTATTGCACTTCTGGTGCTCGAGATTGTTTGCTTCCATTGCTCTTATCCTTGTATGGTACAGACCCGACGGGAGTCCCTCAAAACGCTCAACGGTGGTTTTAGCACCGTCTTTATAAGACGTTACATACAGGAATTCTCTGTTTTGTTTACTCACCGTCTCAAGGTGGTATCCGTTTAAACGGATATCTTTAAAGCTTAACAGATTTCTATGTGAGCTAGGAGAGAAAAGCGCATCTTTTATTAGTAGTTTTGTTTTGTTGGGGAGCATAAAATGTGCTTCCCCTGATCCTTCAATACTTCCTGATGGACCGGATATTGTATTCACGGTTCCATCGTATTTATCAATGCTTTGAAAAAAGCAGATGTCTTGGAGGATCGTGTGCGTAGAGACACTATCCAATAGGCATTTGTAATTCATCTAGTTATAAGAGAGAAATGTCGTAGTATAAGGCACAAGAGAAAATATACTACGAATAATTATTCAATGTCTGAAAAGTTCATGCGACATGCTAGAATTAAAACAAGCAGAAAGTATATTGTTTTTCAAACAAAAATTACAATGCATGGAAAAAATAGATAATGCATCAGTCGAGCAGATCATCGTTTGAGAAGTCCTCAGCGATGAACCTGATTGGTGCCAGGTCTTCTTGTTCCACCAGGTTTGTCTCAGCTTGTTTCTGGCTCGCTTTGTATAAGTTCTGTAGGTGGCGTGGAGTCCGACAATTCCTGGACCAGTGTCCAGTCATGCCACACCTGTGGCACTTATCTTCACAGTCCTTTCTGGGGGCAGATGTCTGGCCGTCGTCCTTTCTCTTCCACACATTTTTCTTCTTCCCCTCATTGTTGGTTCTGGGAGGGGGTCCTCTAGCCTGCTTCTTCATCACCTTACCCTTCTGGGGTTTGCCTTTGAAGTTGCTCCTCTTCTTCTGGGAGGAGCTGTGATGCGCTTCAGGCGCAGAAGCAGTGCCGGTAGGGCGTGAGTTATGGGTGGACAGAAGGAGGCATCTATTCTGCTCTGCCATCAGAAGGCATGAGAGAAGTTCTGAGTATTTCGTGAACTTTCGTTCACGATACTGTTGCATTAGTATAACATCCTTCTCGTGGAAGGATGTATACGTCTTCTGTAACATGCGCTCCTCCGTCACCTTTTCACCACACAACTTCAGGCGTGAGGTGATGCTAAAGAACGCCGAGTTGTACTCGGCGATAGACTTAAAGTCTTGGAGATGGAGGTTCTCACATTCATATCGCGCTCGAGGAAGTATAACATCTCTCTAATGTTTATATCTGTCCTCGAGGGCGGTCCATAACTCATAAGAGTCTTCCACCGTGAGGTACTCGGCCTTCAGGGTCCCATCGATATGACGTCTGATATAAATAATTGCTTTCGTTTTATCTATATCAAAAACCTTATCGCCTACAGCGATGGCATCGCTCAGTCCCTGTGCTCGCAGATGGAATTTTATGTCCAACTGCCAGCTTAAGTAGTTCTTGTCTGTAGCATCCAATACGTCGAAATCGACGCTCGTAATTTTGGTCATTTATCTCTCTAGCATGTATAAAAATAGGCAATAATTGGATATTTTTGCAGAAAAATAAATAATTAAGCATTTCAGACACAGATATTTGATGCGTGGATCGGCTAATCACCATATTAATTACAGTCCATACAGTCCCAAAAAGAAATGAAAGTACAACTCGGGAACCCCGTGGGGCCCTTATTCTTCTGGAATGGTCCTTCATCTTCTTGAGGCATCCGCCGGTCTTGAAATTTTACAAAAATATCATCACTACATTTTTCTCTCTTAAAAAAAGAAAATAATGCAAGGGAAATAATGGTGATAACTAGCCGATCCAAAACCACAGCAAATATGAATATTCGTCGTAGGCAGAAAAAATGCAGCAGGCATTTAATCATCACAGGCAGTTTATTCATTACAGGCAATTAATCATCACAGGCAGTTTATAATGGAAAATGAAAATTTTTCGTTTAAAAATTATTGGACCACTAGGCAACGTCATACACCGTTAGGTTAATTGACTAACGGCAGAGCGGTCGCAGGATCTTCCTAATTTTTAAACGTTTAAAAAATCATATAATCCGAATAAAGTGCGATGAATGAAATCACATGTAATTTGTCCAGATTTTAACGAAAAAAAATCGAATTAAATTTTAAAAAAACATTTGAAAATAGGAAATTTTCGGGGTGAAACCCTAATTGGGGTTTTGGGATACGTGCGCGCAGGGGGGACCGCTGCAGGCGGTAGGGCCCGTCCGTCGTTACTGGCGGCCGGGGGGGTCCGCCGCTGCCGGCGGCGGAAACAGACCGTCGTCGCAGCGGCGGGGTCAGCCCGCCGCTACAGGCGGAGGGGGGAGCCCCCCACCTGCGGCGGCGGGTTCTGCCCGCCGTCTGCAGGCGGCGGGGGAGCCCGCCGTCTGCAGGCGGCGGGGGAGCCCGCCGCCTGCCGGCGGCGGGAACGGCCCGCCGCTGCTAGGGGGTTTCGCCCGCCGCTTCCAGCGACGGGGGCGGCCTGCCGCTGCGAGCGGCGGGGGCGGCCCGCCGCCGCCCCCGCTGCGAGCGACGGCGGTCGCCGCCGCCGCCAGCGAGCGGCGATTTCCGCACGTCGCTTCGAGCGACGGCGGGATTTGCGCGGGTTTTTCGCTCGACGGGGAAAAAATCCCCTATGGTTTAATGATTTTGGAGAAAAAGACGATAAAAACCCAATTTTTGTTGGAAAAATTCAGTTTTGATCTCCAAAATAGCGTTTTTATTGTAAAAAGTTGATTTTTAACAATAAAAACGATGATATTTCATTAAACAGTCGATCCGAGTAATTGGATCTAAACATATGCACATATGAATTTAGATCTAGTGGAAAGAGTTACCTCTAGATCCTACCCGCCGGATCTAGCGACGTTCGGTGAAGGAAGCCCGTGCGCGTCTCGTTCGTCCGTCGGCAGGGGTTCGGCTCAGCCTCAAGCGTGCTGATAACGTGTTGTAAACGTGGTGGCTATGGAATCCATAGCGCTGTATTTATAGCAATAGGGTTGCATAATGGGTGGATACCCACTAACGGGTTGGGCCCCCAAAAGCCCGTTTATAACAGTACTTGATTTCATATTTTAAAACATAGTACTTGATTTGATACTTAAAACATACTCTTTTATTTTAAGTGTTGTTTGTTTGTAGCCTTTTCTTATTTATAAGCCATTCGCATTTCAAATACTAGTGGTGATACTTAAAAACATAGCCTTTTATTTTTAAGTGTTGTTTGTTTGTAGTCTTCTATTATTTATAAGCCAGTCACATTTCAAATTTCAAATATTAGTGGTGATGCTAGTCACATACATATTTTGCTAAACATATTGCATATATTTACATGTTTGCAATTAAAATTCTAAAAGACAATGGCAAACTTGTAAATAAATGCAATACGTTTAGCAAGCAAAATATGTGTGACTAGCAGCACCCACTAAGGCCACTTGCCGAAGTCTCCAGAAATCAAGACCGAGTCACCAAAACCCTAAAATCTCTTCTTCTTGCGGCGAGAGACTCTTCTTCGTCAGGGACGCGGCGAGAGGCGGGCTCTCAAGGTAAGTTTCTCTCTCTTACTCTTCCTCTTTTTTTCTTGTTCTTGTTCTTCTTTTTTATGATGGTAAATCACCTTAATAGGTTTTTTTTTCATTTTTCCTTCTTGATGTTCTTCCTCTTCCTCTTTCTCGCTTCTCTCCTCTTTTTTAAATTGGTTCCAGCCAGAATGGCAACGTTTCGGCAAAAACCGAAACAACCCTCTAGTTTCGATCACAGTAGGCACCAAGCCTGAAACGAAACGGTTGGTACCCCAAAAACCTCTATCCATGTTTTAGACAACCATTTTCATTAATCAAGCGCTAAAGGAACATTCCCATGATGTACAAGAATTAAGCAACAAAGATGTTATGTTCTTACACGGATCTGGTGCATGGATCATGACTGACAAGAGAATATTACAATGTGGCAGAAACAATTCCCACCGACAATATTTCAATTTTGCACTTTTCGAAGAAGTTTACTATGAAGGAATCATCAAAAATTAAATGAAACCCTAATAGGAAAGGAAATGATGAAGTTACTTGTCTAACCTAACAAAATGGACCAAGCATTCAAAGATGATGAATAATCCAACATATCCTTCCATGGCGCTTGAATTTCTGGGTCACAAGGAATACATTACACAAATCTTTTCTGTGAGGTTATTCTAGGTTTTTTCAGCAAGAACTCTTCATGGAACAGTCCCCAAAACGAAATAAATACTTAAACTCGCATATTTACTTCAGATAAACATCTACTGAAGATAAACATCTACTGAAGTATTGTAAGTCTAATATCACTTATCAGATTGCCAGTTTGCCCCAGATGAACTAAGCTAGCTGAGTAATTAAGGGTGCAAACCTAGCATATCTGATATCCTAAATTTTGCATTGGAACGCATGATCCATCTCTCATACAATTAAATAAAGAGCAACATCATGCCCCAAAAGCCATAGCTAATCTACCAAAGGGCCACTTTATAACATTCGTTGGCTCCTAACTAGATTTTGCCAACAAACAACATCAATGACTTCTAGCCGAGCATCATATGCAAAATAAGGCTGCATTTTAGACATTGGTTCTTCATTCGATGGTAAGCCCATTATTGTGCCCACCACCACTGAACCAGACTGCAAATTTCCTCGGCATTACACCACAATAACCCAAGGAGTTCTCTGTACCTTAGCATGCTAAAATTTATCATAACACCCTCTGACCCATGACAAGTAAATCTGATTTTTTATATTTAAATTTTGAGATCTGTCTTTCTGCGGAATTTACAGATTTGGAAAGAAAATTAGTAACGGTTGGTTTAATGTGGTGGAGGGTTAGTAGATGTGTTTAGGAGTTGTTTTATAGAAGAAAAATAATCAAATAATACAACAAGGAGCTGTTTAGGTTTAGATTTCAGATTTAGACTAAAGGAAACAATAAAATGGAAATTTGGGTAAATTAGACAAAATACCCCGAATTATTAGGGATACTAGAACCCCCCCCCCCCCCTATATATATATATATATATATATATATATATATATATATATATATATATATATATATATATATATATAGGGCAATCTTCCATTGCGAAAAAGGGGCTTTTCGCACCGTGCGAAAAGAATTTTATCTTTTTTTTGAAATTTTTTTTTTCAAAAATTCTTTTTTTGATGTTTAATCCATACAAATATATACCCCAGGGAAAATAATGGGTGAACCCGTTGGGCATTAGAGCACCCATCCACCCGTTACAAATTTAACGGTCTCAAAACGTGCGAATTTGATAAAATGCCTTGATCGAAGGCCAAATGACA
The DNA here is from genome assembly GCA_030789695.1 of Scilla litardierei. Classification (NCBI taxonomy): domain Eukaryota; kingdom Viridiplantae; phylum Streptophyta; class Magnoliopsida; order Asparagales; family Asparagaceae; genus Scilla; species Scilla litardierei. The sequence continues at coordinate 33,568 of JAULAV010000097.1, forward strand.
TTATTTCTCAATGATTATTTTTTGAGGGGGGTATAACAACATATAATGAGGGTGGAAAAAAGAATTTTTGAAAAAAAAAATTTCAAAAAAAAGATAAAAACATTTTCGCACGGTGCGAAATGTTCTCATTTGAAAATTTTCCTCTATATATATATATATATACACACACACACACACCCAAATCATTTGTTAAAAATACCCCCATGAGGGGAAACGGCGTTACATTTATCCGTTAACCTTGTTGTCACATGACCCCACATGAACCAAAACACCCTAAACCCGATTAATTACACGTTTAACTAAATGAGACCTACTCAATCACATTTTCACTCAACTTATAATTTCAATTAGACCGCCCTAATGAGGTTTTTAATTATAACACAATCCTAATTCTTTTTATACCTCTTATTTTTTCTATCAAGCATGCGTTCAACTAAGAAAAATGGAAAGAAATTCAAAGTCCTTCTCTAAATCATTCACCTTCTCCGATTGATCACCACCACTTCCTCCTCTTTCTTTGAATAATTGCCCACACTCCTCTAAATCACGGCCACCCCCTCCTCCTCATTTGAGTCACTTCTAACCCTAATTATAGCCCTAACCATAACTATAACCCTAATACAACTATTAATCTAACCTAATTTTTAAACAATAATTTGTATCTATAACCAATCAAAAAAATTTAATTACGAGATTAAATAGAGATGAGACTCACTTCTAGAAAAGTTGATCACTTTGGTTTTTAGGGAATGAATCTAGAAAAGCATAATTCAATAAGGTAAACTCTAGAAACCAGGATAGTTAAAAAGTGTTTTGGGTAATTTACGTATCTTAGAGATGTAGGTTCAATTAGGTTTCAAACATGGCTAGGGTTTTGCTAAAAGAAAAACATTGATTGGAGAAAAGAAAGAAAAAGGTGTGTGCACACCTTTTTTGTGTAAAGCCTTCACACCACCCCAATGTCAACAATCTCATCATATGATGCATCACATCATAGTCCTTGCAACAATAGAGGGAATTTGCAACAGCATCCATTCATCAAGCAAAGTAAATTCCATTCACCTAATTCAGCTTAAAACCCTAATAATAACATACATAAGCCGGATTTAAAAAAATTAAAAAATACCCCTAGCTGATAAAATACTGTAAACAGTCAAGAAATCTTAGAAAATCTAATAAAAATCTTAGAATAATAACTAAAAGTAACTCAAAACTAACAATCTAATGCTTAAATTTACGAAAGGAACATTCTTTAATCTTATAGTAGCTCTTCAATCCCCATCACCTCCTCTAGATACTTGCTTTTGAATTTCAAATTTGCGCAATCTCTATGCCAAAAACCTTCAACTTAATATTCTTATATATGTGCCTTGACACTTTCAGCTAAATTCCTTAATTTACTCTAGAGAAATGGCAACCATCAGTGTATAATATTGAGAGTCATCACAAAGCCTAATCATATTCATATTCCCCAACATCCATAGCATGCACTATAACTAACCAGCTCGATCTTCCTCCCCATCCCGTTTATGAGTATAACGTTTGAAAGCAAGGATCCAAGTACTAGCTAACCACATCATAATACTCTTATCAACATAAAAGCAACCAATATACTCTTCTAATACTTATAGTAAAGCAAGCACATCTGGGTGGTGATTTAATGAGGGCTATCAATTGATCAGCAGAATACCGAGGGGACAAAAAGATACATCTTGTTGTTTTGAGTTTAGGACTCCCTAGGAAACCAAACCTAACTTGGGTATAAAATGGTCGAAGACCAGCCAACCATTAACTCATGCAGTAAAGAATCACAACCTCCTTGTTTCTAATTGCCTAATACTGGAAAGATGAATAAATGGTCATTTCAGTTGTATCCCTATCCCGGTAGCTTTATCATTATCCATATTCCTTACCATAAATAATAAGCATGTGTTGATACCAGTAACGGTGACTATATCTGCTGAATGCTTATGGTATCAGTAACAACAAGGAAAATAGTCTTGTATAATCATGTTTCTTAATTTTATTAAATAATTATCAAACATAATCAAAATTGTTTAAATACCAAGCAATACTTTTGGCAGGCTTTTTAGAATAATTGGTGAAAACTTGATCGCATTATGACGACACATTGTATGACATAGTAATTGGTGCAATAGTAATCTACATATAAATAGTGTATTTCAATTTTTGGATTGATTTATATTTATAGAAGATTAGGTTCCCTGTGAATTCAGTGCAATTTCAAAAATTCCCATGTTGCCCCATCCATACCATCAAATTTCAATTCCTTTTTCTCACTTGCATTTGCTGAAGAGTCTCTAGGTTAGCAAACTAACTGATATTTTAAGCACATGATGGTAGAAGCAATTCAGCAATGATCTCAAGTAAAAGTATTGAAGCAAATTTTTTGTAGTCAGGAGGTAATCTATACACCTCTCTTGTCAAAATGTAGAATTACAAGGACAAATCAATTAAGGTAGCTTTGTTGATAACATGTTTATATCTTATCATATTTCACCTCCAAAGCTAGATCTCATTTTCCTGTCATAGCATTAATCATATCAAAGAAAAAAGCCCATAACCACAACCCCGTTATCAGTCATGAAGTATCTCATGTATGTGTTTGGGTCTATGAATCTATATTACAATTGAGGGAAGGTTTTGAACTTATCCTATGTGGCAGTGTCATGTCAAGTTTTGGGGGGGGAATTTCTTGGATTGAAGGGAAATTTGTTGGGAATACACAAAAGCATTGAAACTTTTTTAAAACTTATTTGTTGGGTGGGCCAAAAGTGGAGGGGAACCGGGGGGTAAAAGTGGAGGGAAACCAACTCATTTAATATTAGTTATGAAAAAAATGTTATGCACACACAATCTCATCCTGGGATGAACGCGGGCTGTGGAAGAATGAACGAGGGAGATGCTACCAACTCATTGATCCGCGTTGCAAAACCTGTAAAATTTCGATCACATCTGCTGATATTTCAGGGGAAACTAAATTTTTGGGAACTAAGATTTTGAGGGGACCTAATAATTATTAAGCTTTAATTATTGATATTTGTTTAAAATTAGTGGGTCCAAGATTTTTAAATGAATCGTACCCCAAAAGCACATGTTATATGTATATTTCGACGCCCGAGCCGAAGGCGCCTGCTAAATTTTTTTACGCTAATTTGTTATTCCGCGCCTAAGGCGCCCACGCCGATATTGTTGTTTTACACTGAATTTGTTGCTCTGCGCTGAAGACACCCACGTCGAATTTGTTGTTCCGCATAGAAGGCGCCCACGCCAAAGACGCCCATGCCGCTAAATATTTTTAAGCTAATTTGTTCTTTTAAATTTTGGTTGTGAAAATAATTTTTCGGGGAACAAAGATTTTGCGAGGGAAAATCTTAAATGAACCGTGCCCGCCGAGCGGGCACGGGTTATGACTAGTCATTCTTCATAAGTCACACAGTACAGATCTAAGTATCTCATTTATTTGGTTGTCCCCCCCCCCCCCCCCCCCCCCGCATTCGTTTGTGCTATGGACCAACAAAAATTATTGCAGCATAAATAAATGCATGTAAACAGAATCATAGAATTTTGTTCCACTTAATGCACAATTGCACACTGATACACAATGTAGAACTTTGGATTTAAGATAGAAAAGGCCATATGGTGTTAAGAACATTGTGAATAAATTTTTATAGGGATGAGTGATGATAATAATATTCCATCCTACAACAAGTTCTGGATGAGTAACAGTTATGGAATGAAATACAAAGACTTGAGTAACAAAATACAGGCAAAACAACTCCCTAGCAATAACATCAACCAGGTATAAAAACATTCAAACAGTTGAGACAGTAGATTTAAAATAAACTAAATATAAACTGAAATTATGATAGTTATCTACGGACAGACAGTACAGCACCAGTGGCAATACAAATGCATACAACGGTGAATGATTCAAATTTACTCATAACAAATGTGATCTCTAAGTATAGCTAGTGAATCAAAATCGGTCATATAAAAAGCATATACGATGTTAAAAATAAAATAAAATCATAAACATAGAAAAACAAACGAATCAAATAGCATAGCATTATATGTAAAGAAACTCAGAGGAGGAAAAATGCTACAATAACTATAAAACTTATATAAAGTATAATAAGTGTAAAGATATGGGTGCATACTTGACAGCATGTTCTGAAAAATACTTCCCAGGCTGCCTCTGCCGGAGGGTGTGTAGATCTCCCCCTGGGCAGAATTCCATTACCAAACATGAGAATTTCTCAGTCTCAAAGTGGGTATATAATGTTGGAAGAAATGGATGGTCCAAGCACTGCAATATCTCCTTTTCTGTCTGAGCTCTAAGCAGCTTCTTGCGACTTGCCAATGCTACCTTGTCCATGACTTTCATAGCAAAATAACTTTTAGTTCCATTCAACTCGGACAAATACACACTTCCAATATCTCCACAGCCCAATCTTTTAAGAAGTCTAAAATGGCTCAGGCCCAAAACACCTTCTTTAGCTCTGATTGATTGAATTGCTTCCCATCTCGAATCATTAGACTTGTGAGGCTTGCTGACACTACTGCTTATAGTGCTAGATGTGCTCTCATCACTGGCGTCACTGCACGAGCTAGCCCTACACATACTACTCTTGCCGCTCTCCACAAATTCAGCCCGGTAGCTAATCTTTGCACTTTCGCTGGTTTTTGTCAGACTACTTGCAACATCACTAACCTTGGTTGAAGCAGAGCTATTCTTTCCACTACTCTGTTCTGAGTTTTTCTTCTCTTGGTCTTCAGTAACCTTTTCCAGACTCGTACTCTCAGTCGACTGAAGCAATTCTACTCCATGACCATGCTGGATTAGTTTCTGGTCCAAAGAATTTGTCTTCATATGATTTTTGTTGGAAATAGACCCGTTAGCTCCCTTCTGACTGACAATCAATTTTGTACCATCCAAAGCCTCAGATTTTGGCAATGTTTTGGGCGTACTAGGTCCAGATTGGAGTGATGTAGGGATCTTAATAGGGGAAGGCCTGCGAAAAGATGGTTCTGCCATTTGGCTGGTGCTAGTCTCATTTTGCGGCACTGAGCTAGTTTTTTTGATAGACTTTGATGCCATTAGTAAGAACACTGATTTCGGTAACTTGACAGAGGAAACGGACCAATAAACTGTGCCACAATCTCAAATGACAAAATGAGAAACATGCCAAATAGCGATCCTAATAAACGAATTCTTTCATCATTGCCACTTTACCTAAACAAGCAAGCATGATCATGAGCACCAATTAAATCTCTTTTGAAGTAAGGTAACCTAATTCTAGATAATCTATATATCAAAAGGAGAGCGAAAGATAAAATTAAATTAAGATTAAAACCACAAAAGTAGACAAGCCCAGTTTCCCAGATATCATAATGAAAGAAATTTAATGCCCAACAGATAAAGAAAGAAATTAGAATCAGTCTGCAAGTTTGAAATGTTAAAACAAAATGAAGTTTTTCTTTGATACATGATATAAAGCTATAATCGATAATAATAATCTTGGGAACAAAACAAAAATACAAATACGATCTTCAAAAACACATACATAACAGTGGCTTTTGATACTGGAGAAATAAATACAAATGAAAAGGATTGTTAGTCGAGAGACTCTTAAAAGCAAAACTTTTAATCGCCAAAAAACAAACTTAAAATATACAAATCACTTGAGTGAAAGATTAAGCAAATCTAGATCTGGTAACGCATCAATCAATTTTTAAAAACATCCATAAGTGAAAATCCAATTCAAACACGGGCCCATTTTAACATAAACAACCAAAAAGAGAACGGATCAAAATAAATAAACTCCAAAAATCAACAAACCCAAATAATAAAACAGAAGAAGAAGAGGAAGGACGATCACAGAACTCGGTTAACAAATCATCACGGTCACACCAAGACTCAATTTTTCCACTACAAAATATCATCGATACCAAGACCCATGTAGGGAAAATAGTGCCGATCAATCACAAACGGAGAAATCAACAGAATCATGCAAGCCACGGAATAATGTTGTTCAACAAACTTCCCAAGCTCCCACCTTCAAAAAACATTTCAAATAGCAAACCCCCCAAAACAAAAAGAAACACAGGTGCAACTAACGTTCATTAATGAGAAATTCGCAAAAGAAAAGCAAGTAAAAGGGATCAAAAGAGTACCTTGAAGTTAAAGATCGCAGCTTTAGGGTTTTTTCTTCAGCATTCGGGGACAGCGGAGAGAGGGAGGGAGGAGGAAAGGGGGAAAGGTGTAGGAGAGAGAGAAGACAATTGTAATTGGTTGATTATATGCTTTTTAATTTAATTTCTTTTCTTGTGAGAAAATAAATAATGAGTGGGGGGTTCAAAAAAATAAAAAACTAAAAAAGATCAGTCCTTGTCATTAAATTATTTTTACACAACTTTTTTTGTTCTCCATCCCAAAATCCCGAAAGTAAAGCATTGGGGGGCTCTCCTGTTCCCTCTTTCTAAAAGAAACTCGAGCCTTGGGTCAAAAAAAAACAGTTTAGTCCTTTGTTATTGCATACATTATTTAGAACCTCTTAGGACCTGTTCCACACTTTGTAAAGGATCTTGAAAGTTGGTATTTTTCATCGTTAAGATACTATTTATGCACTGTAGATCACTTTCTATATGTGATTCTCGGGTTTTTGTTCCTTTTCTCCAAAAATTTCTTCTAACATTTTGCCTCGATGTCTCCAACGTGGAGCTTAAGTGGAGCAGAATTCTCTCGATCGTAATCCGCGGATTTTCCATGGACTACGCTCGAGAATCTGGGTTTTCGGGGCCCCTCTGTCTGCTCACCCCTCATCGTTGCTTCGTCGTTCACATCGCTGCTCCTCTCTCCAAGTGAATCGATGAAACCCTGGCAGACGATGATGTTATTCGTTGATCGCTTCAAAAAAATTAAGGGGATTTTGAAAGTCAGTTCTCAAAATTGAAGCCCTATGTGGATCATGTTGAGTATTGGTGTTTCATACCAATCTTATTTTGATGATGATCACAACATTATGTTGTTGCTAATGACTCTCATGTTTTAGTCTCTCAGTTTTATTTCAAGAATATCTTTCTCGGAGACTAATCACTTGGTGCAAGGATAGACATCAAGTGGAGAAGAGCCAAATCTTGGACTCAAGTAGTGCCAAAGCTTAGAGATGATGGAGAGCAATCAAGGCATCAAGATTGATGACTTAGACTCTAAGGAAAGCATTATAATACATGTAATTTACTTTATTGTTTTCTCTCTCTTATGAGTCTAGGATTAATGTAATGTCTTGTTAGATGGTTTACTCATTCATGCATATGCATTTAACCATCTTAGTGAGCCTTAGGATTATCATAGAATCCAACCCAATAGGTTCACTTTGTCCAAAGACTCATTTGGAGTCTCTGGCTTTCCTTCAGTCGCCTGTAGAACCTTGTACAGTCGCCTGATATGCACAGCTCAAGCAACATTTCAATTGACTCGAACTTGAGCTTTACGCACAGTCGACTACTGGTCAGTTTACAGTGGCCTGTATATTTACAGTCGCATGTAGATTGGTCATCAGACGCATGTATAGCGTAAGTGCATTCTCTGCATCTCTCTGTTGTTTCTCCATCTTATACAGCAGACGACTGATTAAGGTTTTACAATCGCCTGACTAATAAACAGTCGACTGTATTATTGACATCAGTCACATGTGTGCTTAACTGGAGAAAGAGTGCAGCTCTCTGTTTTATTCCATCCCCTGCAGCAGTCGCCTGCTGAAGGATTAACAGGCGCATGTCCTGTTTACAGTCGACTGTATCGACTTCATCAGTCCACTGTCCTGGCTCAGATTATAGCCGTTGGATATTTTCTAGCCGTTGATCAGTCGACTGTCTTTTGATCATCAGTCGACTGTTCCTGTCGTTTTCGCCCAGTTTCTAGCCGTTGCAGAATTGATTCTTTGGCTGTTTTCTTGGGTTTTGGGGTATGATATAGGGTTCCTATATATATGAGTGTGCTGCCATCTCTTATACTTCTTGATGCTATTGAATTTCTCAAGAGATCTATAAGCAACTCACAAACTCCCTCAATTCCCTCTCAAGAGCTCTCATTCTTCTTCATGCATTGAAGTCCAGCTCAAGGGAATTCATCCAAGTGCCCTCAAGCATATCTCAACACTTGGAGAGCCTCTTCCATGCCTTGCATCCATTCATGAGTAAGCATCTCAAAGCATAGGTAAGAGTATTTACTTTACTTTCTCTTTGTGGGAATTAGATCTTTCTCTCTTTGTGGGAGGTTGTCTCTTTGTGGGACTTAGGATACTCTCTTTGTGGGAGTAACTCTCTTTGTGAGAGTAACTCTCTTTATGTGAGTTTAGTGTCCTAGTGTAGGTCTAACCCTAATTCTCTGAGTGGGAGTTTGTGATTCTCTGTGTGGGAGTCTTGATCCTCGTGTAGGATTGGTTGGGTCCTTGTGTAGGGCATAAATCCTCTTTGTGGGGTATCTCTGTCACGACCCGCTTCCCTAAAATGGAGGCGAGGCGTGAGAAGGTCCGCTCGAGCGTGGAGCTGTGAAGCCTCACGCCCGATAAGCGTAAACTTAGTATAAGCAGGTCCCTGTAATTGCAATCGAAACAACAACAATAATAATAATATGAGACGTATATGAAATACCAATCCCAAAGTTTGTCCACAAAAATATTCAACATCACAGAAAAGCCACCAGGCTAAAAGAAAGAGTCTAAAGGCCCAGAACAAGGCCAAACAAAAGACAAATATAACAGAGTATCAAACTAGGTGCCACGCACCGACAGCCCAAAAGATCTAGCAAAACTAGACGTAGACACTAAGACTGATCTCCAGTGTCTACGAAGTCCTCGTCCAACACGGGCGCAAGCTCGGCGTCCGCAAACACCTCACCCTCAGCAAGCAACTCGGGCTCAAGGTCTAACATACGTCACCCAAAAGAGAAAGGGGCACATGTCAGCAAGTCTAAAAGACTTAAGCAAGGAAACTGAAAGTAACTAGCAACCTAGCCTTATAATAGTAAGCAATGACATGACAATTAAGTATGATGCAACAGTTTAAAAGAGAGGCAAGCACGCACTATGTAGCAAAAGCTACCAAATCACTAATCACTTATCATTTAACACTTATCACTTATCACTTATCACTTAGTGCATAGAGAGTCCACCTGCTGGCCAGCTCATGGCTCAGTCCGCTTATCTCCATCACTATTAATCACTTGTGCACTAGAGAGTCCACCTGCTGGCCGGAGTGGCGGATCAGGCCAACTCGGGGCTCAGTCCGCTTATCTCTTACCCCACCCATATGTGTCGAGCGTTGGGATTTCCAACTCACTGAGCTCGCTTCTGTAACACGAGCCAGGAAGTGTAATTGGCATAGGGGTGCACCTAGCCGGTATCCGAGCGTTAGGGTTAGCAATTACAGGGCTCGCTTCTGGAACACGAGCCAGGAACACAAACATCGTAGCAAAGCTACGCAATCACAGCAATACTTGAAGAATGCAATGACATGACAATTAATTCGCGTACCGTTAATGGAAAGTAAACATGACATGGTAATTGTGCAACATGCTAAATGTCGGAACTAGCTTCGTTGTCAAGCTAGTTCCCCAATTTGCGCCTAGGCGAGTATCATTTCGTCGCCTAGCCTCTTTTACGCCTACAACAAGCAAATGGCCTAAAACATGGCCTAAACCCTAAGTGGCAAGTTTCACTTGCCTAGCACTTGGGATGACGACCACTTCGTCACACGGATGCCAATCTACGGGGAAATCGCGAGAGGAGGCGGAAGAAACACTCCGGGGAACCCTAGGATCAGATCTGGAAAAGATTGGAGAAGTTTGGGGAAACTAGGGTTTTGGGGGATTTGAGGATTTTGATGGATTTGGTGAGATTTTGGGGAAGATGAGAGGTAGATAGAGTGGATGGATGGATTGGATGATGGATTTAGGGCTTGGAATGAAGGATTGAAGCTTGGAGGAAGATGGGGGCTCAAGGGGGAAGATTTTAGGGTTTTGGGTCGTGTTGGGGAAGAAGAAAACGTTTGGGTTGTGTTTAAATAGGTTGGGCTGGCGGCTGCCCAGAAATTAGGGTTTCAACACTGGTTAGTCAGTCAAAGAGCAACCACTGACCGACTAGTTTGGCAACTAGTCGGTCGGTCGACCAACGCAGACCGACTAAGTGTAAACAGTAACTCCTGAACGAAAATAGGATTTAGAGTTAGTCGGTCCATGAACAAGTACTGACCGACTAGTTTAGCATCTAGTCGGTCGATGAACGTTCTTAGACCGACTAAGAGTAAACAGTAACTCAACTAAAATTAAAATGATGTGTTAGTCGGTTAAAGAAGCATTGCCGACCGACTAGTTTGCAACCTAGTCGGTCAACCAACGTTCTTAGACCGACTAACGATAAACAGTAACTCCTGAGAAATTTAGAAAGCTAACTAGTCGGTCCAAGAAGGATTGCCGACCGACTGGATCGTCATCTAGTCGGTCGGTGCCCCTTCTTATACCGGCTAATGAGCACAGAAAGTTCCGATACGGAGCGCGGGGCCCCGGGATCGATTCCTAAGACTCCTAGGCTTGATCTAATAGTAAGATACGACCGTTATGAAGTCCGTCACGAATAACATACTTCGAAATTGACGATCCTAAGGAAGAAACGAGAAAATACGACGAATCGGTCGAAAATGAAAGCTACGGAGACGAAAACCACACATAAGGAGAAAATCCATCAAAACAAATATTATATTATATTAAATCCAGATACATGAAAAGCAGTCGTTACATCCTCCCCAACTTAAGAAAAATTCCGTCCTCGGAATTTCCGAATACTCACGAGTCCGGAAACAAAAGTGGGAAACGCTCTCGCATCTCATCTTCTCTCTCCCAAGTGGACTCTCCAGGCGAACCGTGTCGCCACATCACCCTCACAAGATTGACAATCTTGTTCCGAAGCGATTTCTGACGCCTGTCCAGAATCTGCACTGGAAGCTGGTCATACGTCATATCGGGGCGAACGGTAATCTCCGAAAAATCCACCGCATGAGACGGATCACTAACGTATCGACGAAGCTGTGACACATGGAAAACATCGTGAACTCCTTCCAAAGCCGGCGGCAAGGCCAAGCGATAAGCTACCTTGCCAACCCTCTCCAAAACGTCAAACGGTCCAATGTATCGCGGGCTCAACTTCCCACGCTTCCCAAAACGAATCACACCACGATTCGGGGAAATCTTCAAGAACACATGGTCGCCCGGCTGAAATTCCAAAGGACGACGTTTAGCATCCGCCCAATGCTTAAAACGGTCCTGAGCAATCCTCAACCTCTCCCGAATATTCCTGACGATATCCACGGCCTCCACGATCATCTCAGGCCCCAACAACTCCCGATCACCAACGTCATCCCAACTTAATGGCGATCGACATTTCCTCCCATAAAGAGCGGCGAAAGGCGCCATGCCAATACTCGCCTGGAAGCTGTTGTTGTAAGAGAACTCCACCAGATGTAGATGGTCCTCCCACGAACCCTTGAAATCCAACATGCACGCCCTCAGCATGTCTTCCAAAATCTGAATCTTCCTCTCGGACTGGCCATCCGTCTGCGGATGGTACGCCGTGCTGAAACTCAGACGCGTACCCAAGCTCTTCTGCAAACTCTGCCAGAACTGAGATGTGAACCTCGTGTCTCTGTCAGACACGATACTCACGGGGACTCCATGAAGTCACACAACCCCCTGCACGATTCACGTTACATCACTATCCAAACTAGGAAAAGGAAATAAAAATGGAGAGTAAAAGAATTTTACCTCCATGTATCTCCTCGCTAGCGCCTCAGTGGACTGTCCTACTCGGAACGGAATAACGTGCGCAGATTTGGTCAATCGATCTACGATCACCCAAATCGCGTCATTCTGCTTCGGACTCCGAGGTAGTCCAGTCACGAAATCCATAGTGATGTGTTGCCACTTCCACTCCGGAATCGGAAGCGGTTGTAGCAACCCGGCCGTACGCTGATGCTCCGCCTTCACTTACTGGTAAACCAAGCACTTGGCTACACTCCGAGCCACGCTTCTCTTCATACCATGCCACCAATAATTCAGACGAAGATCCTGGTACATCTTGGTGCCACCAGGATGCACAGAATACGGCGAACTGTGTGCCTCCACCATCAACTCCTCTCTGATATCCCCAGCAGGCACACACAACCTGGCTCCAAACCTCAGCGAGCCGTCCTCATGAATCAAAAATTCAGTCCGCAGACCGGCTTCCACCTGCTCCCGAATCTTCATCAGCTTCGGATCCTCAGCCTGGCCAGCCTTAATCCGATCCACGATCGTCGACTGTACCTGCATGTACATCAACGAAGAAGCCTCTCCAGGAAGAACAATCTCCACACCGGACTCGCAAAAATCCGGCTGCAATCTCCACTGCGAGGTCAAAATCATCACCGCTGGAAGCCTACTCAAAGCATCTGGAACCACGTTCACCTTGCCAGGGTGATACTGCAAATCAATCTCATAATCCGCCATAAGTTCCAACCATCGACGCTGTCGCATGTTGAGCTCCTTCTGAGTGAAAATATACTTCAAGCTTTTGTGATCGGTGAAAATCTTCACTTTCTCACTCAGCAGGAAGTGCCTCCAAATCTTAAGAGCAAACACAACAGCAGCCAACTCCAAATCATGCGTCGGATAATTCTTCTCATGAACCTTAAGCTGACGAGACGCATACGCCACAACATGCCCGTGCTGATGCAACACACAACCGAGACCCTTGCCAGAAGCATCGCAAAAGATCTCAAATCCACCGCTGCGATCAGGCACAACAAGGATAGGGGCACTCGTCAACCTCTCCTTCAGAATACCAAAAGCACTCTCACAATCACCCGACCAAACATAAGCAACATCCTTCCGCGTCAACCTGATCATCGGCTCAGCAATACGAGAAAAGTCCTTAATGAATCGCCGATAATAACCAGCAAGTCCAAGGAAACTCCGAATCTCAGACGCAGACGACGGAACAGGCCACTCCCTGATGGCCCGAATCTTCTCGGGATCCACTGAAATACCATCTCCAGTCACCACATGCCCGAGAAAAGCAACTCGATCCAGCCAAAACTCGCACTTCGAAAACTTAGCATACAACCGATGCTTCCTCAAAATCTCCAACACCGTCCTTAAGTGCGAGGCATGCTCTTCCTCCGACCTCGAATAGATCAGAATGTCGTCAATAAAGATAACGACAAACTGATCCAAAAAGTCGTAGAAAATCAGGTTCATCAGATTCATGAAAACTGCGGGCGCGTTAGTTACGCCAAAAGGCATAACCACAAACTCATAGTGTCCATACTTCGTCCTGAACGCTGTCTTCGGAACATCATCATTCTTCACCTTCAACTGATGGTAACCACTCCTCAAATCCAATTTAGAAAACACCCTCGAACCTCCAAGCTGATCAAAAATATCATCGATGCGAGGCAACGGGTATTTATTCTTAATGGTCACCGCATTCAACTCCAGATAGTCCACGCACATGCGACGCGAACCATCCTTCTTCTTCACCAGCAACACCGGTGCTCCCCACGGAGACACACTAGGATTAACATAACCCTTCTGCAACAGCTCATCCAACTGCTTCCGCAACTCTTCCAATTCTGCAGGTGCCATACGATACGGCGCCTTCGAAATCGGCTGCGCACCTGGAACGAGATCAATAGAAAATTCCAGAGCTCAATCAGGCGGCAAACCGGACATCTCCTCGGGGAAGACGTCGCCAAAATCACGCACCACAGCTGGCCACTCCAGCTCCATCTGCATAGCTACAGCCTCCACCGGCCTGGCCCGAAATCTGACAGGACCAAGCGAACTGCTACCACGACTGAACTCAAATACTGGATGTTCAGGAATCTCAAACACCACCTTCTTCCTCCTGCAGTCGATCGTAGCATAGAAGCTCGCAAGCCAATCCATCCCAAAGACCGCATTGTAGTTGGTGATGTTGTGGACAATAAAATCAGCATAAAGCTCATGTCCACAAACCACCACAGAGCAAGGACTGCATCCACGATGCACCGTGACTACTCCATTCCCTGTAACGATGTTCCAACTCTTGGAGATAGGGGACGTCGACAAGGAATGCTTCTCCACGAAGCTCTAGGCCAAAATGCACATCGATGCACCAGAGTCAAAGAGAACTCGGGCAGGGAACATGCAAACCAAAACCACACCTAATAAACAGTCTAATCAATCAAATCTTACTCTAGCAACATTCATACACAAGCATCCAACATAATTTTAACAATCAACTAATTAGGGAAGGAACAACTAGATTGGAAGTTACCTGCAATGACCTCATCCATGGCCAAAACCTCCTCCTCGGTCATCAGAAATGCCTGCCTCCTTGGCGGAGCAGCCTGCTGAAAAGCCTGCCTCTACGGAACGAGAGGCACCCCACGACCAGCGGGCACCGGGGCTCTTTGCTGCAACGGCGGGGCAGCAATAGGTGTCCTCCAAGGCTGCTTCAACCTCGGGCACTCCCTGATAACATGGGTGGGATCTCCACAGGCAATACATTGCCCCAAGAACTTCCTACATGATTCCTTGATATGGCCCTCCTTGCCACAGAAATTGCAAGTCCTCCGAACGGGTCCTCCTGGCCTCTTAAACTGAGCATGCTGGTTCGGCCTGAATCCAGGTCTAACCACAGCTCTCGCCTGCTCCACAGGCCTCCTCCCAGCACCAACAACAGACCCCTTCCTCTGGTTCACGAGCAACTCCTGCCTCTTGGCAGCGACCAAAACCTTCTGATATGACTCCCGGTCAGAAGAGGTCACAAAACTCTGGAGCTCCGAAGCGAGTCCCTGCAGGAACCTCTGAGCTCTCTCCTCAGCGTCCTACACCATCTTCGGTGCAAACCGACTCAGCCTCATGAACTCTTGGTGATAATGGTCCACCGACGAGCTTCCTTGCTTCAAATCGATAAAACGCTGCAGCATCTCCTCCCTGGCAGCCTTCGAGAAGAACTCACCATCAAATCTGGCCTTGAAGGTAGCCCAGACGATCGGCTCCACCAACATCTTCTCTTCAGCATCCCACCAATTCCGAGCATTATCCTTCAGCTGGCGCTTCGCCAAGTCAACCCAACTAACTTCGTTGACCTTGGACATCTTCAGATTGTCCTCGATATTCCTCATCCATTCATCAGCAGCTAGTGGACCATCGGTTCCATCAAAATACGCAGGACCCAGCTCTCTGAACTGCTTCGCCCCGGGCTCAGGGCGAGGGGCTTCCACCACCCGAGCAGCTCGAGCCACCGGAGCATTCTGTACCTACAGAAGCACACCTTGCTACACCAGCATCATCTGCAACATCATCCGCATCATCTCTCCGTTAGTGGGCTCCCGCTCAGGCTCCTCGTCATGAGGGGGCGCACCACTACCACCACTACGGGTGATTCGCCTTCCTGCCATCTAATGACACAGAGAACGAAACGATTAGACTCATAGCTTAGGGCTCAGATGTCGAACTTATTTGTTGGACAATCTTGCATTATTATCGTTATCCCGATAATTGCAGTTACAGAAGGACCTGCATGGGCCACCACTAAAACCTGTCACGACCCGCTTCCCTAAAATGGAGGCGAGGCGTGAGAAGGTCCGCTCGAGCGTGGAGCTGTGAAGCCTCACGCCCGATAAGCGTAAACTTAGTATAAGCAGGTCCCTGTAATTGCAATCGAAACAACAACAATAATAATAATATGAGACGGATATGAAATACCAATCCCAAAGTTTGTCCACAAAAATATTCAACATCACAGAAAAGCCACCAGGCTAAAAGAAAGAGTCTAAAGGCCCAGAACAAGGCCAAACAAAAGACAAATATAACAGAGTATCAAACTAGGTGCCACGCACCGACAACCCAAAAGATCTAGCAAAACTAGACGTAGACACTAAGACTGATCTCCAGTGTCTACGAAGTCCTCGTCCAACACGGGCGCAAGCTCAGCGTCCGCAAACACCTCACCCTCAGCAAGCAACTCGGGCTCAAGGTCTAACATGCGTCACCCAAAAGAGAAAGGGGCACATGTCAGCAAGTCTAAAAGACTTGAGCAAGGAAACTGAAAGTAACTAGCAACCTAGCACTTATAATAGTAAGCAATGACATGACAATTAAGTATGATGCAACAGTTTAAAAGAGAGGCAAGCACGCACTATGTAGCAAAAGCTACCAAATCACTAATCACTTATCATTTAACACTTATCACTTATCACTTATCACTTATCACTTAGTGCATAGAGAGTCCACCTGCTGGCCAGCTCGTGGCTCAGTCCGCTTATCTCTATCACTATTAATCACTTGTGCACTAGAGAGTCCACCTGCTGGCCGGAGTGGCGGATCAGGCCAACTCGGGGCTCAGTCCGCTTATCTCTTACCCCACCCATATGTGTCGAGCGTTGGGATTTCCAACTCACTGAGCTCGCTTCTGGAACACGAGCCAGGAAGTGTAATTGGCATAGGGGTGCACCTAGCCGGTATCCGAGCGTTGTGGTTAGCAACTACAGGGCTCGCTTCTGGAACACGAGCCAGGAACACAAACATCGTAGCAAAGCTACGTAATCACAGCAATACTTGAAGAATGCAATGACATGACAATTAATTCGCGTACCGTTAATGGAAAGTAAACATGACATGGTAATTGTGCAACATGCTAAATGTCGGAACTAGCTTCGTTGTCAAGATAGTTCCCCAATTTGCGCCTAGGCAAGTATCATTTCGTCGCCTAGCCTCTTTTACGTCTACAACAAGCAAATGGCCTAAAACATGGCCTAAACCCTAAGTGGCAAGTTTCACTTGCCTAGCACTTGAGATGACGACCACTTCGTCACACGGATGCCTATCTACGGGGAAATCGCGAGAGGAGGCGGAAGAAACACTCCGGGGAACCCTAGGATCAGATCTGGAAAAGATTGGAGAAGTTTGGGGAAACTAGGGTTTTGGGGGATTTGAGGATTTTGATGGATTTGGTGAGATTTTGGGGAAGATGAGAGGTAGATAGAGTGGATGGATGGTTTGGATGATGGATTTAGGGCTTGGAATGAAGGATTGAAGCTTGGAGGAAGATGGGGGCTCAAGGGGGAAGATTTTAGGGTTTTGGGTTGTGTTGGGGAAGAAGAAAACGTTTGGGTTGTGTTTAAATAGGTTGGGCTGGCTGTTGCCCAGAAATTAGGGTTTCAACACTGGTTAGTCGGTCAAAGAGCAACCACTGACCGACTAGTTTGGCAACTAGTCGGTCGGTCGACCAACGCAGACCGACTAAGTGTAAACAGTAACTCCTGAACGAAAATAGGATTTAGAGTTAGTCGGTCCATGAACAAGTACTGACCGACTAGTTTAGCATCTAGTCGGTCGATGAACGTTCTTAGACCGATTAAGAGTAAACAGTAACTCAACTAAAATTAAAATGATGTGTTAGTCGGTTAAAGAAGCATTGCCGACCGACTAGTTTGCAACCTAGTCGGTCAACCAACGTTCTTAGACCGACTAACGATAAACAGTAACTCCTGAGAAATTTAGAAAGCTAACTAGTCGGTCCAAGAAGGATTGCCGACCGACTGGATCGTCATCTAGTCGGTCGGTGCCCCTTCTTATACCGGCTAATGAGCACAGAAAGTTCCGATACGGAGCGCGGGGCCCTGGGATCGATTCCTAAGACTCCTAGGCTTGATCTAATAGTAAGATACGGCCGTTATGAAGTCCGTCACGAATGACATACTTCGAAATTGACGATCCTAAGGAAGAAACGAGAAAATACGACGAATCGATCGAAAATGAAAGCTACGGAGACGAAAACCACACATGAGGAGAAAATCCATCAAAACAAATATTATATTATATTAAATCCAGATACATGAAAAGCAGTCGTTACAATCTCCTTGTGAGATTTGTATTCACTTCTCTGTGTGGGAATATAGTGAATATTGGTGTGGCTGGATGTACCCAAGTTTGGGGAACCAGGGTAAAACTTTGTGTTTGTGTTTGGATTGATTGTGCCTTTTAATTCCTCTTGCATTTATAATTTCACATTTGCAAGTTACATTTTAATTGGACAATTTTATTGCCATTACACTATTCACCCCCCTTCTAGTGTGTGTTGTTAGTATTGCAAGGGTAAGGCGATCCTTACAGATCACTTCGGTTGCCTTCTTCTCCAATCATCGCCATCGACGATCGGTCGAAACAAATAACGAGGGTTCTGTTCATTTTGGTGCCATCCTCTCAACTTCTCATCGGAGCATCGTTGGATCTTCTTTCCAAAATAAAAAAGGGGCTAGAATTACGAGCCAATTTCCATATTATTGGCTCCTTGATGGTTTCGACACCCTATCATGCTCTTATGTTTTCTTGTTGTTTGCGTGGGCATATTTCTTGGTTCCGTTGATGTCAACTTTGCTATCTGTTGGTTTGGCTACTTGATAATTTTCACACACATCCAAGCAGTAAGCATGAAACCCTAATTTTGTTCGGTTCCCTACTAAAGCCCCATGATGAAACCATCAAAGTGAATAATTTGTGTGTGCACTTTAGCTTATTGTTGTTTTGTTTGTTCCTTGCTTTGATATGCTTGATGGTTGATAAGTATGGCTT
This sequence comes from Scilla litardierei, assembly GCA_030789695.1. Taxonomy (NCBI): domain Eukaryota; kingdom Viridiplantae; phylum Streptophyta; class Magnoliopsida; order Asparagales; family Asparagaceae; genus Scilla; species Scilla litardierei. Next base: position 52,247 of record JAULAV010000097.1, read on the forward strand.
ATGAAATGAAGGTAATTGATAATACTGAGTTGCTCAAATGTTTATCAATGGCAAGAAACCAACAAGGAAACTTATAATTATTAGTCTGAGGGCTCTTGGTTGGGTTTCCTACGTGGCCTCTTTGTTGGATGCCCCTTGTTTTTATTTCTTTCATTACATCATGCTAACATTATCTTGTATTGGTATCTTTGTTACTGCTGTTTGTTGTTCTCATTTCTTAGGCATGTTTTTTGGCTTGATGTTTCATGCTCGGCTTGACTTTTTGTAGGTTGATATTATTTTGATGTTGTTTTATTGGTTGCCTTGTCCTTTTACTGGCCATGTTCTGTATTTGTTGCTTGCTATTATTTTTTCTGACTGGGATGATGGCTTGGATGATGCATGAACCACTGACATGCATAGAGCCCCATGATGAAACCATAAATGTGTGCACTTTGGCTTACTACGGTTTTGTTGGTACATTGCTTTAGTATGCTTGCTAGTTGGTTCCTTTATTGGCCATGTTCTGTCTTCTTAGTTGGTTCCTTTATTGGCCATGTTTAGTATATTTGCTTGCTCTTTTGTGTGTGACTGGGATGATGACTGGAGGATGAAGGAGACACTATCAAGAAACGAGCAAGGAAACTGATAATTATAATTCTGAGAGCTCTACGTAATGTTTTCCTTCCTTCTTGGCCTCTTTGTTGGTTAATGTTTGTTTTTATTTCCATCATTAATTGTTCACATTCTCTTGTGTTGGTTTATTTATTTACTGCTGCTTGTTGTACTTGTTGTCTAGTCATGGATTTTGGCTTTTTATGGATCAAGCTTTGGTTGCATTTTTTGTTAGTTCTTGGGTTCAAGACTAACGTTGTTTTGATGATGATCAACACATTATGTTAGTGTGGTAATTAATCTAATGTGTTAGTCTCAGTTTATATTATGATTATATATTGATGAGATAAAGCATAATACTTGGAGATGATGCAATGGATATATTAAAGACCTCCAAGAGTGATGGAGTGCTCAAGCTTGGATGAAGTCATGACGATCATCTAATGAAGCCAAAGCTTGGAGCATGATGATGGATGCTCATCAAGAGATGCCAAAGCTTGGAAGACGTTAGGAAGCATCAAGGTATCATGTACTTGAAGACTTAGACTCTAGGATATGCATTATGTAATCCATGTAATTTCAATTACTTGCATTTCTCTTTTTGAGTCTAGGATTATTGTAATGCCTTGGTAGATCGTCTACTCATTCATGCATATGCATTTTCTATCTTAGTGAGCCTTAGGATTATCGTAGAATTCAACCTAATATGTTCACCATGCCTTAAACTCAAACTAGAGTTTTTGGCTCTCCCACAGTCGACTGATGAAAGCATGACAGGCGACTGGATGACCTCCAGGCGCTTGGCCAACCTTCTACAGCCGATTGGTATGCTCAGCTCAAGTCAACATTTCTTGACCCTTTCTTGAGCTCTTGGAAATAGACGACTGACGTTCAGATTACAGGCGCATGTCCTCCGTCAAGCGCCTGGGATTTATTCTCCAGTCGTCTGTGTGCCATAGTCCGTAACTTGCATTTTCTGGGTTTCAACCCAGTTTGCAAGTCAGTCGACTGATGAGAGGTTTTCAGTCGCTTGTCAAATTACAGGCGCCTGAGAATTGGTCATCTATAGTCTGAAGGCACTAGTGCGAAAGTTGTGTTTTTCACAGCTCCTTTCCATCCCATGTGACAGTCGCCTGCTGAAGGTTTTTCCGGCGCCTGCACATTGTACAGGCGCATGTGTAGTCTTCTACAGTCGCTTGTCCTGGCTCAAATTATAGCCGTTGGGATTTTTATAACCGTTGACCAGTCGACTGTCTGTTATTCATCAGTCGACTGTTTTTGCCGTAAACTGCCAAAATCTAGCCGTTGCAGATTTCTTTCCTTTGGATTTTGGCTAGTTTATAGGATTTTCTTGGCTTCCTTTATATAAGAGATGGCTTAGTTCATTTAGAACTCTTGAAATGATTAGGAAATCATTGAAGATCATTTCATCTCTTCTCTAAGCCACTCCTCCCTCATTCCCTTCATAGAGCTTCAATCTTATGTTATAGCATCTAAGCTCTAGGGAATTTCTCCAAAGGATTTTCATTCTCATTCCTTTCTTGGAGAACATATTCCCTCTCTTCATTCAAACACTCAAGTGAGAAGTGTTAGGGTTCATTCCTAGAAGAGAGAAAGATCGACAGTGCAATCAAAGAAATTCTCAAGCACTTGGTCATCCACACTTACATGCCTTCTTCATCACATTGGTAAGATCATTTCAATGCATAGGTAAGTGTTATTTCGTTTCATCTTTTGTGAAAGTGATGTGTCCATATTTTCCATGTTTTTATCACATCATTTCATGCCATATTCGCCTCCAAACTCCATATTTTCATATATTATTGCGCTTCTAACGTCATATTCGAGTTTTGTATAGATTTATGGATTTTCAGGAGTTTTGGAGCGAATTGTAGCTATTTTGGGACATGGACACATCCGCACGTCCGTCATTGGCAAGGACCCATGAGAGATCGCCAAGGTATGGAAGAAGATCGGAGGAGAGGAGGAGAAGAGAGCGAGAGAAAAGAGCCATGGCTCAGCCCATTTCAATTTCACAGGTGACTCGACCGAGTAGCATCAGATACTCGACCGAGCTGACCGCAGAAATCACACAAAAACAGCCTCAACCTACTCGATCGAGAAAACATCCAACTTAACCCGAGTTGCATCAAACAAAGATACGATTTTGAGCTTTTCTCCCAGGCATTGTAGCTCGACCGAGCAGTAAAGCAACTCGACCGAGCAGTCCACCTACTCGACCCGAGTCGTCTCCAACAGAGCAGCATTTTGGAGGAAGTTTTGATCTACTGTAGCTCGACCGAGTAGAGGGGCTACTCGACCGAGTAGCCCGTATCAGCCAGAAGCAGAGAAGCAGCAAGCGGAGCCTGAAGTCGACTCGACCGAGCAGGCGCTGCTACTCGGTCAAGTAGCGCGACGTGTCCAGCAAGTTGCGGCCCCAAGTGCCCAGATTTTCTGATATTTTTGTGAGGTCTCTACCCCTTGTATATAAGCACGTTTTTACCCTATTTTGGGAGACATCTACAGTTTTAGCCTATCTTTAGACTTTAATTAGAGTTTTTAGATCTAGAGAGTTTTGTGCCGTCGAAGACAAAGCTTGGATTTTTATTGTTCTTTTGTGCAAGGAAACTCTATTCTCTTAAATCTCTTTGGTTTGCTATTGCTTCACGACGCGTTGGTAACAATTCTCTAAACTTTCAATTGATTTTGATGTCTTCTATTGCTATGATGAATTCCTTTGCATCTATTGAATCTTTCTTTGTTATTGCTATGAAACGCGAGTAGTTCCATCTAAGGCTAATGGATTAGCCCATGGATCTTAGGATTTAGATGTAAAGTTAGGATTTTTAGGTTGCGTTAGTATAAAAGGGATGTATTTTGGTCGATCTTACAAAGTTTGTAGGATATCTCGTACTGAGATTGTGCCCATGGTCAGTGGAATCGATTGGCTTAAGGAGTATCCTAAAAACTTAATTAGGGAGTTAGTGGATTCAATTATGATGACCATGTCTGGCTCGTGTCTTAATGGGATCTACCGACGAACTATATTACTAATTGACGGCTACCGCCATTGCATCAATGAGAGCCACCAAAATACATCGAAACTTTAACCTACGAGAGTGGCGTGAGTTGAGACCATTCTGACCACGAAAGTGGCATGAATATTGTCGATTCTTAATGCACTGATCGTGTGCGCCTGTCGCGAGAGCGGGGTGAATGCGATACGTTAGATTCATGGCGCCTAGAGCCATGAATTCACATCTTAGATGCGACAATCCCTAATAAAACCAATGCAACGTAAGATTCTTAACCTAGCATCGACATCCGCCAATTCTAGTGGAGAGTCCTAAAGCCCTAGGCCGTATTAATTGATCACAATCCCAAACAAACAATCTGTTGAAACCGACTACTACCTAAATTCTGAGATTCGGTAGTAGCCCAGGACAATACCATCACTACCTTCCCTGTGGGATCAATAATCTTTTATACTATTACTTGACACCGTACGCTTGCGTAAAGTGCCGGGAATTTGCATTTGGGATACATCTAGCCCTTGGCATTCGTGCCATTGCTATGTGGCTTCTAGGTGTAAGTTTCGGGAGCACCAAGTTTTTGGCGCCGTTGCCGTGGAAGGTAACAGTATTACTTGGGTTATTTTTCTATTGACGAATTTGTTAGCAAATCTTACCATTTCTTACCTTTCTGCCTTTTTATTCTTTTATTACTTTGCTACTGACGGTTTTTTTCTGAGTTCTTGTTGTGCATGAACACTCATCTTGGGGGTCTTGACAAAGAATTATTATTTGACACCGAGATCGAAAAGACCGCAAGAAGGCTCAGAGCAGAGAAAAGGAGTCAGACTACTATAAATCCAACGGCAGAGGGTAATACTTCTCCTCCACGCAAAGGGTCCATTCGGGACTATATAAAGCCAAATTTTACTGGTGCTTCTTCATCTTGAGGCCGCAGCTGGCGGCAGGAAGCTTTGAGCTTAAAACTGGGTTGATAAATTTGATGCAGCAGGACCCCTTTCACTGGCACCCACATGAAAACCCAACCCACCATATAGACACATTCTTGGCGAAGTGCGACACATTCTATGCCAAAGGCATGAGTGAAGATGCTATCAAGCTCAGACTATTCACATTCACTCTGAGGGACAATGCCTCTTATTGGTTGCGAGCGCATCCTTCTAATAACTTCACGACTTGGGAGCATTTGGATACATCCTTTGTGAACAAGTTCTATCCACTGTCCAAAACAGTGAGGATTTGAGGAGCGACCCCAAATTTTAAGCAACTCCCCCAGGAGTCATTGTATGAGGCTTGGAAATGATTTAAAGATCTGCAGTATCAATGCCCACACCATGGAGTCCTGGAGTGGGATCTTGTTCAGAGCTTCTATAATGTGCTCCAACCAAGTACAAAGATGATTGTCGATGCCTCCGCCCAAGGCGCTCTCTTGGACAAGCCATCCGATGAAGCTCTATTTTTGCTGGAGCAAATGGCCGCAAATACACAGCAGTGGGGCGATGAATACTCATCTACTAGAGGCCCCGAGGTAAAAATCGCTACCTATCTTGATAGTCATATTGAGACTCTTTGCGAACAGGTGGCGAGGACTGAACAGAGGTTGAACGCTATTCCAACCACTTTTAGAGCTCCAGCTTATCCCATACACGAAGACAATGCGGAGCAAGACTATGCTCCTAATGAAGGACCCTATGATGGAGCATACATGCAAGCTGAGCAGGTACACTTTGTAACTGGAGAGAGAAGAAATCAATGGCAACATCCGGCGGCGAGAAATCACCCGGATTATCTTATGGTAACCCCAACAGAGGATTGCAACCTCCGCAACAACAAAGGCCACCACCACCTCCTAATCAACAACAAGGGCCGCCTCCGCAATAATATGGGTTTAGGTCATCTGGGCCTTACAGACCGTCGGGGTACAATTACCGACAACAACAACAACAATATGCACCGGTGGACCCAAACCCCAATCTCGAGGCAACATTGGACACTTTCATGAGTGGATAAGCCAAGATAAATGCAGAGAGTTTAGCTCGTTTCAAGTCTATCAACGACTCCATTGATGATCTCAAAGGCTAAATATTTAGCCTCTTAAAGATAGGGAGCGGCATCACTCTATTACCTATCCGGTAGGCATCACCCGCGACATCATCTTGCAAATACCGCCCAGGTTATGCGTGAGGTAGACTTTGTTATCATGGATATGCCGAAGGAAGGTAGCTCCCAACTTATATTGGGTCGCCTATTCATGGCGAAGGTCGGAGTATTGATTGACTTCCGTGATGGGATGTTGTCCTTGAATATGGGCAACATCGATGTCCAATTCCGCTTGTAAAAGCCTATGAAGGAACGCCCACTGCCGGAAGATGTTAATTACCTTGATCTCTTGGAGGACGAAGCAACTTATGAACATACCATAGAGGAGATTTCCAAAGATCTAATGAAGATGAGCTTGGACGACGACGGCGACGTCGTATACAACAAGGCGGTGGCTGCCTATTTACAAGTACTTGACGAGGAGCCCCCGAACATACCCTTATGCCATCAAGAACCGGAGACTACTATCTTCTCGGCTGCTGAGGACCGACATGGAGAGGCGCACCAAATTCCGCCGCATGGGATCATCGTGAAGCATGACGGGCGTATTTCATATGCACCCAATATCATTCATTGAATAATTTGAGGGAGTCGAGCTTACGACTTAAACCAAGTGCTTTTGGGAGGCAACCCGATTTTCTTTCCCTTAGTTTTTGTTTTTTTCCTTTCCTATTCAAAAAACCAAATAAATACGTTTTTAATTCTAGAAAAATACAAAAACACAAAAATTTGATGAGTTCTTCCTTCTACAGGTTGAACAATGAGGAGAGCACGCTAAACGATGAAAAGAAGGAGAAGGAACCAAGGGAAGAGCACGATAGAGCAATACAAGCTTGGAGGAAGAGTTCCAGGTGACTTGACCGAGTAGGTACCCTACTCGGTCGAGCTACAGTCAGAGCTACAGAGAGCTGGAAGAGACAGGCAAAAAGTTGCTCTGGAAATCAATTGCGACTCGACCGAGTAGTACCCTACTCGGTCGAGCTACAGTCCGAGCCAAAATAAGTCGAAAAGAGCACTTTGTTTGTAATTTGACTCGATCGAGTAGCTTCATTACTCGGTCGAGCTACAGGAGGAGTCCAAAAGTGCTAAAAAGGGTGCTCTGGAAAGCTTAATGGACTCAACCGAGTAGCTACCCTACTCGGCCGAGCTGCAGTGAGAGCAAAAGAGAGCTGAAAACAACATTCTGTTTCAATTCAGCTCGACCGAGCTGAGTAAGCAGCTCGGTCGAGTACTAGGGCATAACTTCTGGGCTTAAATTCAAAATTATTTTTAACCTTTTATGCTCGACCCAGTAGCTATCACTGCTCGACCCGAGCATCAACTTACTCAGCTGGGTGAGCTCGACTTGATTTCGTTTTAATACGAAATTGACTCGGAATAACCTTAAGCCAATTAAAATCCCCATAATTATCCCGAGCTCTCCCAAACCTTAGCCCTAACCTGACTCGGGCCGACCTCCAGCGCTGTCGCCGCCTGTTCTGCCCGAGCACCTCCGACACCGCCACCGCTCAGTCCGCCCCCCCTCTCTCTCCCTATACCTCTATCTATCTCTCATCTCCCCCGCCTTAGCCCAGGCATCTCACCGAAGCAGCATCGCCAGTGCCACCAAGCACGGGCGGCGCAAAACCCACATCCTTTCCCTCTCGCCCCTTCCTTATTACCCCCCTCTCTCCCCCTCCCAATGTGCCCTAGGCGTAGCCTAGCCCCTTGCTTCAGCATCTCGCCGGAGCTGTGCCCGCGCACCGCCCGAGCACAACTCGTGCTCGGGCCGAGCATCCTACACCACCCCCTTTTCATCCCCCCTTCATCCCCTCCACCATCCCTCTCATGCTCCCAGTCTCCCCCAATTTCGAATCCCCAAACCCTAATTCTTTCAATTTTGTTCCCCAAACCCGATTAATTTCCGAAATTGCCTACTAAAAACATTTCATTATCATATTGCAGGTATGCTTGGAGCTTCTCGAGTATGAGCTAGGTTTGGTGCAGCTTGGGGATCATCTGGATTCCGGCCTCATACATGCACATTCTGCTTTTCTTTCGCATCGACTACGGTTTCGGTATACTCCTTCCTTTACTATTTTCATTACCGTAGTTAGTCGATTGCCCTACTTGCACAATGCATCCTCGCCTTAGGCCGAGGAAGCCACCTCCGGCCAAGAAGAGGAGGGCCGACACTGGCACCTCCTCTTCTCGGCCAGCACGATGTCCATGTCGTGCACGTTCACCCACACCCGAGGAGGAGTACTTGGGCGATTCGTCGTCCTCGTCCGACTCGTCCTGATCCCCTTCCCCATGCCTCTAGCCATAGAGGCCCCACACACCACACACACTACCGCTCCACCCATCCCCACTACCGCTCCTCCATCCTGTCCGGTTCCCCCACCACCCACCCTGAGGATGTATGATATCGTCTTCAGGGACGATGCTCACTGCGAGCATTTCGTCGCCATGTCCCACCGCACCATCGTCCCCACCCACTTCACACACGTCCCCACCCTCCAGCGCCTTGGACTCCTACAGGGTGTCCACAGGCTATACCAGATCATAGGTTTTGACCGCCTTCTCGACACCCATGCCTGCACGTACACACGCCTCACCCTCGAGGTGTTGAGCTCCATTATCTTTACCCCAACGGTGATGGCATTAGCTTCGGGATGCTTGACCGCGACGTAGTGGTCACACACGGCATGATCTACGCACACTTTCGATTCCCTGCCATCCCCGACAGTACCCTCACCTTCCCCCCAGACTACGAGCTCACCACATTCGATGACGAGCAGTTCTGGCATCGCATTACTGGTCTGAGAGGATATCGCCCTAGTAGGGCAAAATCCTTATGTATAGTCCACCCCTGTCTCCGCTACACCCAGCACCACCTTGCCATCACACTCTTCTCCAGGCCAGAGGTCAGGACACTCTCCCTACCTTAGCTTTTCAATCTTATGGGGATGACTCGACTTCTGTGCTACCATCCCGACGGTACCCTCCACCCCTTCCTACTCTCTGACACAGTGCACTGGCTAAGTCACTGCCTCCTCCAGACCGCCCATGTCGCCATCGATATCTGCTGTGACGGATTTTTCACTATTTTTGCACAGATGCTCGGTTTTGCACTTGCTGCACGTCTGGCGATACCCACCAGGCCTACACGCCTGACGTTGGACGTGATTACCTGCATATCCATCATCAGGCTACACGATGTCACTGGATCTACCTTCTAGGCGCCCATCGCGAGCAGCACCTTTACCTGCCCTATCCTGATCTCACCCGTGTAAAGCCAGTCATGCTTGACTCGCTCATTCTACGCATTTATCCGATCCCTCCCATTCACGCCCTCGAGCCCCCTGGAGCACTAGTCGACGACGACTGGGTGCTGAGCTCTGATGAAGATGAGCCTGACATTGCTGCCATCATGGCAGCCCAGCCAGCCCAGCCAGCCCAGCCCGCACATCCAACCCACCAGGGAGCACTTCTGTCAACACCTCTGTCAGTGCTCCCACCACTGCTGCCCGCCGCCATTTCCACACCCACCTCCACCGTAGAGACATCCGGGAATGTACACACCTTTTCCCCCGAGGTCACTACATCTGTCTCTGCCGTGTCTAGACCTGAGGGCACGATTGTCTCTGCTGCTTCTGATTTCACTTCTTCCACCTCTTTGGAGCTAGCCAGTTTTGTCGCTCCTGAGCCTACCGCTTTACTTATTTCGGAGCCCTTTGCTGCCAGCACACTTCTCACACCTGTGGACCTCCTCACTTCCCTTCCTACCACTTTAGGGTCCACAGTCACACTGCCTGGCACCACTTCTACACCAGCATTAGCGGTATTCTCTGAGAGCTTCGTGGTGTCTGTCACCACTTCCGTTGCCACGACGTCTCCCATTTCTGCTGCTGCTGCTACTTCTGTCTCTGTACCGGATCTCGGATCCATTCCGCTCCCATCATCTTTAGCTGAGATCCCCACTAGACCACCCTCCTCTGACTTTCAGTTCAGGCCCAGTGTATCACTTTCCCGTGGGCACCCTACAAGGGTGGTTTCTAGCAGTTCAAGACCACCCCTAGCTCCTGCACCACGGACGCACGTCTCACTAGGTCGTCACCCTGAGGCGTGCCTTTGACACCCTCGTGACTCGCTCTTCTCTTTTCAGCAGTCCGTGGAGCGGGACCTCACCACCATTCTTGATATCCTTAGGCATCAGAGTGCACCTCCTGTCATACAAGCACATGCCCCTCCTCACAGGCCAGACCCTGTCCCTTCAGCCCCTCCCACACCACTCACTATGCCCCACTCTCAGGCTTCTACAGGGCCTGTCACTTCTCTCGTTGATGTTGGATATGGACGACATAAATACACCCATGAGGGGATGTATGAGGGTATACGGACCTCAGATGTCGCGTGCACGAAGGCGTGCGCGAAGGGAACCTTTTCTCGTGTGGAAAGGACCACTCGATAAGTGGAAAAAGCCACTCGATAAGTGAAAAAAGCCACTTTATAAGTGCAAAATGGCACTTGATAAGTGGATAAAGAAGAAGATAAATGAATGTGCTAATATAGGCTAATAAGCTTAGATTTAGTTATTTCCTACAATAATTACCCCTAAAGCCTATAAATAGGACCCAAGGGTAAGGCATTCATCCACACTTTCCATGCCATAAGTTTGCATAAGGCATCTTATGTTCTTCTTCTCCCTTCCATTAAAATCCTCTTCTAGTTAGAGATTTAGACGGTGAAACTCTGCTTCGATCCTCCGTGAAGAAGTATCGATCGTTGTGGCGAATCCGAGGGCAAAGTTCAGAGATTACCGTGCCGCATACGTAAACGTAAGTCTCTACTTTATTTCGATCCTAACAACACTGTTTTGACAGGATCCTACATTGGTATCAGCGCCATACGGATTCGCTCCGGTCAGACTGTCGCCCCGTCAAAACTATGAACGAGTCGTTATCTTTTTCACGAATGGGTATCCTACCATTATGGATATGGTAGGAACACTTCGTGACGGAGAGAACGCAGCGGTTGTTCTTTTCACGTTAGGGTCTCCTACCATTACGGATATGGCAGGAACTCTCCGTGACAGGAATAACCGACCGTTCATATCGTCAAACTCGATATCTTCATGGATGCTGAGTCTCCATTCATAGGGAATGGGCACTCTCTTCATGTGAAGCGCGTAGTTTACGAACTTTTTGAAGTAAGTTATTTTTTTGGCACACGGCCATTGGAGGATAACTACTTTCTTGACGAACGAGTGCTTCACCGGAGAAGAAGATGGTGGTTATTCCCATCGGGGAAGATGAATTTTGATGCATGAAATCTATAGCCATATGGGCAATGGAGGCAATGCATCCCCCCCCATGCGGAGGGGGTTGGCTACGGCCAATAACGACGAAAACCACGACGACCACTCCATCGAGGGGGAGGAGTGCATGCGGCCACCCCACGCAAGGGGGGAGATCGGCCATGGCCAAAGGGCCATGGCCGGCCGGCCCCGGCCGCGGCCAGGCCAGGGTCGGCCCTGGCCTGCCACGGCCAGGGCCAGGGAGCCCTGGCCGCGGCCATGGCCAGGCCTGGCTGAGGACAGGCCAGGGCCAGGAGGCCCTGGCCGGCCTCGGCCAGTGGCCAGGGCCGGCCTGGCCGGCTCTGGCAGGGGCCATGGCCGGCGCCCTGGCCCCTGCCAGGGCCTGGCCGAGGGGCCAGGGCCCCTGGCCGGCCAGGGCAGAGGCCCTGGCCGAGCGGCCATGGTCCCTGGCCGGCCAGTCTTATGCCCTTGGCCGGCGTTGGCCGGCCCCGGTCAGGACAAAGGCCCTTGACCGAGGGAATGGGGCCATTGCCGAGCCTTGGTTGTCCAAATTTTTTGGGGATGGGGCTTACGTGACCGAAAAGGGGGGGCATGCATGGCAGTGGCTTGCATGGACAACCCCTACGGGTCCGACGGCAATTCTCTGCGGCAAATTCCCCCGAAGGAGGGAACGCTTGGATCCATACGGGAACCAGCGACGGTGGCTTGCAGAGAAATCCCCACAAGGGGGATCCGGCCTTGGCACGGCTACGGCTCTACCCCGGCAAATGGCCAGGGATTGCCGAATATTTCGCTAGTATCATAAGGGTACTAAGTCGAAATATACAATTTTGAAAAATACGTTTTCATACGTTTTGAAAAATACGTTTTTTAAAAAACGCTTTTCCGCTGCGAAGTACTATAAGAGTACTAACATTTGATAAAGAGATGGGGAAATATTGAAAGTTACTCTAGATGGTGATTGGAAACGTAGTGACCTTTCCGATTCTAGAGTAACATTTTCAATATTTTTCGAAAGTAACTTATCAAATTGTAAATATCATTCCAAGTGGGAGTTGAAATTAGAACTATCCAAATGGGATATTCTATTCTCATTTCAAGTGGGAATTGTATTTATTTTAAGAATTTTCAATGCAATGTTTTTGATCAAACCTTCGCTTTTTGTGTTTTTTGCAGCATTTTAAAAGTAAAATGTCTTCCGCTTCAAAGAATATCGTCGCTGAGTTAAACAGAGGTGAAAAACTCAACGGCGATAATTACAAACTTTGGTCCATCAAAGATACAGTACGTTTTAGAGGAGCAAGAAGTGCTCGAGACTCTAAAGAACGTAATGATTTGTTACGACCTAAAGATCGTAGGAGTCCGACTCCCGCCCGGATCCGCTGACATACCCCATTAACTCACCTTTTCACAAAAGGGCCGCCACCCCAGAAATCCGAATCCACATGGGGACGGGCGCTCCCCGAGCGCACCGCCCCGAGCGGGTCGAACAACTGCGGTTGTACGCCTAGGCCGGGGGTCCTGAGGTGCGCCCGGACGGCATCGATAGGCCAGCCGACTTAGGCGCGGGTATCTATCTGTGCCTGCGAACCATAGTCTGCGACCGAACGGGAGGCGCGGCCGGGCCGGACAACTCCCGACCCGGACGACCCGTCTGATTCTCATGCGCCCCGACGCCAGGGATAGCATAGCCCGACCTTTAGTTCGTCACCAACGACAACGACCTAGGATAAGGGCGCGATTGACACATACGTCACCCGACCGCCTGACAAAGCACCCCCTGGCGGCTGACCCATCTGACGGTTAGCGCTTTCGGCCCTGACATCCCGACAAAAGCACCCCTTGGCCGTTGCGCCGCCTGACAAAAGCAGGTCAGGAACTCCTGTTCCCCACGTCCTTGTCCGAAGCTTCCGCTGACACCCGAGCCAGCTCAGCACGCCTAGTCATCACCCGTCAGGTATAAATACCCCCTCTCCTCTTACGGAGGGGGGGTTGGAAAATTCTCTCTTAATCTATAATTCACACACGAGAACAAAGGTCGCCCATATCTTTGTTCTCCCACCCATAGCTCGCCACGTGCGGTCGACACACCGTTAGTCCGGCCGGCGTGTCTAGCCCCCATTTTAAGCCCTATTACTGACTTAGGCATCGGAGGGGCTAAGGGTTGAACCCCAACCCTGCCCTTCTGACGAGTTATTCGTGATGCAGGAGAGCTCGCCCCTGGTCCAAAGTCAGCTTCAGCCCTCTGCCGTCCAACCTTCCTCAGTTGCATCCGGCGAGATTCGACCCCGTGAGCACCACCGGCAACGGGTCCAACTTCTTCACCCCATTAATCACTTGTAAAACAGCCTACCTAATCCTTTTTCCCCATATAACCATCGTGCCCTTGGTTCCCCATAATACAAATTCATTGTACGCGAGTTCCACCTCGTAACAATTGGCGCCGTCTGTGGGAACGAAGGGTCACACCCATGTTAGATTCCATGCCGATCTCGCGGAACCCTGACCACGGCAAAGATCCCGCGGGTCAGGAACCGATCTCTCTACAAATCACCCCGGCGCCCGACCCCCTTCTGGGGATGGGCACCGAAACTGAACATACTTCAGCCCACGTCGTCCTGAAGAGCTTCGAGGCCGTCACTGAGGCCAGGGGAGGCTATCAGACGGCTGGAACGGAGCCTCCGCCCGGCCCCTCAGAGCCCCTGAACGTGAGGCGGAACCTCCACCTTCAGTTCGAGGAGGAGGGGGAGAACAGGGGGCTCGCTGAGGAGATTGCGGCCCAACAAAGGCTCCTGGAAGAGGAGATGGAAGTTGCGCGGCGGTGGAGGCGCCTGAGGGAGGCGGCCGCCGCACAAAGGCGTTTGGACAAAGCGGTCGAGACCGCCTGAAGGGCCTACCAGGACGAAGAGGCCGCTCGCCGCCAACTCCGCCTCATCGTCGCGGAGTGCGAGAGGCTAAGGAGAGAGAACAGGAGCAACCGGGAAATCCTGGACGAGACGGCGACGGGTCGGCGGCTCGGGGACGGGCGGGACCCGTTGCTGAACAGGTCCCCACCCGGAGGAGGCAGCCCGCGTCGCCTGCACCACCCCTCCGATACCCTGCACGAGGAAGCCGTTTATCGACAACTACGCTTCCTCACCGCCGAGCGCGAAAGGCTCCTTCAGGAGAATCAAAAACGGATGGAGGCCCGAGGAGAGCTGGCCGGGAGGCGCTGGCCCTGGGAGAACCGTAGCCCGCAACCCGTCGAATCCTCGGCCCAAGGAAGGAGCCCCGCCAGAAGACCGTCGGGCTACTCCCCGGGGACGGAGGACCGTCGGCGGCCGAGGCGCGACCGAAGCCAGACCCCCGAATGGCGGAGAGGGGATGCGCTGGACCGCCCTACCTACCCGGAGGAGGCCACGCCACTAGCACGGTGGATCACGTCCACCCCAAGTTCCATAAGGTGTTGAATATTTGACTCCCCAGATTTGGTTTTGATGATGAGCAAACATAAATAACCCATGAACTAACAATTTGTGAGTGCAGTATTGGAGATCGTCGCCAAATTCACGAGAACATTCAAAGCGACATCTCAACACTTCTCAAAGCTCGTATTCATGCCTAAAGCTTCGTTGAAGCTCTTGCGCCGTTTTGGAAGTCATGAAGATTTAATCGAAGCTTTCGAAGACCGTTCTTTAAGGTTTATTTATAGTCTTTTAAGCTTCGATCTATAGAATGTTAAGCCTTGAGTATATCTTACGTTTTTATCATCATAACGCTCATGTTGTAGCTCTAGGATCTTAGTACAAGTTCATTCTAACTTCCTCGAAGCGTCGCGCTTCGATTCGGACTTGTTTGTGCAAGTTAGTTGGTACAAGAAGGAGTACTGACCGACTAGATGGTGATCTAGTCGGTCAGCAACTCTTCTTGGACCGACTAGTTTGATTCCTTAATTTCTTGGACTTTACTGTTTACAGTTAGTCGGTCTACGTTGACTCACCGACCGACTAGTTTGTGAACTAGTCGGTCAGTGATGCTTCTTTGACCGACTAGTTGTGACTTACTGTTCATACTAAATTTCTCCTAAGCTACTGTTTATCGTTAGTCGGTCCAAGAACGTTTGGTGACCGACTAGTTGACAATCTAGTCGGTCAACTTTTGTTCTTGGACCGACTAAGTCAATTTGTATTCAGACTATTTCATTTTGCCTCTTAGTCGGTCTACGTTCACTGACTGACCGACTAGTTGTGAAACTAGTCGGTCAGAAAGTCTTCTTGGACCGACTAGATTTCTAGGTCTGAAATTCTATCTCTTCTCAGTTCTTCACTTAGTCGGTCTATGTTGATTGACTGACCGACTAGTTGATGAACTAGTCGGTCAGTGGTTGTTCTTTGACCGACTAATTGTCTCAGATTTCTATCCATTGGAAATTGACCTAACTTGTTTTTATGGGACCCTATAAATACGAACCTAGGTCATTTCTATCTAGGTTAGAGCTGCCATTAAGAGATTCATTGAGATCAAAAGAGATAGCCATTCTCACTCTTTTCCAAAGCTCTCTTCCTCACAAGAAACCCATTCTCTCTCTTTCTAGATCTAGAATCCATCTTGAGAGAAGCTTGATCTTGGTGAGCCCTTCAAGCTCTAGCTTGAATCAAGTCTCCAAATCTCTCCTATGCACCTATTGCTGGTCATTTCCTTGGTGCTAGGTATTGGTGACTTCATCTTCCTCAAATCCTTCCTTTCACCTATTTGGGTAAGAAAAACTCAAGGTATAGGATTTTGTGGTAAGATTGTTTATTTCATTATAAACTTGTTTATATTGCTTGTTGATTCTCTCGGTTGTGAGAGAAGGTTGTGATCCCGGGTTGTGGGATTCACTATTGCCATTGCATGTATGATTTGATCTTGTGAAGGTTTTTCACAAGATATTCATAGTGGAAATCTTGGGTTGGGGTTTCTAACCTAAGTATCCGGAGGGGATCCGGGTGGTTGGGACGTAGGATCACCGGGAACAAGTCGGGGAGACTTGGGTGGATCCGAACCCATTAACATCTTTTGTTAGCATTGTTAATTTTGTTGTTGTCATTCAATTTAAGCTTCCGCAAATTGATTTGGTAGTTGTTTGCACTATAATTTGGAATTATACTCCTTGTTATTTTTAAAGTACTATTCACCCCCCTCTAGTACTTGTGCAGTAGCTTGTAGGGCATTACATTTGGTATCAGAGCCAGATACTTAGCTATGTCTGCCAACGACAACAAGACCGTGCGTCCACCTTCCAACTATGACACCTTCAGGAACCGTGAAGGAGCATCTTCGGTGATGGAAGGACATTCCTCCACGAGGCCTCCATTCTTCAACGGTACCAACTACGGGTACTGGAAATGCCGGATGGAAACCTTCCTCCGGAGTGCATCTTTATGGAGGACTACAATGAAGGAATACATCGAGCCCGAAGAAGAAGACTTTGAGAAATGGACAACCGCGGAGGTCGCCGCGGAGGTAAGCAATGCGAAGGCAATGAACGCCTTGCAATGCGCATTGGAGCCCGAGGACTTCAATAAGATATGCACATGTAAGAGTGCATATCAAATTTGGAACTCCCTCCTCATACTTCATGAAGGAACGAGTAGGGTAAGAGACTCTAAACTCGTAGTCGTAAACAAAGATTACGAAATGTTTCATATGCAACTGGGCGAGAAGATGAAGGAATATTACGCTCGCTTCGTTGACATAATAAACGAGTTAGAGGCCCTCGTCAAGTCCTACACTCAAAAGGAGAAGTGCTCAAAGCTTATCGAAGGACTACCTTCTTCTTGGGAGAAACGTACCTTCGCCATCGAGGAAGGTAATGACATGAATAAGTATACCGTAGTTCAATTAATGGGTACTTTGATGTCATACGAGGTACGCAAAGATAGCAAGGTGAAGTTACAAGAAAAGATGAAGTCCTATTTGAACCAAGACGTGCCTAAGAAAAAGACGATTGTGATTTGGGTTCAATATTGCGTATTTAACCCCCCCATTTAGCCCTATTTTGTGCTCAGGTGATTCTACATTGGTCTCTATTACATACGTATTTTCTACACATTTATTTATTATAGAAAACACACTATTTGAGCACAAAACAGCATTTAACGACGTAATTATGCACATTTTATATTTTTCATAGCTTGGTCTCGATCTCACGATTCCAACGACTATTTATTTGTATTTTTCTGAGATCTGTGCTAATTTCTATGAATTTTTGAATGCAGAATACTATTTATTGGAAAATAAATAAAGCACACGAATCTTAAAGCGCCACGTGGCATCATCCTCGCCGTCCGTGCTTGATCTAACGGCCCGATCTTTGAGTTGAAGTACAATTTTCCTGGCCGTTGGATCACAATCCAACGGCTCGCATCCGCGATCTCATCCAACTAACGAACGAAGCAGCGGGCATAACGACGACCGTTGGATTCTAATCCAACGGACAACATCGCGACGAACGAAGCGACGGGCGTGAAATCAAAGAGACACGCGGCAGCCATCGACCGAGTCCCCGCTTCATCCGACGGCCAGCATTCATCCCGCTTCGAGATTTCGCAGCGGTCGACGCGGCCGAATCGTGGCCATTGACGCGAGATCGGACGGCGCAGAACGAGTTTGAATTCGAAACGAAATCGAATTCGCAGGCGACGACGTGGCCACGCGCTAACCGTCGATCCATCATCCGACGGCCACGATCGACTCAGCCCGGAGTTTACAAGCGGATGCGAGAGGATCCGCTTTGGGAGGACACGTGGCGGCTCCTCAGACGATCCCGCCTGGATCAACGGCCAGCAAATGCCCCGCTTTAGATCTACGGCTGAGATCAATTCGAGTGCGATTACTGTGCGGGTTTGAACCCGTTAAGCCCAATAAACCCGCAATCTTATTATTTAAGCGTATTCTATGGTTTTTGGGCGTATAATTGGCGTATTGGAGCACTTAGGAGCCGTATTTTCTTCTGCAAAAATTCTGTAAATTTCCAGAGCCTATTTTCTTATTTCCAGAGAGTTTTGAAGACTTTTCAGAGAGATTTGGTGATATTCTCTTCAACTTTAGCTTGTATTTGGGTGTTTTAGCTTGTATTTTGCCTCTAAACTTCCGTATTTTGCTAATAAACTTATGAATTTGAATCTGAAATTTGTGTATTTCTGTACCATGAGTAGCTAAATATTTTATGTGCATGGTATGGAGTAATTAGGTGATGTGAATCGTATTCGTTGGTTGTATTATTGCGCTTAATCGCTATATTTGCTAAAGTTTTAATCGTCGCTCTTAAAATCTACTTTTGCATATTCCAAAAGAATTGTTCTAGTTGATGATCATCCCATAAGGGTGAGATTTGATCTCTCCAAAAGAGAGCTTCATACTTCATATGTACGTTTACAACTTTAGCGATATATTATTAGAATTGATGCGTTAACTCCCAAAAGGACATCTTCCGACGATTCGCTCCCAAAAGGAGGTTTTGTTGTGTTATATTTGATCAACCAAAGCTTACGATTCGCTGATCCTAATGAACCCATGCCATGTACATGCCTTTTATATCTATTTTTCACGAATTAGAGTTCGTTGTTTGCATTGATCGCACGTAACAATCCCATCAACACACACTTTTCATACCACCTTCACCATCACTATTAAAGTGTTTAGATTTTATTCGTAGTTACTCTATTTGATTTGGACTTGTGGTTTCAACAGATTCTCCCGAGGATTCGACATCTGGACTCCAAGATTTTACTACTTGAACGGACTCTTGCGCTTGAGAGAAGCACCTTTCGGAGCCCACCAAGTTTTTGGCGCCGTTGCCGGGGAGAACGGTTTGTTACTACGGTTTATTTCATTCAGAGGACTTTCGGTGAGATCCTTCCACTTTATTGTATATAAACTTTTGTTTGCTTTCATTAAAAAAAAATATTTGTGCTAGTTTATGTGGCATAGGACTCCTAGGACACATAGGTTGACTCGACGTTTTGATATGGCTAATAATAATATGGATGAAAATTTTAGCAACAATAACGAGAATAATGTGCAACCTGGAGTGCCTAGGACTTTAAAAGATTTACTTCGACCCACTAGGACTAGCACTGCTTCATGCTTTGTTTTACCTGCCGATGCAAATTCTTTCAATTTTAAACCTGGGGTGATCCAACTCTTACCCACCTTTCATGGGTTAGACAAGGAAAATCCATATCTTCATATTAAAGGATTTGAGGAGGTTTGCTTGACATGCTTTGATGGGAAAACTAGCGAGGACACGATATATCTTAAACTGTTCCCATTTTCATTAAAAGACAAAGCTAAAAATTGGTTGAATGCATTGCCATCACGCTCTATTACTACATGGATTGATTTGCAGGCTGAATTTCTAAAGAAGTTTTTTCCTATTCACAGGACACAGGGACTGAAGCGGCAGATTATGAACTTTGCCCAGAAAAGCGAGGAAACATTCTATCAGGCATTTGAAAGGTTCAATGAGTTGCTGCTCGCATGTCCGCACAATGGCTTCGACAAAAGCAGGATTATTGGCTTCTTCTACGATGGACTGCAGCCGCAAATGAAGCAATTTGTAGAGATGATGTGCAATGGAGGATTCTTTGATAAAGAGCCAGACGAAGCTTGGACGTACCTGGAGGAGATAGCAGAAAATGCGCAGACATGGGACACCACTTCAGACTACGAGAGAGGAGGCCATTCTGCACCATCCCAGCCTACGCGAGGAGTGGTTTATAATTTGAAGCAAGAGGATGCGTTGGAAGCAAAGATGGAGGCCATGATCTCAAACAAGCTTCATGCAATGAATTTGAAAGAGGCCAAGGCAATTGAGATAGAGCAGATTTGCACACTTTGCGACGTTAGTGGCCATGACACCAGTGCATGCCCCACACTTCCAGCCTTGAAGAGCATGCTAGGAAATCCTACTGGGGTGAATCAAGTTTCTTCGAACTACCAGAACTTCAATTCCAACAAGGGGTGGCGCAACAATCCAAACTTGAACCGGGGCCCCAATCAGCAGACTCAGCAGCAGCAGGCTCCCCCTCCGTTCTGACAACCTCAATACAACAACAACAACTATCAAGGTGGGAACCAGAGGAGGGACCATGAGCCAGTGCAACAACAGCAGATGCAACCATTTGGCGATGCGCTTCAGCAACTTATCCAATTGCAACAAGCTCAGATGCAGCAGCAGCAGGCTCAATTTCAGGCTCAGCAGACTCAGAATCAGCAGATGATCGAGAGCTTGGCGAGGCTTACAGCGACACTAGAAAAAGGTAAGCTTCCATCTCAGTCAATTCCAAATCCTAATATGGGCTTATCTTCTTCTGCAGGAAATAATATGAAGCCTTGCCAAGCGGTGTCCACTTTGAGGAGTGGAAAAGAGATTCAGAAGCCCGATCCACCGAGTAAACAAGCTGAGCAGGAAGAGGAAATTCAGATCCAAGAAGAGGGAATCAAAGAACAAGAGGAGGTGCAGGAAGAGAGCACGGACGTGGGTGTGAGCAAAAGCGTCATTAAAGAGAAGGAACCCGCAGCATATGTACCTGCAGCACCCTACCCTCATCGGCTACTTCAGAAAAGCAAAGATAAGTATCAAACTGAGATTCGAGAAATTTTTCAGAAGTGCCAGATCAATATTCCATTGCTTGATGCTATTAATCAAATACCTGCCTATGCTAAATTTCTGAAAGATTTGTGCACTGTTAAAAGAAAGTTAAATGTGAAAAAGAAAGCATTCTTGACTGAACAGGTTAGCTCTATTGTGCAACAAAATACACCACCTAAATTTAGAGACCCTGGATCACCCACCATCACTTGCACCATTGGCACTAAGAAAATTGGAAATGCTTTATTGGATTTAGGTTCTAGTGTCAATATTTTGCCATATCCTATTTTTGTGCAGCTTGGGTTAGGACAGCTAAAGCCTACATCTATTATATTACAACTAGCTGATAGATCTATTAAAGTTCATAAGGGATGCATTGAGGATGTCCTCGTTCAGGTGGACAAATTTTAGTACCCCGCGGACTTTATAGTTCTAGACATCCAGGGACCCCAAACTGCCAATGCTACTCATATCATCCTAGGTAGACCATTCCTAGCGACATGCAATGCTTTAATAAATTGTAGAGATGGTCAGCTGAAACTAACTTTTGGCAACATGACTTTGGACTTGAATATTTTTAATACTTGCAAGTTACCACATGTGGATGATGAGATTGAGAGAGTGCATATGATTGATTCGTTGGTGGATGATTATATTTGTTCTGAATTTTGTGATGATGCTTCTATTGTTGAGACTTTTATTGGTGATTCTGATGACATGTCTTTTGTGCAGGAGAACGTGAAGGAGCTCAATGCGGTATGGGAGCCTAGGTTCGAGGCTTTGCCACCTAATGCATCAATTCAAATTTCATCTGAGGTGGAGGATCCAAAGCCAGAGTTGAAGCCACTTCCTGACTATCTTAAGTATGCTTTACTTGGAGATGAAAACAGCTTCCCTGTGGTAATATCTTCTAAACTTACTCTAGAACAGGAAAGCTCTTTACTTGATGTGCTGAGGAAACATAGAGGTGCTATTGGTTGGTCCATTGCTGACATAAAAGGTATAAGCCCTATTGTATGCATGCATCACATTTATTTAGAGGATGACACCAAACCCACTAGAGAAATGCAACGTAGGTTAAATCCAACATTAAAAGAAGTGGTTAAAGGCGAGGTACTAAAATTGTTAGATGCATGCATTATTTATCCTATTTCTGATAGCAAGTGGGTTAGCCCTACACAGGTTGTTCCTAAAAAGTCTGGCCTCACCGTGGTTAAAAACGAGAATAATGAGCTTATCCCAGTTAGAGCCACCACAGGTTGGAGGATGTGTATAGACTATAGGAAGTTGAACTCCCGAACTAGAAAAGATCATTTCCCTCTTCCATTTCTTGACCAAATTTTAGAGAGGGTAGCTGAACATGAATATTATTGCTTTCTAGACGGTTATTCAGGTTATTACCAGATTGAGATTGCGCCTGAGGACCAGGAAAAGTCCACTTTTACCTGTCCCTTTGGTACTTTTGCATTTAAACGAATGCCGTTTGGTTTATGTAATGCTCCAGCTACTTTTCAGCGATGCATGCTCAGTATTTTTGATGATATGGTTGAGAAAATCGTTGAGGTATTTATGGATGATTTTTCAGTATATGGTAGCTCTTTTCATGATTGTTTAGCTAACTTGGCTCTTGTTCTCGACAGGTGCATTGAAAAGAACCTCCTATTGAATTGGGAGAAGTGTCATTTTATGACCACAGAGGGACTTGTCCTAGGTCACCTGGTTTCTAAAGATGGTATACAGGTAGACAGAGCCAAGGTAGCGGTAATTGAGAAGCTACCAAGTCCTAAATGTGTGAAGGACATCAGATCATTTTTGGGACATGCAGGATTTTATAGGCGGTTCATCAAAGATTTTAGCGCAATATCTCGCCCTCTTTGCAACTTACTTACTTTAAATGTGGACTTTATTTGGACACCTGAGTGTCAACTTTCTTTTGAAACTTTAAAGAAGTTGCTGATTTCTGCTCCCATTTTGCAGGTGCCAGACTAGTCCCTACCATTTGAAATAATGTGTGACGCAAGCAATTACGCAGTTGGTGCAGTCCTAGGCCAAAGAAAAGACAAAGTTCTAGTGGTGATTTACTACGCTAGCAAGACACTAAATGACGCTCAGAGGAACTATACGACCACAGAGAAGGAGTTGCTTGCTGTAGTATTTGCGTTGGAAAAATTCAGGAGCTATATTCTGGGATCACCAATTTTGATATATACTGATCACTCTGCTTTAAAATATTTATTGTCTAAAAAAGATGCTAAGTCTCGATTGATACGATGGATTTTATTGTTGCAGGAGTTCAATGTCACAATCAAGGACAAGAAAGGCGTGGAGAATCTAGTAGCTGACCATTTATCACGATTGACAGTAGGCCTTGATTCAGCAGATGTGCCTTTGAAGGACTCCTTTCCCGACGAGCATCTTTTTAGCGTTTCCACCTCTCCATGGTATGCTGATATCGTTAATTATCTGGTAACTGGTAAGACCCCTGACACTTGGTCTCTTCAAGACTTTAAACGGTTCAAGTACGAGGTAAAATATTTCTTCTTCGATGATCCGTACTTATATAAATATTGTAGTGACCAAATTGTTAGGAGATGCATTCCCGATCATGAAATAACCAGTGTGATACAATTTTGCCATGATGGAGTATGTGGTGGACACTTTTCAGCGAACAAAACTGTGGCAAAAATCTCGCAATGTGGCTTTTATTGGCCATCTATGTTTAAAGACACATTTCATTATTGCAAGACTTGTGCTGCATGCCAACAATTAGGGGGTATTACTAAACGTAACATGATGCCTTTAAACCCCATTTTATAAATTGAAATATTTGATTGTTGGGGCATAGACTTCATGGGACCTTTCCCACCTTCATTTGGATATGCCTATATTTTGGTTTGTATTGATTATGTTTCTAAATGGGTGGAAGCTATTCCTTGCAGGACGAACGACACTTCCGTTGTGCTTAAGTTCCTCAAAGAGAACATTTTCTCTAGGTTTGGAGTGCCCAAGGCCTTGATCAGTGATGGAGGGTCTCATTTTTGCAACCGCATGTTCGCCACGTTAATGAAGAGGTTTGGGGTCACACATAAAGTTTCTACTCCGTATCACCCCCAAACCAATGGTCAAGCAGCGTTAGCAAATAGAGAGATCAAAGGAATTTTGCAGAAAATGGTGATTCCATCAAGAAAAGATTGGAGTTTGTGCTTACCTGAAGCGTTGTGGGCCTACAGGACGGCCTACAAAACAATTTTGGGGATGTCACCGTACCGTCTAGTATTTGGGAAGTCTTGTCACTTACCTGTTGAGATAGAGCATAGATCTTATTGGGCTATAAAGAAAATGAATTTTGATACTGATGTCTCTTTTTCTTCTCGCAGGTTGCAATTGTTGGAGCTGGAGGAGTTGAGGAGAAATGCGTACGACAACGCTAAAATTTCAAAAGAGAGGATGAAATCCATCCACGACATGATGATCTTGAGGAGGGAGTTCACCCCAGGCCAAAAAGTATTGCTATACAATTCCAGGCTGCACATCTTTCCTGGGAAGCTTCGCTCTAGGTGGTATGGACCTTTCGTCGTCAAAGAAGTTTTCCCACATGGCGCTGTGCTCTTACTTAATGAAAAAGACGGAAGTGAGTTCAAGGTGAATGGCCAATGATTGAAGCATTTTCACGAGCCTTGGACCAAGGAAGCGAGCACCATGTATCTCACAGACCCACCTTCGGGTGGGAACTAATCAGGTGTGTTCTTTCCATGATTCCCTCTTCCTAACATTGAGGACAATGTCTATTTTAAGTTGGGGGGAGGGAAATAACTTTTAGGATTTTTATTTGCTTTTTCTTTTTCTTTTAGGATTCTATTTTATTTTTCTTTTTCTTTTAGGATTTTTTTGTTCCCTTTTTGCATTGAAAAAATTTTTGAGTTAAGAAATATCACCAAAGTCTATCTTTACCTAGAAATGACCCTCATGTGATGAAATTTCTCGATATTTATTCACCACCGTACACTCGTGATTTATTTTCTCCACCACTATTATTCAACATTTCAATCTCATTTTACATGAATTTGAGTGCTTGTGGTGAACTTCTTTTTATACATCTCAATGGCAAGATTAATTGATGACTTAATGAATCTAAAAATTATGGATTAGCAAGTGGTATGCTCTTATTGGAACACACCAAAGTTCATGTACCAATAATTCATAAATTAACTGGAGCATTGTTCTTTATCTCGTATTTATTGCCATTTGCATGCTTGGTGTGATTTTGGGTAGAAAAACGTACCACGTCATTTGAAATGATTAGGATACCCATTCTTGTGAACAATTAAAGAATAGGAAGTTATCTTGCCAAGTTGTTTATGCACACACAAAAGAAGAAAAAATGGGATGAATGAGAAAAAAAAATGATGAATAAATGTGCTATTAAAGAAATAACTTGGTTGGCTCGAGTAGTACAGTCAGAGGGGCCCTTCTTGGCCTAATGCCCTATTATCGTCTGATTTGGGAGCCATTGACCGGAACCTCAATTATTTGATGGAGCGATCCAAGTTATATACTTTTCTGCGAATGTTGCTTGATGTGCGTTACGCGGAACTATGAAAAAAAGTGAAAGAACATAGAGAATAAGTGTGCATGATTAGCGAGGCAAGAAAACTTCCAAAGCTTAAAGAAAACGCAAGATGTGGTGAGAGTTCCTATGAATAGAGATTGACGTGTGTATGTCTTGATACCATCCTACTTTTGATGCTTGCTTTGCATGAACCATCTACGCTCCAAGTTAAAATATTTGATTGAACGGTGTGGGCCATTGATTTTGTGTACTATGAGCTATGAAGTAATTGATAGTGAATTTGAGTCTATTTTATAACCATTTGAGATGCTTGACTTTCATTTTTTTTGAAAACCCACAAGTACCATTACTTGATGAGTTTGAAATATTGATATTAGTGTTTGGTTATCTCTTTTGTCGTTGTAGTATAGTGGTGAATGATTTGAGATCTGATAAGGTGATCTAGGCGTATTTTTAATCGCTCTTTTTGCTAGAGACTAGCAAAACGCTAGTTGGGGGGTGTGATTTGGGTTCAATATTGCGTATTTAACCCACCCATTTAGCCCTATTTTGTGCTCAGGTGATTCTACATTGGTCTCTATTACATACGTATTTTCTACACATTTATTTATTAGAGAAAACACACTATTTGAGCAGAAAACAGCATTTAACGACGTAATTCTGCACATTTTATATTTTTCATAGCTTGGTCTCGATCTCACGATTCCAACGACTATTTATTTGTATTTTTCTGAGATCTGTGCTAATTTCAATGAATTTTTGAATGCAGAATACTATTTATTGGAAAATAAATAAAGCACACGAATCTTAAAGCGCCACGTGGCATCATCCTCGCCATCCGTGATTGATCTAACGGCCCGATCTTTGAGTTGAAGTACAATTTTCCTGGCCGTTGGATCACAATCCAACGGCTCGCATCCGCGATCTCATCCAACTAACGAACGAAGCAGCGGGCGTAACGACGACCGTTGGATTCTAATCCAACGAACGACATCGCGACGAACGAAGCGATGGGCGCGAAATCAAAGAGACAAGCGGCAGCCATCGACCGAGTCCCCGCTTCATCCGACGGCCAGCATTCATCCCGCTTCGAGATTTCGCAGCGGTCGACGCGGCCGAATCGTGGCCATTGACGCGAGATCGGACGGCGCAGAACGAGTTTGAATTCGAAACGAAATCGAATTCGTAGGCGACGACGTGGCCACGCGCTAACCGTCGATCCATCATCCGACGGCCACGATCGACTCAGCCCGGAGTTTACAAGCGGATGCGAGAGGATCCGCTTTGGGAGGACACGTGGCGGCTCCTCAGACGATCCCGCCTGGATCAACGGCCAGCAAATGCCCCGCTTTAGATCTACGGCTGAGATCAATTCGGGTGCGATTACTGTGCGGGTTTGAATCGTTAAGCCCAATAAACCCGCAATCTTATTATTTAAGCGTATTCTATGGTTTTTGGGCGTATAATTGGCGTATTGGAGCACTTAGGAGCCGAATTTTCTTCTGCAAAAATTCTGTAAATTTCCAGAGCCTATTTTCTTATTTCCAGAGAGTTTTGAAGACTTTTCAGAGAGATTTGGTGATATTCTCTTCAACTTTAGCTTGTATTTGGGTGTTTTAGCTTGTATTTTACCTCTAAACTTCCGTATTTTGCTAATAAACTTATGAATTTGAATCTGAAATTTGTGTATTTCTGCACCATGAGTAGCTAAATATTTTATGTGCATGGTATGGAGTAATTAGGTGATGTGAATCGTATTCGTTGGTTGTATTATTGCGCTTAATCGCTATATTTGCTAAAGTTTTAATCGTCGCTCTTAAAATCTACTTTTGCATATTCCAAAAGAATTGTTCTAGTTGATGATCATCCCACAAGGGTGAGATTTGATCTCTCCAAAAGAGAGCTTCATACTTCATATGTACGTTTACAACTTTAGCGATATATTATTAGAATTGATGCGTTAACTCCCAAAAGGACATCTTCCGACGATTCGCTCCCAAAAGGAGGTTTCGTTGTGTTATATTTGATCAACCAAAGCTTACGATTCGCTGATCCTAATGAACCCATGCCATGTACATGCCTTTTATATCTATTTTTCACGAATTAGAGTTCGTTGTTTGCATTGATCGCACGTAACAATCCCATCAACACACACTTTTCATACCACCTTCACCATCACTATTAAAGTGTTTAGATTTTATTCGTAGTTACTTTATTTGATTTGGACTTGTGGTTTCAACAGATTCTCCCGAGGATTCGACATCTGGACTCCCAGATTTTACTACTTGAACGGACTCTTGCGCTTGAGAGAAGCACCTTTCGGAGCCCACCAAGTTTTTGGCGCCGTTGCCAGGGAGAACGGTTTGTTACTACGGTTTATTTCATTCAGAGGACTTTCGGTGAGATCCTTCCACTTTATTGTATATAAACTTTTGTTTGCTTTCATTAAAAAAAAATATTTGTGCTAGTTTATGTGGCATAGGACTCCTAGGACACATAGGTTGACTCGACGTTTTGATATGGCTAATAATAATATGGATGAAAATTTTAGCAACAATAACGAGAATAATGTGCAACCTGGAGTGCCTAGGACTTTAAAAGATTTACTTCGACCCACTAGGACTAGCACTGCTTCATGCTTTGTTTTACCTGACGATGCAAATTCTTTCAATTTTAAACCTGGGGTGATCCAACTCTTACCCACCTTTCATGGGTTAGACAAGGAAAATCCATATCATCATATTAAAGGATTTGAATTTTAAAATGGGCGAAGCCGATTCTACACTTTTTGTTAAGCATGCGAATAATGATATTTTATTAGTTCAAATTTATGTTGATGATATCATTTTTGGTGCTACTAACTTCACTCTTTGCGAAGAGTTTTCTAATGTTATGAAGGAACAATTTGAGATGAGCCACATGGGCGAACTCAAATATTTCTTAGGTCTCCAAATTCGCCAAATGAACGATGCAATCTTCATCCACCAAACGAAGTATACGGTGGAGTTGCTTAAGTGATTTGGAATGGAAAGTGCTTCCGGGAAAAAGACTCCAATGAGCACGACTACGCATCTCGACAAGGATACGGGCGGTAAGGATGTAGACATTCGTCTATATCGAGGTATGATAGGTAGTTTATTTTATCTTACCGCAAGTAGGCCTGATATTATGTTTGTCGTATGCATTTGTGCTCGTTATCAGTCTCAACCTAAGGAGTCTCACTTAGTAGCGGTAAAACGTATTTTCCGTTATCTAAGTTATACACTTGATTTTGGATTACTTTATCCAAAATCTAGCACATATGAGTTAGTCTCATATAGTGATGCCGATTATGCGGGATGCAAATCCGACAGGAAAAGTACTAGTGGCACTTGTCATTTTCTAGGAAATTCTCTTGTCTCTTGGTTTTCCAAGAAGCAAAATTCCGTATCACTTTCAACCACCGAGGCGGAATATATTACCGCCGGTGCCGCTTGTGCCCAGGTTCTTTGGATGAGACACACACTGAAGGATTTTGGTATTCACTGTGATACTAGCCCTATCATGGTGGATAACCAAAGTGCTATCTGTCTTTCAAAGAATCCGGTGCACCATTCCTGATCAAAACACATAGATGTCCGACACCACTTTTTAGATGATCATGTTGCTAAAAAGGACATCATTTTAGTGTACGTTGAAACCCAAAAGCAAATCGCCGATATTTTCACGAAACCCCTAAAGGAGGACTCCTTTGTGCGGTTGCGTCGAGAATTGGGGATTATGGGTGAATCCGAGATATAGGATTCATGTTTCATTCAATTGTCTTGCGTGCTATTATATTTCGCGATATTTTGTTCATGCTAGATTTATTGAATTTTTGGGAATTTATGTGATATGTTTGAATTTGTGCTCGAATTCGTATTTGTATATCGTATTTAAGATTTCGACGTTTTATGGGGTAATTTAGATGACTAATGAGAGTGTTAAGATGTTTCATCCAAGTGGTTTGTGAAGAGAAATCATTTATCAATGTTTGGACTCTTCTAGTCGGTTTCAGTTCATTAGTCAACCGACTAGATGCCCATCTAGTCGGTCAGCTAGTGAACTCAGACTGACTAGTTCAAGCTTTCATCCATCTCTTATCATTTTCTTTCTTTAGTCGGTCACAGTACACTTACCGACCGACTAGAATGAAAACTAGTCGGTCAGTGAGTATACTGCGACCGACTAATTCTAGCCCTAAAAATTCCTGTTTGCCTCTGTTTCGACTTAGTCGGTTCAAGCTCATTGACCGACCGACTAGATAGTAATCTAGTCAGTCAGTGCTTGAACTGTGACCGACTAAGTGGGTTAGGGCAAATGTGTCTTTTCGATTTCCAGACCGACTTAAACACATTTTCATCCGACTAAACTTCTTTCTAGTCGGTTGTTCTCTTCTCCAGCCCGCAAAAACCCAAAACCCTTTCGAAACCCCTTCGACTTCCGTCGATCTCCGGCCATCTTCCGATCATCCGCCGCCGCCGATCACCCTCCCCTAGGTATTCCTCCTCCTCCTTGGTCGATCTCCTATTCTAGGGTTCGATCTTGGCCGTTTTCTCCTCTAGGGTTCTAGGTTTTTTTTGAAGTTCTTGTGTTAGGGTTTGTTGATTGTGCTTCTAGGGTTTGATCACTTCGTTTGTTTTCAGTTCTAGGGTTTGTGTAGCTTCGGTTGCTTGTACTCGTCGTGCCACGATCATGGCAAAGAAGAGGATTCCTATCACTTCATCTGGGGCTTCTCCTATGTCTATAGAGCCTTCCAACCCTAGGAATCCATCTAAGCCCAAGCGTCGTGCTAAATCTACCCAAGCTTCTCCGTCTTCGCCTCCTCTGAAGAAGCCGAGGACGGCGACGGTCAAACCCCGAAAATCTAAGTCTAAAAAGCCCATTCTCCACACTCCCTCTACTCCTCCTGATTCCGATACTGAGTTTATCCCTGAGGATGAGTCTGGCCATATGGAACCTACACCTCCACTTTGTCCTAGGACTCGCCAGCCTAAGGGAAAGGGCCCAATGCCAGCGGGTGGTGTTGACATATCGTTGTGTCGCGACGACCCTCTGTGTCTCGCGGCCTACAACCGTATTGAACACTGCCCGATGCTATTGGAGCACTATGTTCAGTTTTCAGATTTCCTTGGCTTAGCTGACCTCCTCTCCTATAGTGGGCTCCTTGACTACCTTCGCTTCGACCCTAAGGCAAATCCTAGACCATATCCTCGCCTGGTCAAATTATTTTACGCCAATCGTGTCCGAGGCCTGTACGATGAGAGTCACTCCATCGAGACTACTGTCTTGGGAACTCCTATAGTTCTCACGGCAGAAATCTTGGGGGAGATTCTTGGTTGTTCGTCGTCTGGTCTCCTCCCTTCGGATATTTCTGTTGACGATATCACTTCCTTGGATCAGTCCGTTCTTTCTGATATCTTCCATGTGATCCCTCCTGCCCTCATTGGTGTTCCTTCGAAGTCATTCAAACCTAATGCATGGGTGCTTAATCTCATTCTGAAGTCGTGCTTGCTTCCCAAGTACGGCTCATCTTCTCTGCCATCCCAGCCTTTTCTCAAGCTGATTTACGCTCTTTTCTTGGGTTGCGAGATTAATTGGGCTCACGTTATACTCGATAAGATGGACTCTTTCGAGTGTATTCGCAAGACCAATAAATCTGCGCATATCCCTTACCCGTGTCTGTTGACCCTGGTTTTCCGTCATTTCCGAGTTCCTCTCCCTCCTGACGATGAGCGTCCTTTGGGTCCTCCTCTGAACGCGACGGCCGTTAAGAAATCTCTTGCGGCGCTTCGTCACGTGCAAAGGTCGACCACATCTGCTTCCCAGGCTTCTCCCTTAGCTTGCTACAGCCCCCACTCCTCCTGCTACATTAGATGATGTCGTACGCCTTCTTCGTCGGCACGAGTCGCGTTTGGCTCGTACCGAGGAGGTCGTCTGCCGTATGGCTCGTATGATGGGGATTGATCTTCCTCCTTCAGCTTCTGAGGCCGAGGAGATGGACGATGAGGAGATTGACAAGCTTGTCACTTCCTTGGCTCGTGGCGATGAGGCCACTGCTGCTGCTGCTGCTGCTGCCACATCTGCTCCTGGAGTTGGCACCACTTCCGGTGCTCCAGAGACTTCTGCTT
Organism: Scilla litardierei; assembly: GCA_030789695.1. Classification (NCBI taxonomy): domain Eukaryota; kingdom Viridiplantae; phylum Streptophyta; class Magnoliopsida; order Asparagales; family Asparagaceae; genus Scilla; species Scilla litardierei. The sequence continues at coordinate 83,607 of JAULAV010000097.1, forward strand.
CAATAATTCAGACTTCTGAGCCTGCTGCTGATCCTGTTGACGAGCATGCTCCTATCTTACCTGCTGATACTCCTGTTGAGACCCCTGCTGTTGAGCCAGTCGTTGATGTCTCCACACCTGCCCCGACGATCCCGTCTGTTGAGACGCCTCTCCTCCCTGCAGAGCCTGAGTCCACTCCGTCGACTGGACCCACGGAGACTGCAGATCCAGCCACTTCCTCGTGATCGTCAGTTTCGAGGACTCTCCACTGCTCATTGGATGATGCATCTTTTTGAGAGTATTTTGGGTTAGGATGGAGTTTGAGGGTTCTGTTCTTTTGATGTATTTTGATATGTTGGATGTCGGTGTATGCGTTGTATTTTTATTTTGGATGTTGATGATGGTGTTATGATGATGATGATGTATCTTTTTGGATGTACTCATGATATTTTGATATATATATATACATCGATGTTCACTTTGTTTTTCTTCGTCGTGCACATTAATTCTCATTCAATGTCCATTCTATATGAAATCGTCGCTCGACGATTGAAAAACTTGGTTAAATAGATTGAAATTCTATAATTGTATAGAATTGTTTTCCATGCACAAATTTAACCAAGAATATTGAATATTGAAGAGTATGTTTCTTTATTCACGAAATGAATAATTATTTGGTATTTTTGATGATTTTGATTATCGCTTTTTGATAATGGACAATTTGGCACACCTTGAGTTGATTTCATCACTTTTCCCTTGGTGTCAATTAGTTCCATGTCATTGTCTACGACTCCCGATGTTGGATTTCCCATTTCCTTGTTGTTGTCGTTGTATGCCCCCCATTTTTGGGATAATGCCAAAGGGGGAGAGATAATGATAATAAATAGGGCAAATGAAAATTTAACTCAATTTCCAAGAATCTAATTTGATGTGTTAGATTCAGGGGGAGTTAAGATATATATAAGGATTTTCAAAATCCGATATTTCAAAAATCGATTCTCTTTATTTATCTTACTCGTCTGATTGATGCAATTCATATATACTCATTTTGGAATTAACGTGTCATCAATGCAGGGGGAGTAAGTATTTTTCATTTGAATCATTATTTTTTATTATTATTTATGTTGGTTTGTCATCACCAAAAAGGGGGAGAATGTTGAATATTGGACTCCCCGGATTTGGTTTGATGATGAGCAAACATAAATAACCCATGAACTAACAATTTGTGAGTGCAGTATTGGAGATCGTCGCCAAATTCACGAGAACATTCAAAACGACATCTCAACACTTCTCAAAGCTCGTATTCATGCCTAAAGCTTCGTTGAAGCTCTTGCGCCGTTTTGGAAGTCATGAAGATTTAATCGAAGCTTTCGAAGACCGTTCTTTAAGGTTTATTTATAGTCTTTTAAGCTTCGATCTATAGAATGTTAAGCCTTGAGTATATCTTACGTTTCTATCTTCATAACGCTCATGTCGTAGCTCTAGGATCTTAGTACAAGTTCATTCTAACTTCCTCGAAGCGTCGCGCTTCGATTCGGACTTGTTTGTGCAAGTTAGTTGGTACAAGAAGGAGTACTGACCAACTAGATGGTGATCTAGTCGGTCAGCAACTCTTCTTGGACCGACTAGTTTGATTCATTAATTTCTTGGACTTTACTGTTTACAGTTAGTCGGTCTACGTTGACTCACCGACCGACTAGTTTGTCAACTAGTCGGTCAGTGATGCTTCTTTGACCGACTAGTTGTGACTTACTGTTCATACTAAATTTCTCCTAAGCTACTGTTTATCGTTAGTCGGTCCAAGAACGTTTGGTGACCGACTAGTTGACAATCTAGTCGGTCAACTTTTGTTCTTGGACCGACTAAGTCGATTTGTATTCAGACTATTTCATTTTGCCTCTTAGTCGGTCTACGTTCACTGACTGACCGACTAGTTGTGAAACTAGTCGGTCAGAAAGTCTTCTTGGACCGACTAGATTTCTAGGTCTGAAATTCTATCTCTTCTCAGTTCTTCACTTAGTCGGTCCATGTTGATTGACTGACCGACTAGTTGATGAACTAGTCGGTCAGTGGTTGTTCTTTGACCGACTAATTGGCTCAGATTTCTATCCGTTGGAAATTGACCTAACTTGTTTTTATGGGACCCTATAAATACGAACCTAGTGCAGGATCCTGCCAAAACAGAGTTAGGATCGATAAATGAAGTTGAGACTTACGCTTGCGTATGCGGCACGGTAGTCTACGAACTTCGCCTTCGGATTCGCCACGACGGATCGAGTCTTCTCACGAACGGAGTAAGGCTACTAAATCCACAATCTAAATCTCTACTTTTAGATTAAGAACTTGGATAGAGGGAGAAGAAGTATTTCGGCAGAGCTTCGCTAGAATGAAAATGCATGCAAGAATGCCATGCAAAAGTGTAAGGAAAATGGCTAACCCTTGGGTCTTATTTATAGCCCCCAAGGTAGTTATTTTAGGGTAAATTGTTCCATTGGAACAATTTAACTAAGGTGTACCATCGTACATGACATATTATAAGCTTAAGTTGTACCACATGCATGGTACAATATAAGCTTAAGATATTACCCCTTTATTAGCCATATGTCGCATGCACTTATGCACATATAATGCGACTTTCCCATCTATCTAGAGATCCTCTCCGAAAGGGAACATATTCCCTTTGCGCACGACTTCGTGTACGCGACGTTCGAGGTCTGTATTCCCTCGTACATCCCCCACAAGGGTGTACTAACGTCTTCCATATCCAACATCTCCCACTCACACTTGAGGGGATTGTAAGAGAACGTCTTTCTCTTAGTTCTTTCATCTATCATACCGAGAAATAGACCGTGCGACCGTCATGCGCGTAGAGTCTGTTGTTGTGCACTTGTTAGAGATACACAACGACCTCGAAGGTGCAAAGTTGAGTAGTTCAACGCATGCTTTACCCTAGATTATTTCTTCACATTTCTTATACTTTATATTCAACAATTGAATCCCATCTGGATTACAATTGGCTGGCCAGCTTTGAATCATTAAAGTCCAAAATGCGAATATGAAATCAATCTTCCTCTTCTTGCGAACCTTCTGATCTTGACTAGACTCGCTTTTCTAACGTGCCCCGCCGAGCCGAATTATCATAGCCCATAAGTAACACGCTAAGATAGCGATCATCTCGTCAAATCTAAAGGAACCAATTGGAGTCCTTGAGGGTAAGAGTTAAGACCCTTATGGCCTTTGAGTCTCACATAATAGCAAACATTATTGCTACTAACTCAGTGGTCGAAATGCATACGTGGTATGAACACGTATTACAACATCACTCATTTCCCAGGGAGAGTATGTCTTAATGATGTTGTACGGATGAAAGATCAGACACCACAGTGCCTATCTTTTGAGTCCCCTTACTACCCATGAAATATTCCTGGACTCTCATCCTGCATAAGACAGATAGGATTTAAAAAATCCAATGAGATCTTTATATCCTTGTGATACAGATCTCAGATCTTTTGTAAGCATCCATATGATGCAGATCTTTCAATCGACTATCTTGTTAAAGTCATAACTCTAAATCATTCGTCTAATGATTTTGACTTTAAACTAGTCTCATCTCTATCTTATCCATCTGATAAGATAAGGCGGTTGCTCATGTGAGAGAGCCAACCTTAATCTGTCCGACATACACACAATTCAGCTGAGATTTCAAAAAATGTACACAAACATTTCTTAAGAAATTCATATGCAATGTTGGAAAAGGAACTTATTCTTTTATTAATTTTGATCATTTACAGACATGGGAATTTACATTGGTACAACTCAGCTCTTACGCAATCCTTGAGATGATAAGTGTTTGTAAAACACATCTCTGGGGATCGCCTTCGTAAGCGGATCCGCTATCATCTCATGCGTAGATATGTACCTTATGTCTACCTTTTTGGTCTTATCATAGTCTTTTGCAAATTTGTAGCGGATATCTATGTATTTGGTCTTACAATGGAATTTCGGATCTTTGACATAGGCTATAGATGCTTGACTGTCGCTGTGTATAGGTACAGCACCTGAGTCACTTGCATTAATTAGCCTGTCTAAGAACTTCCTGAGCCAAACAGCCTCTTGAACTGCCATGCTAAATGCTACAAACTCGGCTTCCATGGTTGAAAGTGCGATGCAGGATTGTTTCTTGCTACTCCAGGATATTGCACCAGATCCGAGTAGAAAAACATATCCTGAGGTCGATCGTCGCTCATCGAGATCACCCGCCCAATCAGCATCAGTGTAGCCTTCGAGCCTCAAGGCATCTCCTTGATAGCATAAAGCAAAGTCTGCAGTTCCTTTGAGATACCGCATTATCCTCTTAACCGCTTTCCAGTGTACTTGCCCTGGGTTGGATTGGTAACGACTTACCATTCCAACGGCAAAACAGATGTCCGGTCTTGTACACATCATAGCGTACATTAGACTACCAACTGCACTGGAATATGGAACTTTTTCCATAATCTTCTTCTCTTTTTGGTTCTTCGGACATGATTTCAGACATAAATTGTCGCACTTGCTTATTGGAGTATCAATGGACTTGCAGTCCTGCATATTAAAACGTTCTAGAACCTTCTTTATATAAGTCTCCTGTGAAAGAGAAAGAAGTTTCTTCGAACGATTCCTTGAAATCTTAACTCCAAGGATATATGCGGCTTCTCCCATGTCTTTCATCTCAAAAACTGATGAAAGCCAAGCCTTGATATCCATCACAAAGCCCTTGTCATTTCCGGCTATTAAGATGTCATCTACATATAGAGACATAATAACATACTTGTTCTTATTCCTCTTGATATATACACAGTTATCTTCATCAAGCATGGAAAATCCATTTGATAAGACAACCTCTTGAAATCGTATATACCACTGCCTCGAGGATTGTTTAAGACCATATATGGATTTAAGAAGTTTACAAACCTTATGTTCGTTTCCTTCTTTTACAAACCCTGTTGGTTGTTCCATATAGATCTCCTCGTCCAATTCTCCATTGAGAAAGGCATTCTTTACATCCATTTGATGTAATTCGAGGTCTAAGCAAGCTACCATTGCCAGAATCAGGCGAATTGAGGTAAAACGAACAACAGGTGAGAAGGTCTCTTCGTAGTCTATCCCTTCTTGTTGCATAAAACCTTTCGCGACGAGGCGAGCTTTATATCTGTCAATAGAGCCATCAGCCTTATGCTTGATCTTGAGAACCCATTTGTTCCCAATAGCTCTACGTCCTCTGGGTAAGTCAACTAAGTCCCAGACTTGGTTAACTTTCATGGATTCTAACTCCTCTTGCATCGCTTCCATCCATTTGTCTTTAGCAGGGCAAGATACGGCCTGTTTGAAAGTAGCAGGCTCGTCATCTTCTTGTAGTAAAGTCATAAAGGTTTGCGGAAATTCATCCTCAAATCTTAGAGGAGCCAACTTTGTACGACTACTACGTCGTATTTGAGATTCTTCAAGTCCTTGTTGACTTGAATTTAGATCAATTCTAATATCACTCCCACTTGGAATGTCGTTAGAATTGCTCCCACTTGGATCATTATTCCCGTATGGAATAGGATAATCGTCATTCGTATAATCCATTGGTGAAGGTTGAAACGTATTTTTATTTTCACCAAGAATTCTCCCACTCGAATGAGGTAATCCTTCTTGATCATAAATCTCAAATAGAGATAAGTCCTGACTTATCTCGCCCTGTCTTGGAAACTCGTTTTCCAAGAAAGTGACATCCCTCGACTCAAACTCAATTAGCCCACCATTGTCTTCCTAACTAACAAACACATAACCTTTGGAGTTTTCTGCGTATCGTATAAAGATACATTTCCTTCCCCTTGGCCCAAGTTTGCCATACTTATGGGAGGAAATATGTGCGTAGGATGCACAACCCCAAGGTTTCAAAATGTTTAAGTCAGGAGACCTTTGGTTCCACAACTCATAAGGAGTGGAGCTAACTGATTTCGAGGGTACACGGTTTAAAATGAAAGTGGCCGTCAATAATGCATCTCCCCAAAAGGTGATTGGCAAGTTAGCTTGCGCCATCATTGAATGGACCATTTCCATTAAAGTCCTATTTCTCCTTTCTGCAACACCGTTTTGTTGAGGAGTATAAGGCATAGTTACCTGATGTACTATGCCTTTTTCATCACAAAGTTCCTTAAAACTTATTGATTGATATTCACCGCCCCTATCGGTTCGCAAGACCTTAATCTTGCGATCTAATTGATTCTCCACTAAACTCATATAGTTTTTAAAGCAAGCCAAAGCTTCACTTTTGTGGGATATCAAATAGATATGTCCGAATCGGGTGAAATCATCAATAAAAGTGATGAAATAGGACTTTCCGCGTCTTGTCTTGACATTCATCGGACCACATATGTCCGAATGGATAAGCTGTAATGGAACCTCGGCCCTTGTGCCGGTTCCAAACGTCTTGCGACAAGATTTCCCCACAAGGCAATGTTCGCAGGTCGACATTTCAACCTTTGAAACATTGGATAGAAGGCCACGTTTGGCAAGTCTATCCATACGCGTTGGTCCAATATGACCAAGCCTTGCGTGCCAACAATTCACATCAGACTCATAAGTCTTAGAATTTGCAATAAGGAAATTTTCATTACATGAGGAATCATACATTGTACTCATTACAATAAATCCTTTAAATACAAACCCAGTACCAATAAGAGTATTATTACAACTTAAGTCCACATTACAATCATGAAAAAACCAGTTATAGCCAAGACCCATTAATACAACAACAGAAATTATATTCCTTCGAATATCTGGAGCGAAGAGGACATCATGAAGTAGGAGAGTGCGGCCGTTGTCCAAGACTAGCTTGCAAGTCCCAACGCCTTTCACTTCAACACGTGTGTTGTTTCCTACATAGATCCACTTCGTTCCTTGGGGTATCCGGTGATACTCCACAAAGGACCGTCTGTCCCTTGCTATGTGGTCGGTGGCACCTGAATCAATTATCCAAAACGGATTAGATTCCACAAGAAATATCGAACTAGAAACACATATGTAACTAGTATATTTACAAGTTACCTCGTCCCCTCCACTCGTACACGAACGAGCATAGTGACCGAGCTTGTTGCACTTGAAGCACTTGATCCTCTTCAAGTCTTTCTTCTTGTGCCATTTCTTGTGCCCACCCTTATGTTTGGGTTTCTTGGTAGACTCAGGTTGCTTATTACGTTCATTAGTGAACTTCGAACGATTTTTCCGTTTCTTTCCCCCGTGTGAGGAACTAGCAACCATGTGCACTTCTGCACTTGGTTTGGCAGCCGCAAGCCGCTCTTCCTCTAATTCGAGGTGCTTGGAAACATCGCTGAAGGTCTTGATGCTCTCATTGTGAGTGAGATGCATCTTCATTTGATCCCACCCATTTGGTAGGGAACGTATGACTGCTTGGATTTGTTGCTCATCAGTGAGCACATGACCTGCGTCCTTTAACTCCGAGATAAGGTTCGCCATATGTCGCAGATGTTTCCCCATGGAATGATCTGGACGTTTCTTATATGTATCGAACCTTATAGTTAAGGCGCGAAGTTTGGACACCGATGTGCCACCGAACTTCTCCTCTAGCTTGGACCATATGTCCATGGCTAAGTCATGTTCTCGGAAGATGCGCATTATGTCATCAGCCATACTGCTTAATAACGTAATGCGCGCTATCTTGTTCTTCCGAGACCAAGCATCAAAAGCTTCCTTGTCTCGTCGGTGTTGGGCCGTAGTGCCCAACTCAGGTTCAATCATAACGTTCTTTAGAGTTTCGAGCACTTCTTGCTCCTCTAGAACGTATTGTATCTTGATGGACCAAAGTTTGTAATTATCGCCGTTGAGTTTTTCACCTTTGTTTAACTCAGCGACGATATTCTTTGAAGCGGAAGACATTTTACTTTTAAAATGCTGCAAAAAGACATAAAAACCAAAGGTTCGATCAAAAATCATTGCATAAATTTCTTATATACATAGTCATCATACATTTTCATGATTCATTAGTCTCGGCCAGCGGATCGACCAGGGAAATGGCTAAGTCATGGTTCACTACCCCCAGATTAACTGAGGTGTCCCACAAACTAGTCCAAAAGACCACTGGTCGAATCATGATCCATTGAGATACTGAATCAATCGAATGTGAAATTTCAGACTAGTTTAATATCACTCCCACTTGAAAAAAAAACTCCCACTTGGAATGATATTATTACATTTGATAAGTTACTTTCGAAAAATACTGAAGATGTTACTCTAGAATCGGAAAGGTCACTATGTTTCCAATCACCATCTAGAGTAACTTTCAATATTTCTCCCTCACTTTATCAAATGTTAGTACTCTTATAGTACTTTGCAGCGGAAAAGCGTTTTTGAAAACGTATTTTTCAAAACGTATGAAAACGTATTTTTAAAAAAAATTATATTTCAACTTAGTACCCTTATGATACTAGTGAAATATTCGGCACTTCCTGACCATTTGTCGGGAAAGAGCCGTAGACGTGCCAAGGTCGGATCCCCATTTTGGGAATTTTTCTGCAAACTAACGTCGCCGGCTCCCGTATGGATCCAGGCGTTTCCCCCCGTATGAGAGAATTTTAGCGCAGACGACTGTCGTTTGGCCCCGTATGGGCAAGTTCGACCAAGGCCTTTTGCAGAATTGGTCTGAAACTTCTCCTGGCCAGCGCCGATCAGTCCGGCCCCCGGCCAGGGACGGCCTGCGGCAGCCCTGGCCACTACCAGGGCAGGGCCGGCCTGGCCACTGGCCTGGCCTCGGCCAGAGGCCGACCGGGCCTCTGCCTGGCCTGGCCTAGGCCAGAGGCCCCTGGCCGGGGCCAGGGCCCCTGCCCTGGCCTCGGCCAGGGCGGCCGGGCCCTGGCCTCTGCCAGGGCGGCCAGGCCCTGGCCGGGGCCAGGGCCTCTGCCCTGGCCTCTGCCAGGGCCCTGCCCTGGCCTCTGCCAGGGCGGCAAGGCCCTGGCTGAGGCCAGGGCCCCTGCCCTGGCCTCTGCCAGGGAGGCCAGGCCCTGGCCTGGCCGCGGCCAGGGCCGGCCGGCCATGGCCATGGCATTTTTGCCTTGACCGGCCATGGCCCTTTGGCCATGGCCGGTTTCCCCTTTCATGGGTGGCCGCACACCCCCGCCGGAGGGGGTTGCCGCGGTGGTTATTAGCCGTAGCCAACCCCCTCCGCATGGGGAGGGGGGTGCATGGCCTTCATAATTGATTCAGGTGCCACCGACCACATAGCAAGGGACAGACGGTCCTTCGTGGAGTATCACCGGATACCCCAAGGAACGAAGTGGATCGATGTAGGAAACAACACACGTGTTGAAGTGAAAGGCGTTGGGACTTGCAAGCTAGTCTTGGACAACGGCCGCACTCTCCTACTTCATGATGTTCTCTTCGCTCCAGATATTCGAAGGAATATAATATCTGTGGTCGTGTTAATGGGTCTTGGTTATAGCTGGTTTTTTCATGATTGTAAAATGGACTTGTGTTGTAATAATTCCTTAATTGGTACTGGGTTTGTATTTAAAGGATTTATTGTAATGAGTACAATGTATGATTCCTCGTGTAATGAAAATTTCCTTATTGCAAATTCTAAGACTTATGATTCTGATGTGATTTGTTGGCACGCATGGCTTGGTCATATTGGACCAACGCGTATGGATAGACTTGCTAAACGTGGCCTTCTATCCAATGTTTCAAAGGTTGAAATGTCGACCTGCGAACATTGCCTAGTGGGGAAATCTTGTCGCAAGCCGTTTGGAACCGGCACAAGGGCCGAGGTTCCATTACAGCTTATCCATTCGGACATATGTGGTCCGATGAATGTCAAGACAAGACGCGGGAAGTCCTATTTCATCACTTTTATTGATGATTTCACCCGATTCGGACATATCTATTTGATATCCCACAAAAGTGAAGCTTTGGCTTGCTTTAAAAACTATATGAGTTTAGTAGAGAATTAATTAGATCGCAAGATTAAGGTCTTGCGAACCGATAGGGGCGGTGAATATCAATCAACAAGTTTTAAGGAACTTTGTGATGAAAAAGGCATAGTACATCAGGTAACTATGCCTTATACTCCTCAACAAAACGGTGTTGCAGAAAGGAGAAATAGGACTTTAATGGAAATGGTCCGTTCAATGATGGCGCAAGCTAACTTGCCAATCACCTTTTGGGGTGATGCATTATTAACGGCCGCTTTCATTTTAAACCGCGTACCCTCGAAATCAGTTAGCTCCACTCCTTATGAGTTGTGGAACCAAAGGTCTCCTGACTTAAACATTTTGAAACCTTGGGGTTGTGCATCCTACGCACATATTTCCTCCCATAAGTATGGCAAACTTGGGCCAAGGGGAAGGAAATGTATCTTTATCCGATACGCAGAAAACTCCAAAGGTTATGTTTTTGTTAGTCAGGAAGACAATGGTGGGCTAATTGAGTTTGAGTCGAGGGATGTCACTTTCTTGGAAAACGAGTTTCCAAGACAGGGCGAGATAAGTCAGGACTTATCTCTATTTGAGATTTATGATCAAGAAGGATTACCTCATTCGAGTGGGAGAATTCTTGGTGAAAATAAAAATACGTTTCAACCTTCACCAATGGATTATACGAATGACGATTATCCTATTCCATACGGGAATAATGATCCAAGTGGGAGCAATTCTAACGACATTCCAAGTGGGAGTGATATTAGAATTAATCTAAATTCAAGTCAACAAGGACTTGAAGAATCTCAAATACGACGTAGTAGTCGTACAAAGTTGGCTCCTCTAAGATTTGAGGATGAATTTCCGCAAACCTTTATGACTTTACTACAAGAAGATGACGAGCCTGCTACTTTCAAACAGGCCGTATCTTGCCCTGCTAAAGACAAATGGATGGAAGCGATGCAAGAGGAGTTAGAATCCATGAAAGTTAACCAAGTCTGGGACTTAGTTGACTTACCCAGAGGACGTAGAGCTATTGGGAACAAATGGGTTCCCAAGATCAAGAATAAGGCTGATGCCTCTATTGACAGATATAAAGCTCGCCTTGTCGCGAAAGGTTTTACGCGACAGGAAGGGTCAATCCTTGTCTTAACACTTGGTGTTTGACAAGCACTGTAAGTTGCGGCCAGACGACTTATGTTGGTTTTACAGTTGACTACCTATGGCACAGGTGCCTGTGGATACCACAGAAGTCGCATGTCCCTTCAGCCCAACATTTGCACAATTTTCTTAACTTACTCATATTTCGCTCAGTCACCTGTAGAAGGGTTTTCAGTCGCTTGTTAGGTTTACATGTGCATGTCAGACCTTCATCAGTCGACTGTCCTACGTGGTAAGTTACCGTTTGAATCCCACCTACCCTCTGACACAGTGCAGCAGTCAACTGGTGTTTCTTCATCAGTCGATTGTCGAGTGTGTAAATTCTATCCGTTGGTTGTTTCTCCACGAATTTCAAAGGGGTCTTTGGGGATTCTGTTTGAGGGTTTTAGAGAACCTATAAAGAGTGCTTCTACTGTTCCATTGAAGGGTTACTCATCTACTTGATCATCTCTTGAAAACACAAAGCTTTCATCTTCAAGTTATCAAAGCTCTCAAATTCAAAAGCCTTATATTTTCAATCTCATTCTCTCTTGCTCTCCAACCTAGAATCAAAGTGATATCCTCAAGGCAATTGGTAGTGACAAGAGAAAGGGCTTTTCTTTCGTCTTGGAAGAGACTTCAACACATAACATACGTGCTCCTTCAAGTTCTACTTCAAGGCATAGATGACTGTAAGTGTTGCTATTTCATTATTTCATATCTTTCTATATTAGTTTTACTCTCGGTTTGTGAGAGTGGTTTGCTTGATCCCAAGTTGTGGAAGTCAAGGACATCGATTGTGTTTCGATTTTACTTGTAGGGTTGCTACAAGTGGGTTTAAAGGAAACCTCAAGTTAGGGTTCTAACTTGAGTATCCGAAGGTATCCGGGTGGAAGGGACGTAGGATTACCGGGAACAAGTCGGGAGTTGACTTGGGTAATCTGAACCCTTGAAACATACTTTGTGTTAGCATTGTTTCATTTTGGGTTTATTTATAATTCCGCATTTATTGTTGGTTAGGAATTTAAATTGGTATAACTATTGTTTAAATTTTATAAACACTATTCAACTCCCCTTCTAGTGTTTTCCTCATAGCCAGGGTCGTTGCAAATTTAATGATTTTGTAGTAATAGAGCTTTTTGTGATGGCAAGTTGAAAGAGTGAAACACGATGTGTTCACTTGATATTTGGTGTTTTGAGGTTTTTAGAATATAAAGATCAAAGTGCACAATTCCGACCGCCCAGAAAATGTGGAAAGACTTTTATTAAGAACCAATGAGAAATTTCCTCCTTGGAGCTGATACATGCTCGTGTGCATGCACATATATACGTACGTACACACACATATATGTAGGGATCGTCTAACCCTAGCAATACTAACAACACACACTAGAGGGGGGTGAATAGTGTAATGGAAATAAAATTGACCAAATAAAATTAACTTGCAAATGCGGAATAATAAATGCAAGAGGAATTAAATGGCACAATCAATCCAAACGCAAACACAAAGATTTACCCTGGTTCCCCAAACTTGGGTACATCCAGCCACACCAATATTCACTATATTCCCACACAGAGAAGTGAATACAAATCTCACAAGGAGATACCCCACAAAGAGGATTTATGCCCTACACAAGGACCCAACCGATCCTACACAAGGATCAAGACTCCCACACAGAGAATCACTAACTCCCACTAAGAGAATTAGGGTTAGTCCTACACTAGGACACTCGAACTCTCACAAAGAGAGTTAATTCCCACAAAGAGAATTCCCTAGTCCCACAAAGAGACAACCTCCCACAAAGAGAGAAACTTCCACAAAGAGAGTATCATAATCCCACAAAGAGAAATAGGAAAACAAATTACACCCTGTAAAGTAAATACTCTTACATATGTCTTGAGATGCTTACTCATGAATGAATGCAAGGCATGGAAGAGGATCTCCAAGTGTTGGAATATGCTTGAGAGCACTTGGATGATTTCCCTTGAGCTGGACTTCAATGCATGAAGGAAGATGAATGCTCAATAGAGGGAAATGAGGGAGCTTGAGAGTGGCTTATTGATCTCTTGAGATTTTCTATAGAGTCAAGAGTTTATCAAATGTTGTCAAGAGTTCTCAAGTGATGGCTACACACTCATATATATAGGAATCCTATATCAAGCCCAAAAACCCAAAGAAACAGCCAAATAATCAAATCTGCAATGGCTAGAAACTGGGTGAAAACGACAGGAACAGTTGACTGATGATCAAGAAACAGTCGACTGACCAACGGCTAGAAAATATCCAACGGTTATAATCTGAGCCAGGACAGTCGACTGACGAAGTCAATACAGTCGACTGATAAACAGGACAGGCGCCTGTTAATCCTTCAGCAGACGATTGCTGCAGGGGATGGATCGAAACAGAGAGCTGCACTCTTTCTCCAATTCTTCGCACATGCGACTGATGTTAATACTACATTCGACTGTCAAATAGTCAGGCGACTATACATTCTTCATCAGTCGACTACTGTAAAGTATGGATAGAAGACATAGAGATGCAGAGATTGCACTTACGCTAGACAGGTGACTGTTGGCCAATATCCAGGTGACTGTAAATATACAGGCGACTGAAAACCGATCGACAGATGACTGTGCGTAAAGCTCAAGTTTGAGTTAATAGAAATGTTGACTTGAGCAATGCATATCAGGCAACTGTAGAAGGAACTACAGGCGACTGGAAATCACCCAGTCGGCTGTGTTTCCCTCAACAGGCGACTGACGGAAAGAGTGAACCTATTGGGTTGGATTCTATGATAATCCTAAGGTTCACAAAGATGGTTAAATGCATGTGCATGAATGAGCAAACCATCTAGCAAGGCATTACATCAACCCTAGACTCAAAAGAGAGAGAAAGCAATAAAGTAAATTACATGGATTACAATACTTTCTTAAGAGTCTAAGTCTTCAATCTTGATGCCTTGAAAGCTCTCCATCATCTCCAAGCTTTGGCACTCCTTGAGTCCGAACTTTGGCCTTTCATCACATGATGTCCATCCTTACACCAAGTGATTAGTCTCCAAGAGAGATATCCTTGAAATAAACTAAGAGACTAAGACAAGAGATTCATTAGCAACAACATAATGTTGTGATCATCATCAAAATAAGATTGGTATGAAACACCGATACTCAACAATCTCCCCCTTTTTGATGATGACACAAATTATGTAAATCATAAAGAATTAAAGCACAATGCTAATTATCTCCCCCAACTTATATGCACCAAATATATAATGAGCTACACAAAGGTAAACACTCATAATACCAATAACAACAAGGTGACATATAATAGGCATGGATTACATAAACCAATTGCAAAGAATAAAAGCATGCAAACATGAAAGGTTTATCTAATCCCATAAATCTCTCCCCATAGAGATATCTCTCCCCATATGCATATGTATATATCTTTCCCCCTATAGATATGATCACATAATGCATATATCTCTCCCCCTTGACATCGTCAAAAAGGTGGACATCAAAAACATCCCCCTTTGTCATCTTAACCAAGATGTGACAATATGCAAGAAAAGAAAGATATGTATGATACCAAATTTAACAATTTAGTGGGTATCACTTCACTATCCCATGCTCCCCCTAGATCATAGAAATGGTCAACTTTTGACTTCTAGGATCTAATGCCAATTAATTATTGGAGCCATGGGCCTTAAAAATGTATCAAAGCAATAGATATGGAAAAATCAAGCTTCAAAGATACATAAGGATATTGCCAAAAACAATGAAACATGAAACAAGTTGGCAATAAACAAGAGGTTTAGTTTGAGACCAAAATAACCAAATGTAAATAATGATCTCAAATAACCTTCGAAATGAGAGTTAAAATATGTCTTAAAATAATTTAAACATATAATATATTAACTCCCCCATTGACATACACATGGATAAAAAATGCAAGTATGTCAATAAACCCCAAGGTCCCAATTTTCATGAAAAGAAATAAATTTGAAAAATATTTTCAAAATCATGAAACACACACAATCAATGGGTATACTTAAAATAAACATAGAAGCACAATACACATGCCATATGCAAATGTGTGAGGAACCTAAACATTAGGTAACCAAACCCAAGAGGAGTTTGATTTCCTAACGTAATCACACGAGATGATCACATTCCTAACTAGAGAGGTGATGTAACTATCTTTCTCTTGCACACTACACTTAGTGGGAACCACAATCTCAAGGACTTCCTAGGCAATGGTTTTGCCTTTGCAAGAGGGAAGGATGTGGCATGCTTAGGTGTAGAAACAAGTTTCTTAGCATGCAAAGAATGAGGATTTTGCTTCTTAGCAAAAAATAAAGATTCTTCATTCTTCCTCATCACCTTGTGATCTACATGCTTCTTGTTGGTGTTATTGTTGTACAAGAATGCATGGTGATTCTTCTTAGGTGCTTTGGCAATATTTCTTGAATGTTCACCAAAAGAAGAATTAGAGGTGGGTTTGAGAACCACATTTTGAATATAACCCAAACCTCCTCTATGATTTTCCGGATGTTGTTTTTCCAACAAATCGTGGAGTGAATCCCTAGAATACACAAAGCTTATGAGCTTCCGGGATTCCTCTTCACATTTCAACGTAAGTTGTTGAATGTGAGCATCTAAGCCAAGGTTTTGAGCAATGAGATTTTCATTAAAAATACTCAATTCCTTAACTTGAGAGAGAAGTGTGTCTCTCTCACAAGTATCATAAACATGCCTTTCATCATGAATTACACAAGATGATTCTAACTCATGCACCCTACTCATAGCATTATCAAGTTTAGCTTTCATTTTATCATATGAATCGATGCACTTACTTGCCAAATTGGATGCTACATTTAGGCGGTATTCAAGCTCCTCATAGGATGGCTTTTCCTCCTCGGTTTTTTCATCACTTTTCTCCTCGCTTGAGCTTGACGAAGACTCTTCCCCATTAGCCATGAAGCAACTTTCTTCTTTAGAGTTGAGCCACGTCTCTATCTTTTCATCGCTAGAGTTAGATGAAGTTGCTGAAGAATCATCAAAGGCAACAAAACGCCTTTGATCGTGCTCCTTGTCATCCTCTTCTTCATCATTAGATGTGTCCCCACCGGAATCATCAAATGTGCCGATGAGTCCCTTCTTTTGGTTCTTGACCTCGGACTTGGCTTTCCAATGTTTCTTCCCTTTACCCTTGTATGAATCTATGTTGGGTTTGGAAGGGCACTCGGTAGCCATATGACCTATTCCACTGCAGTTGAAACAAACCAACTTGTTAGACTGTGAGACAAACTTTGATGAAGACATACCTTGATTGTCCTTGAGGAATGCCTTGAAGTTCTTGAATTGCTTAGCAAGCTCGATGTAGTCATCGTCACAAAGAGCTTCTTCTTCTTCACTTGGAGCTTCTTGTTGGACCTTCTTTTTCCACTTGAAAGACTCCTTCTCACCATGAAGAGCAACGCCCTTTTTCTTCTCGGGCTTGGTTGACTGAATCTCTTCCTTATGTTGAAGTAACACTTCATGAGAGATCTCCAATGTATGCCAAATACTATTAGCAGATTTACACATGGAGATGCGATCGAACTCATCCGGAGTGAGGGCGCAATGGAGAACACACATAGCCCTAGCATTGACTTTGATCGAGTCCTTCTCCGCTTTAGTTCTCAAGGCCGCGGGTGAAGTAGGCTCCTCAAAAGGTGACTCCGTTATGTCCCAAAGGTCACGACTCTTTAAGTAGACCGTCATCCTGATCTTCCAACTCGGGTAGTTGGTTCCGTTAAAGAGCGGGGGTCGGACGGTAGAAAGACCTTCTTCATGAGGCGCGGATGTAGCGTTGAATGCCATCGTTGCAGTATGCTTTAACCTCGCTCTGATACCAATTGTAGGGATCGTCTAACCCTAGCAATACTAACAACACACACTAGAGGTGGGTGAATAGTGTAATGGCAATAAAATTGACCAAATAAAATTTAACTTGCAAATGCGGAATAATAAATGCAAGAGGAATTAAATGGCACAATCAATCCAAACGCAAACACAAAGATTTACCCTGGTTCCCCAAACTTGGGTACATCCAGCCACACCAATATTCACTATATTCCCACACAGACAAGTGAATACAAATCTCACAAGGAGATACCCCACAAAGAGGATTTATGCCCTACACAAAGACCCAACCAATCCTACACAAGGATCAAGACTCCCACACAGAGAATCACTAACTCCCACTCAGAGAATTAGGGTTAGTCCTACACTAGGACACTCGAACTCCCACAAAGAGAGTTAATTCCCACAAAGAGAATTCCCTAGTCCCACAAAGAGACAACCTCCCACAAAGAGAGAAACTCCCACAAAGAGAGTATCCTAATCCCACAAAGAGAAATAGGAAAATAAATTACACCCTGTAAAGTAAATACTCTTACCTATGCCTTGAGATGCTTACTCATGAATGAATGCAAGGCATGGAAGAGGATCTCCAAGTGTTGGAATATGCTTGAGAGCACTTGGATGATTTCCCTTGAGCCGGACTTCAATGCATGAAGGAAGATGAATGCTCAATAGAGGAAAATGAGGGAGCTTGAGAGTGGCTTATTGATCTCTTGAGATTTTCTATAGAGTCAAGAGTTTATCAAATGTTGTCAAGAGTTCTCAAGTGATGGCTGCACACTCATATATATAGGAATCCTATATCAAGCCCAAAAACCCAAAGAAACAGCCAAATAATCAAATCTGCAACGGCTAGAAACTGGGTGAAAACGATAGGAACAGTCAACTGATGATCAAGAAACAGTCGACTGATCAACGGCTAGAAAATATCCAACGGCTATAATCTGAGCCAGGACAGTCGACTGACGAAGTCAATACAGTCGACTGATAAACAGGACAGGCGCCTGTTAATCCTTCAGCAGACGATTGCTGCAGGGGATGGATCGAAACAGAGAGCTGCACTCTTTCTCCAATTCTTCGCACAGGCGACTGATGTTAATACTACAGTCGACTGTCAAATAGTCAGGCGACTGTACATTCTTCATCAGTCGACTACAGTAAAGTATGGAGAGAAGACAGAGAGATGCAGAGATTGCACTTACGCTAGACAGGCGACTGTTGGCCAATATCCAGGTGACTGTAAATATACAGGCGACTGGAAACTGATCGACAGACGACTGTGCGTAAAGCTCAAGTTTGAGTCAATAGAAATGTTGACTTGAGCAGTGCATATCAGGCGACTGTAGAAGGAACTACAGGCGACTGAAAATCACCCAGTCGGCTGTGTTTCCCTCAACAGGCGACTGACGGAAAGAGTGAACCTATTGGGTTGGATTCTATGATAATCCTAAGGTTCACAAAGATGGTTAAATGCATGTGCATGAATGAGCAAACCATCTAGCAAGGCATTACATCAATCCTAGACTCAAAAGAGAGAGAAAGCAATAAAGTAAATTACATGGATTACAATGCTTTCTTAAGAGTCTAAGTCTTCAATCTTGATGCCTTGAAAGCTCTCCATCGTCTCCAAGCTTTGGCACTCCTTGAGTCCAAACTTTGGCCCTTCATCACATGATGTCCATCCTTACACCAAGTGATTAGTCTCCAAGAGAGATATCCTTGAAATAAACTGAGAGACTAAGACAAGAGATTCATTAGCAACAATATAATGTTGTGATCATCATCAAAATAAGATTGGTATGAAACACCAATACTCAACAATATAAGAATAATGTATATGTGCAGTCAGCATGGGAATTTCTTGAAGGACATATACACTTTATTTTTCAAACCTTTTTTCAAATTTGTTCTCAACATTATGGATAATCAACATACCAAAATCAAGTGAATACAACGCTATTTGATACTTGATCCAATCGGTACAAAATTAAAAATTTCTTAATAATAAAACTTTTTGTAATGAGTGGATCGATGATCAAATCCTCTTAAGGTTCATTCATATTTGAAGTTTTGGATTTTAACACGTGTAATCAATTCTTTAACAATTTCAAAAACAACTCATTGTGTCTTTTATTCCATTCTGATGGATATCCTATTGATTGCAGTGCAGATATTCGATGCACAGCCCCTTCCTACTATGAAAATCTTTTCAAGTAGTCAGACTATTGGAATGTTTTTCCCTACTTCCCTGTCAAGAAACAGTTAACGGAAGCTGTTGCCGCTTGGGTTATTCACACAGTCTCTTATGAGGAAATCAGTTGTTTTCCAATTGGAAGCTGACAAAGCACTAGGTTCAGACGGTTACAGTGCATTCGTTTATAATATGAATTGGGAAATTGTGGGCAGCGACATCATAAATGCAGTGAAATCTTTCTCTATCTCTGGAAGAATCCTTAAGGAGCTCAATCACATCTTTCTATGATTGATGCCTAAGTCAGATTCAACTTCTACACTCAATGACAACATGCCAATTTCTTGCTACAGTGTGCTCTACAAGATTATTTCTAAAGTTTTTTGAAACAGGCTACAAAAGGTTATTTCAAACAACATATCTTCTAGAAATCTGCGTTTCTGGAGGGTCGTCTCGTCAGTGAATGTTCTCTATTAGCCCAAGAATTTGTTAGAGACGTTAATAAGCCTCTTGGTAGCAGCTTGTGCCTCGAGATAGATCTTAGAAAGGCTTTTGATTCTGTTAACAGAGACTTTATCTATTTCATGATGCATCACATGGGTTTCCCTGCTCACTGGACAGATTGGATCATGGAATGCATATACAGTCATACTTCCCAAGTGCTTATTAATGGTTCTCGTGCTTATTAATGGTTCTCCATCTGTGTACTTTTCTAGTAATCGAGGTATAATGCAAGGTGATCCACTATCCCCTTACTTGTTTGTATTGGTAATGGAATTTTTCTTTATCATGATGGATTTAGCGGTGCTCGATGGGTCGATTAAACCAATGAAGAGGTATCCTATTCTGACACCATCACATCTATTATTTGCTAATGACCTACTTATTTTTGTCATGGAGATTTGAAGACTATATAAAATCCGAATAGCATTTTCGAATCTTTGAGATATTGTGGGGTTACATATTTACAAAGATAAAAATAATCTTTTCTGTAGTAAAGGGTGCTTGGTCCCTTGTGAGATTGCAACAGTTATTGATGTGCACCTTGGTCTCCTTTCAATCCGCTACATGGGTCTTCCTATATCCATCTCATACCCAAAGGCGAGACACTACTCTACTCTCATTGATAAGTATAGGAAATATTTGGCAGGTTGGTCTTCCCAACTTTTATCATTGGCCGGCAAGGTGGAGCTTATAAGATCGGTGATATATAACTTAAATTCCAATTGGAGCCTCTCTCCTTCAAGCTGCCTAGCTCTGTTATTCAAATTGTTGAGCAGTTATGTGCCTCTTTCCTTTGGAATAACAAATTGCATGTATGGAGATGGATCAATATTTGCAAGCCCAAAAGGGCAGGCGGGCTTAGACTGGCAGACATTAATAAAGCAGCATGGATTCATCTCTTATGGAGGTTTATGCACTCAGATTCTCTATGGGCCAATTTTATGATATGCGCATACACTGAAGACGGAGTTGATCTTCCCCTATCTCCAGCTCATTCATGAACAGGGAAATTCTTATCATCTAAGTATTTGGCAGCATCCTTTTACGAGGTGAGTAGTAATTCAACGGTTTTTACTCTTTGTTGGAAACCATCCTTACTTTTTTTTGCTTACTTCAGCATGGTATGTAGTTCGTTCTTCATCTCCAGTTGTTCAATATTATGACATTGTCTGGTTTTCTCAATGTCGCCCAAAAATGTCTACCTGCTTACTTAGGGCGCTAAATGATAAACTGTTAACATATGAAAACTTTATGAAGCGGAATATTCCAAATTCAAATAATTCATGTGTTCTCTGTCAAATGAAATCCACAAATCACCTTTTCTTTGAATGCACTTTTACATCATATTTGTGGGAATTATGTCGCTTGAAGCTTGGCTTTCCCCTGTGCATATTGGGACCCTCTTAGAAGAAGTGCTTCTTATATGTGATCGATTCAAAAATAAAGTAAAAATTTCTGGTATCGCATGTCTGGCTATCTGTTCAGTGATATGGCATTCATGTAATGAAAGGAATCGAAGTGTGTTCAGCAACACTAGTAAGCACAAGGTCCTCATCTTTCATGATATTTATGAAGATATTCGAGTACTTAGTGCTTCTATCAGATGGAAAGAAGGAAGGCATAACTTTCACATAGCTTTAGGGAATTGGTCTTAACTTGTATTTGTAATTTTGGCATATTTCAGGGACTATAGATGTTCCATTTAGTATGGGATGACGACGCTTGTGTCATCTATCCCCTCTACGACCAAAAATAGTTTGGATCTCTATAGTACCAAGTGTATTCTGTATATTATTTTGAGTTAATGAAGCATTATTACTTTTCAAAAACACACACACACCCACCCACAGACCAAACATCAAGTAAACTCAATCCTAGTTCAATCTCGACCAGATCGTTACAAAAAGGTTTTATTATAGAAAAACTGTGGAATTTATAACACTATGATTAAAACTCAAACAAGCTTGGATTTACCTGATTTTTGATGTATTGGGGTTTTAGCATGTGTAGATCACTCCCACATAATTAAAAAATTAGAAAAAATATTGATAACCCCATTAATTGTGATGTAACACATGATGCCCTAATAGCACATATCCATTATACATATGTGCGCTAGGAGAAAACTCATCCTTGGTGAATTCAAAAAGTTCACTCTCCATTATAATTTTGTGGTCAGAACTATTCATTTTGATCTTTATATTCTAAAATCCTTAACACCAAATATCTAATGAACACAGGAGGTTTTGCTTGTTTATCCACTCATCGTAAATTTAATGGTTTTGTAGTAATAGAACTTTTTATGACGGCAAGTTCGAAGAGTGAACCACATTGTGTTCACTTGATATTTGGTGTTTGCGGTTTTTTGAATATAAAGATCAAAATGCACAATTCTGACCGCCCAAAAATGTGGAAACTGAACTTTAAGGAGAAATTTCCTCCTTGGAGCTGATACACACTCCAGTGCGTGCACATATATACGTACGTGCATGCACACACATAAGAATAATGTATATGTGCAGTTAGCAGCGGAATTTCATGCACTGACTGACGTATACATTATATTTAAAAAAAATCTATTTTCAAATTTGTTCTACACATTATGGATGATCAACATACCAAAATCAAGTGAATACAACGCTATTTGATACTTGATCCAATTGGAACAAACATTTTGTAACGAGTGGATCGTTGATCAAATCCTCTTAAGATTCACGCATATTTGGAGTTTTGGGATATGTAACCCATCCTCCAAAAAATTCAAAAATAAATAAAGGAGGGTGTGTTGTTTTTGTATTTCCAACGTAGGAAGCATCCTGATGGCATAAAGAAGCGAAGTGACGACTCTAGAAATGAGAGGGATGCTACGGGCTCTCAAACTGATGTTCCCACATCTAGACCTGCCCCTACTTTGGGCACCGAACAGAGCTGGAGAGACGACTGTTGAGCTTTTAACAGTAAAAAGGATCACTAATTAGTGTTGCTTACAAAAAGCTATCATAATTATAATGCAGTTCAGATTGATGAGAGCAGGGCCTTCACATCTCCATTAATAAAACGTAGTGCAAGCAAAAAAGAACCGCAGACTGATATTTATTACACAAACCCTGACCAAAAACCGGAGCATCACCTTCAGAACCGACAGGCACACACAGAGCGGAGATCCGAGAGGCTACCCATTCATATCAAAATTTATAAATAGTTTCTACTACAACCCAGATTCCTGAAACTCAAAGCTCAAACCAAGTTGTACATACAAATAACTCATTGATCTTTAAACATTGGACTGGATCTGAATCATTCGGAGATGATGAATCAACTTCCTATTGACGTGCCATCGGATGCTGGTTGGATAAATCAAGCTGACAAGTACAATAACCTATTCTTGCAAGTTCCGGGAAATTCCAAGTGTTATGAGAGCTCAGAGATCACACGATCGCACTTCTCTTCCAAGATCTTCACAGCTTCGGTAAACAGAACTTCAGGAGGCAGGGCGCCGGTCGATTCTATGGTAACTACATGGAAAGTGAAGAAAGCAAAACATTAGACCAGCCCGATGAGGGGATAAGGACGCCTATTTTGACATGCTCACGCGTGCACATTGGACACGTATGAGTCGGACCTGTCATCTTCCCCGATGGTCACTGTATTTCATGAATTTGCCAGTCTTTTCCAAATTTTGAATCGTGTTTCTAAGAATAATCTTATTGGAAACCGAAGCTTCTGGGTTATGATGAAACATAGTGAATAGCATTGTAAGACCTCGCATAAGGAAGAAGAATCAATGCAACCATACAACTGATGAACTATGGGGTTTCATAGGAATTACAACGAGAATCGGTACCATAATAGAATCTTACGCGCTGTTCACAATGAGAAATACATTAAGATTAAAGAAGAGTGCTAACTGGGGGTAATGTTGGATGGACACATAAAGATGTTAGTACGACCCAAATGCCATGAACGACAGCAATCACAGGATCACTCGGGATGAATATGAATGATATCAAATACTTCTTCAACAAGACTATATGAGTGGAAAAAAGAAGAGACACACAGTAAAATACCATAAATATTGCCGTCCAGATGGCAGTTACGATCTAATGTAAAATTAGATGTTCCAGCCAACATACTGGAGAGTATTTTTCCTGTCTGCAGCTTAAAGGTAATATAGAATGTGTATATATACTTACAGATGAAATGGTCTTTAATGCGCCTTAGTTCCACATTGTCTTCACCTCCTCCACGAATGCATTCTCTGCATAGAGTACAAGCTCGTGGATTTGCAACCACTGCTCTCTTTTGACCTACTCAAACCAAAAGCCAAAGATAAGGTTAAAACTTAAAAATTGACATTAACCCACACATGGTAGCAAGATATAGACAAAACCTATCTAAGTAGAATTTGTACGTCTGCACATATGCATTAAATGTACATGCTTACTTCAGGTTGAAGAATCAATAGATGGGGAGAAGTCACCCAAAAAAAGTCATGATAAGTTTGATGTCTAGGATAAGGGATGTCAACGTGCTGGAGATAGAGCCAATGTCAGACTTGTTGGACCATGATAAGAGAAACACTATGGACGTATTTAAGTTGCAAAACTACAGGCCACTCAAGACTTGCGGTTATTTGGTATCCTATGTTTTAAAAATCAAGAAATTAATCTGACTGGTGCATAGTTATGTTCGACGATAATCTAGAAAGATTTTATATTTGTATGGCTCAGATATCAAGAAGCATACAACCTCTCTCTTTCTATTTATCGTTTTCTTTCTTTCCAAATTTCAATTAAGACTGACATTATTGCAATCAATATAGAATAAGATTGGCACCTCAGTGGAGAATTTGGAAAAGCAAAATTTTATAGGAAGATGGAACTTTTCCTGGGGCGCTAGGGAAAATTTTCTTACATCTGATGGAAGAAAGCAAAAACACAAATTCATAGGAAGATGGAACTTTTCCTGTTACTTTGATGGGTAAATTGCTGCATACCACGAACCCCCAATGATATCTACAGTGCAACAAATATCTAAATAGCTTATGCTAAGGGTTATCACCACCATGTGGAAAGGGTCATTCACATCACATGTTAGTTTAGATCAATTCTGATTGACAAATTGGCCCGATGTTTCAAGCTTATGCTTTAAGGCAAACCATTCCTTCTGAGTGGTGAAAAGGCAATAATTCTGTGAAGGCAGAAGCAACTCATCGTGTCTGGTTATGCCTAAGACAAAGGAAGTTAGGGGTTTGCCCCTCAGAGACAATCCGCAACTTGCAAAAGCTTTCCTGACAGAAAAAGAGAAGACAGCTACATCTTTAAAAGATTGTACATCCCTGAGTAACTAAAACTACATCTCAGATCTTCCAGGTGGGAAGTGGGTAAGGTGGATACTTCTGAGGGGGATGGAAAGAGCTGAGACTCAGATTGTACCAATCAAGTCTTGGGCTGGCCAAACTATTAACTCAGATCTTCCGAAGTGAACATGTGTGGGATGGGTGGGGTCAGATTATTATTATTTATTTATTTATTTATTTTTATTTTTATTTGGGGGGGGGGGGGGGCGAGAGAGAGAGAGAGAGAGAGACTTAACATCTCCAGTCTATCCTTTGAGTGAAAACCTGTAGACTTAACATCTCCAGTATCTCCTTTGAGTGAAAACCTGTTTGAGACTACCTAATCCAAACCTCTCAGAAAAAGCCAACCAAGTTGACAAGGAATTATTTCCTTTCTGATGCAATAGATTTTAGATGACGATGGTGTATACATTGGTCTCTAAAATTTAGAACTTCCTAGTTCTCACCTGTGAGGACATATGAGCTATTAAAATCGACAAGGTGAATCAGTCATAGTCATGTAAATGTTGCTTCCTTTAAAAAATCTAAAAGATGGAATCGTAACTTCTTTCCCCATCTTTCCCCAACGAAAATTATTGTTAAGCAGCCAACTAGTATCAAACAAGGTGAGATTCTATCATAACCCTATCTTGCAATACAACATGCGATATTTAAACAACTAATAATCATTGTTTGACATCGGAAGCCATTATTTACAATGACCAGTGTTCTAGCAGCATCAAAGCATTTTGACATTACTCGCTTTTTGAAAACTTATATATGCCGTTTTCTGATGGCTATCGTTACAAATCTGCTTTAGGCTCGACCATACAATCCATTCCAGGTTTATAGATGTCATGCTCCATGGTGTGTAAATGAAGTGTCTATGAATTGGATACCAAAATATTTTGATCCAGATCTGAAAATATTATCCACTATCTGAATCCACTTTAGTGCCCAACATATATATGAAAAATACCAAGTATATGGGAATCCAACAGAATCCATTTATGTGCATCTGTCGAAAACAGTACGAAAAGAAGTTTAAGAAAATAGAAATAAATTCTATACTAACTCGTCAAAATTGGAGTGGAGTGAAATTATAATATGCAGATAATACATACTAATTAAAGGTTGAGTGTAATTAAACAGTGTGGATACTGTGGTATCCATGCCTACTCCATTTACTAGTTAGAGCACATACGATCTATCCAAATCTATATGAATATTGATAATTACCATCCGTAATCATTTAAGTCAATGTAGTTATGAAGCAAATTTAGACATTTCAGATATCTATTTACATTCCTAATCCTTTATAATCTATCTGCAAACTTAAGATCCTAAAGACAAGGTCCTAACTTAACAATGATGCAATATAAATAAAACCATATCTATTACTTTGTCTATTACTTCATTTGAAGTCATCAAAATATTGCATAACATATCATATGAAAACATGATACAAATCAAATGTTCGTATCGGGATAGGTTGTTTATCATTCAATATGATATATGTATTGTACAATACAATACAAACTGCGCCATCCGACATGGTAGTATCAAATTTTACTTGGTTTTTTAATTTGATTCAAACTTTACGTTCATAATTTTCTTAGATTTAGAGATATATACAGTTCAACTTGATAGATTAGATATTCTTATCACTCGCTCCGGGTTCATTTTCTCCTTCATTATTTTCATCTTCAATTCAATCAATTACAATTATGAAATGTGTTATTACTTGGTTTCGGCCATCCCGTTTCTGTTGAGACGGGGAGGAACAAAACTGCCCCCCCCCCCCCCCACCCCCCCCCCCCCCCCCCCCCCCCCCCCCCCCCCCCCTCCCCCAAACAAAAAAAAAACAAAACAAAACAAAAAAACAAAAAAAGAACCAAATCTTGTTTTGGTTGGTATCAAGCTCGTTTCAAGCAATATTGGCCGGTTTTGCTCAGATCGTCCAAAACCGAGCAAAATGGTCAAAATAGTCATGAACTGAGGTTTAAAAAGGTTTTAAAACAGAAAATGCTGAATAGTAATAATATATAAAAAAGAAACTGAAGGCCATGATGCAGTAATAAAATTTAAAATCATATGATCAAATGGTTACTTTGCTTATAAACTAATAGTTCAATTCACAATTCTATAAATTTGACAGCACAATCAAATTCAAACAAAAATTACCTTGATTTTGGAGAGCTTCAGCTTCAAAACTTTAGACATTCATATCTTCATGTCAAATCAATTTTTAAGATCGGCCTTCAGGCAAGACCATCAGCTTCAGTCCAAAATTTTTGAATCTAGAATTTTTGGTTGTGTGAGTGTCAGGAAAGAGCAGTTGTTGGTTGGATGAGGGTTGTGTAAGAAGGAAATCACGACAACAATTTCGTGGAGGAAATGATTTTTTTTGGCGATGAGAATGAAGGGGATTAAAGGAGTAGAGGTGAGAGGAGAAGATCGGGGAAAGGGGGAGAATGTCAGTAATGACTTGTTGTGACGAGGAGGTGGGCGACAATTGACCGGGGGTCGACATTGGAAGATTCAGCGAGAAGAGAGAAATCTTGAGGAAATGAGAGTGAAGAGAGAATACTGAGAGAGATTTAATTTGGAGGGCACGTGGCGCACATGCGGGGTATGCGGAGGCACGTAGGGGGAAGGGCATACATGGGCGAGATGAGACGAGAGAGAGAAATATTAATTTATAATTGTTTAATGTTAGATTTGTTTTTAATGTTTAATTTAATTTTGAAGATAAATTTTAAATGTTATTTGTTAATGTGTTAAATTTTAATTTTAAATGTTCATGTTAATTTTAAACGTTAAATTTTAAAAAAATAAATGTTGCATGTTACATGTTTGATGTTAAATTAAATGTTGATTTTTAAATGATAATGTTAATTGTTAATGGGGGCCTATGGGGACAGGGGCATGCGGGGGAATGTGTTGTTCATTTTTTTTAATTGTTATAAGTTTTATATTATCAAAGTTAATTGTTTTATTTTCTGCTAAATTTTAAAAATATTTTTTAAAAGCGACCAAATTTGAAAATAGTTTCAGAAATTGATCGAATCTGGCCAAGTATGATCTCGTGTGTGTTTTTGCGTTGAGTTGGTGGACCAAAAATGATGTGGTTGCCAACAAGGTAATTTTAATGCTCCAAAATATTACCTTTCAAGGATTCCTTCAATGCTTCAAAATCTTAACCTTATAAGTTGGCATCATATCAAAATCTTTTATTTCAAGGCATATATCAGATTCTTTTTTTCAGATATGAAAGGAGATTTATCAAGAGTCTCTGGGTTTATCTGCCAATGATATCTTCAATGCTCCAAAATCGTAACCTTTGATTTGGCTGCATGCCAAAATCTTTCATTTTCAAGGCACATCAGATTCTTGATTCTGATATGGAAGAATTATCAAAAGTCTCGATTTTATTATGGAAAAGGACCTAAAGTAATCCTTGATTCTAATTCTCATATGAAGCCTAAAACTTTCACAAAATATCTTTCAAATAGAGCATTAAATGCAGCAAGAGGCCAAACTTATCGGGGTTGGCAACCCCGATCAAATTTGGCTCAAGTCATTTTGACCTGGGTTGCTAACCTCGATCAATTTAACTTAAGCAAAATTTGACCGAGGTTACTAACACTGACATTTTAAGTCCATCTCAATGCAGCAACGCATGAAAACA
The DNA here is from genome assembly GCA_030789695.1 of Scilla litardierei. Classification (NCBI taxonomy): domain Eukaryota; kingdom Viridiplantae; phylum Streptophyta; class Magnoliopsida; order Asparagales; family Asparagaceae; genus Scilla; species Scilla litardierei. Next base: position 112,307 of record JAULAV010000097.1, read on the forward strand.
TCCGACGTGGTAAGAGTCGATCGGTTTGTGTGATTATTTTTAAGTTTAGCTGATTTTAAAATTATTTTGAAAAATAATGCCTTAATTGAAAATTTGTCCTTCATTGTGTTAATGTGAATATGTTAATGTTAATTGTTTTCATTGTTAATTGTGTTAATTGACGTGTTAATGTTAAAGTTTTCATTCGGTTAATTGTTTGCTGTTATTTGTTAATTGTTAATTGTTTGCTATTTTAATGTTAATTGTTTAGTACAATCCAAATTGTAATTTTCTAAACATCAAAATAGTTAATTTTTGCATTGTATTAATTTTCTAAACAATCAACATATGAATAGTTTGTTTATCTAGGCATAATCACTAACATTACACTATATGTTACTTTTAGAAAGAAACGTTAATTGAGATATCAATTAATTTATTAAAATAGTTTAATTTTTTAAGCAATTAACCCGTAATGTGTTAATTCTAGATATAAACGTAAAATGAGATATATCTCGAAAAGCTCCTAAAGAAAAACAATTGGATAGTGGTTGTAATCATGGTAAAATGGTAGCAAAAGGGCATAGACATGTAAGATGCAATTATTATGGATATTGCTTTTAGCCAAAGGCAGTTTCAATAACTGTTTCATTTAATTTAATATATGGCTTACCTTTTCCAATATCCTCTATATCAAAGACTTTGACTGGACATTTCAAAAAAAGCTTCTCCGCATCTTCATTCTTTATTTCTTTCAGTAAGACAACCTAACAGTAAAAGACATTTTAAAAGTTAAAACTCAAAGGTCAGATATTATATACAAACATGTTATCGCATTGAAATTAAAGAAACAAGTATGTAGTTATACATCTCGCACCTCAGGGAGCATTCTATACCATGCAGTAGCCACAGGAGACCACTTGGCGTGAGTTTTCCCCATGCCCTTCACGGCATGAGCTTCAAGCTCAATTTCCTATAAAGGGGAATCTTTTGTAAATATAATACAGTATATACAAAATGCAGGAATTGAAACATTCAGCATAAAATTGAAGCAGTGAAACTATCTGCTTCGTCTTTTGTTCCAAGATTTGCAAGATTGCCAGAATGAAATTATACAAAATTACTCTATAATCCAACACGATATATAATATAAACTAATAAACTGCATTTGAAATTATTTGATAGAGAACATGGATGGACAAGCAAATCCATACCAACACAGAACATTTTGTTCATAGTTCATACAAGTAAATGCTTAAAGGAATAAGGAAATTGACACAGCATGCTAGCAACCATAAAGTGTGACTGTTTTGCTGCAACTATAGTTGCAAAATGGACCCAGGTTGCAGCTGTTGGTGTCAGCGCAACAACCATTCATTGCAACTGTAGCTGCAAAGAAGACACAACTGCACCAACTGTAATTGCGGCTAAAATGATTGTAAGTGTAACTTGCAAGCTTGTCCGAGTGATATCACGGATCATATCACATGCAACGCACAATTCAATGCTGGTCAATGATTGAGAATGTCATACTTTCGAATTTCTGGAATGAATTTCAGATTAAAATGACAGAAAACCTTGTAGGCATCTGCAATAAAACATACAATGAAAAATGGAGTTGCTGACAACTATCGTTGATGCCAATGGGCTAGCATACAAGACTACTTGCAGGTGACGTTCATGCAGATATACAAAAACTAATGAAGAAGCAAATGCAAGGGAAAGAGAGAAATCATAAAGGATATAAGGAAAAATATTTGCATTGCAACAATAATAATAGTAACAGGAAAGCTTTTCCCTGCCATCAGCTATACGAAACCAAATTTCAATGTCGTTTCTAACTTTAAGGCAATGTATTGTTAACTACTAATAGTCTTAAAACCATTTCTTTTTCTGATAGAACTATTTGTTACCAAGGTTAGATGTCTCTGTTTCGTTTCGGTCTTCCGGAAATTTATTTTAGGTTTCGATCAGATTCTCCTTTTCTGCTTTTCGGCTTTTCGTTTCGTCCGTATTGGCAGTTTCGATAGTTTTTGCTAACATATTACACATTACACATTTTGCTAACATATTACACTTTACACATTACCCTCTTTGCTATTCACATTACACATTTTGCTAACATATTACACTTTTTACAAGTTTGACACTCCCTTTCTAAAAGATAATTGCAAACTTGTAAATAAATGCAACATAGTTAGTAAAATGTATAAGGTGAACAGCAAGCCACCAACTGCTAGTCAATTACACATTATGCTAAACATGTTACATTTATTTACAAGTTTGCCTTAACCTTTTAAAAAAAATTAAAAGAGAATGGCAAACTTGTTATTTAAAAGAGAAAGGCAAACTAGTCAATAAATGTTTGCCATTCTCTTTTAAAATATTTTTTAACACAGAGGCAAACTTGTAAATAAATGTAACATGTTTAACATGTGTAATTTGGCAAGCTGCACTCAATTTTCTTCTCTTCCAACAAACACCACCCAAAATTAGGGCTAGAGCCCTCCTTCGAGTGCCGAGCATCGGGATTCTTACAGGGAGAGGCGGCGATCTTCTCCGGCGACGAGGTAAGCAACTCTCCTCCTCCTCGTCGTCTTCTATTTCTTCTTCTTCTTCTTTTGGCTTTTTTCCTTTACTTCTTCATCTTCTTTCATTTTTCCCTATTTATTTTTTATTGTCTTTTTTCTGGTTTATGCTGCTGCTTCGTTTAATTTTATGTTGGATTTTTACAATTTGGGTTCGAAACCGAGAGTTCGGCCGCATTTCGTACCGGGCCGGCCGAAACCGGTATGAAACAGCCAACGCCACGGTTTTGGGCGAAACCTTAACACATGGTTGTTACAAAGACTAACTGATAATTGCTCTTCCTTTCATAATCAATGATAGAGTGAATGATAACCACCAAAATGGTTGTGGCAAGTAAAACAAACACGCATGGAAAACTGTGATGCGTACCATGAAATAGACATTTTTTGTAAAAGAGTACAACTTATTAAATGAATGAAGAACCCTAGCAAACTTGTGAATATCTGTGTTCTATTGCGTCTCTAGAACCTGTATAACAGATGATTTTGATTTACATGGCACGAGCAGCCAGTCACCCAAGTTTCAAACACATACTGATATGAACTTGTGAAAATCTATGTTCTATTGCAGCTCATGGAACTGGTAATATGACAGATGATTTTGGCTAATAATATGGCATGAGCAGCCAGTCGCCTAAGAATGGAACAGCTAGTGATATGAACAATTGGTTATAACTAGCATGATCAACAAATTAAAAATTCCTTTCCTACATGAGCCAATCATCAAGATTAAAAAGATGCATCTTCTGTAAAATGAACTATCATATAATTCCATAAATCTTGTATGAAACACTTTATTTTCCATACAAACAATTTGCCAATAAATTGTAAAAATGGTAATGCTCCATCAAACGAAAGTCAGGGTCACTACAAGTTACCTGTCCTGGCCCTAGTTTTAAAAGGATTATATCACCAAGCTTTGCTGCAGGTGGATTCTTAGAAAGTTCTGGCAGAGAAGATTGACTGCAACTGAATGACGTGTACGTCTTTGGCTTTGCTGAAGGATTATGTGATGACATTAGAAATTCACTTCCATCTGGCAACCATTTCAATTGATCTGATTTCACTGAATTATCAAGACAATAATCACAAGTTAGCATATTATCAAGGACATTAGCATACAATTAAATATTGCCAAATACATTGGTATGACAGCATTTAATTAACATAAATATCACTATTTCACTTACAGATGGAGAGTTAATCACACTGTCATATGATTAAGGATCATCCTAATATTTAGGGACTGCGAGTGGCGGACCAAAAAATAAAAGAAATTATAATGAATAATACTATAAAATGAAGCCTTAGCAGGTTTTATGACAGTAACTGATTTTAAAGAGTTGTCTAGTAAGTAATGATATTTGTATGATTGTCAGCTGATGGAAAGATACTGATGTATGCTGACTATGAATGTCGGATAGTTCACACACATTTGAAACTCATCTCAGATTTTTTAGAAAGATGCATAATCAACCTAAAAGATTACCCTTTCCGAGTAGGTGTTGGGCTCTAACCACATATATCCATTGTTGCTCTTCCACCATCATTCCTGTGTGAAACTAAACCGACGCACTACTGTTACATAATACTATCACCGAAATTGGATGCCTGAATGGACATGAGAAACAAATACAAGCGTGCAAAAAACGGCTGGAGGTACATAGAAATGCATAGAATGGTCAAAGACAGCCAATAACAAAAACCAATGGGTAGTGCTAGTAAGTCTAACAGATAATTTGGATGCAACAGAAGCAGGTAGTAATGGGAAAGAACAGTCAGAAGGCTGCCAGATCACAGAGAGGGAATATGCACATAAACATTAAGGACATAGCTACATCTGCTTTAAAAAGCAAGAGGTTGGATGGCATGGATTTTTGCCTTCACCAATGGATTGCTCTGCTGACCAGAATCCAACAACTACTACTGCCTGAAGAAGATGCTACCATGCCTGACAGCATGCCCAGGAGCCATGTGACGTGGACAAGCAGGAGGACCATATAGAGTTAAAAAATCATACTTGTGTGTGATGAATCATGGTATAGATGATACGTATGACCTGCAATAGATTATTTGTGATCCTTTAAATCTTTTTTTATTTTGAAAGACTGATGTTTTCGGAGTTTTGGACTATACAATCCCCTGTGCTTGAAATGTTGTGATGCTACTTTCTGTTGTATCATCTCTGGGACTTTGCGGTTCATTAAACTCTTACTAATGAAGCAATGGGCATTTATTAACCAATCTTCTAGCAGATTACAAACATTTCAACCAATTAAAAGATTAAAATAAATCCAACCATTGATCAGTTTGCAACAATGAGAACAAATCAATGAGAACGGCAAATCATGAAGACATTATACCTGTATGACGTGGGCCACCTTTTGGGCATGAAACACACATTTTAAAGACTATAGTATTCCGCTCATTTGGGATGTCATTTTCTACAATGAAAATCATTACGAACATATGTTTCAGAGCATCTGCTATCGATCCAAAGTAACATATCACCATTGCTAACAACGAGGCAAAAGAGACAACTAACCTGATAAATAATCAAAAAGCCTTGGATCAACATTGAGAGGAACAAGCCCCAGCCTATGAGCTAATACCTCATCTGCTATCACCGATGTGTTGTTGGCAAACATGACTTTGTCAATAGCAATCGTCGGAACCTGGAAAAGCTCAAATCGTAAGGCAGACAATCAGAATCTCTAATTTAACAAACAAACATTTACCTCAGCTATAAGGATCCTCCTGAATGCATTAGCCAACGCGGCGTCGATGCCAATCATATCAAATTCCATATCGTCCTCTGTCAGCTTATTAACCACCACCTTGAAGTCCTTACAGAAACTGTCAATCCGTAGGCTGTTGTCAACCCCCATGGCTGCGTAAGCACCGGAGTAATGAATCCCCTCTGTCTTCATAAATCGAAAAAAATAACAAAATTGGCAACAAGTCTGTGGACTATAAATCTAACAAAAGAAAATCTTAGGAAAACAACATTAATACTAATAAAAAAGAGGATGAAATTTACATGAATTGGTGCGTCTGACTTGCAAACGACACGAGTCCTCTGCACCTCTAGATGCTCAGGGAGCTTGCCGAAGGGCACATCGGGCATGTCCGTGGCCGAAATCTTCTCCTTTTTGCCCATTTTAGGATTAAAACTGTAATGACTTTAAAAAAAATTAGCGCTAAAACAGCAAAAATAATGAGAGGGTCGCAATAAATGAATAGAAGATGAGAAGCGGTTGCTAGAATACCTACAAGAGAGAGATTGACGATTTATAGACCCGCGGATCTATACCCGCCCCTACATGGGCCGGGCCCATTGCTTGCCGCCGGCCTCCCCCTTTTGTATTTTGCGCGCGCGCCCCATTACCCTAGGAACCCTAGTTTCTTCTATTTATAGGGGCTAGCCGTCATTGGTATTTTTATGCTTGATATTGGATATTTTCTATTGAGCGTCTTTAGGATTAGATCTTAGGTTAAACGAGTGCGGACGTCCTCTTCGGCGTCTTGGGAGGAGAGCACACCTCTTTTGTGCTCAAATATCTTGTTATTTCCATTATTTTCTCTATTGAAAATCGTATCTTTGTTGGATCCTAACATTTTGGTATCATAGCACGTGACAATCCATGGCGGCCACGACAAGATCTCACGACAAAATTGAGGCTTTGGAGGCAAAGTTCACGAGCGAAATCGACGGGATCAAGAAATCATTGGCGGCAAACGATGAATCCATGGCAAAGTTGACGGCTTCCATCAATCAATTGGCGGCGAATCAAGCAAAGCACGACGAACAATTCGCGCAATTGATGGGAACCCTAAATCAATTGACGTCAAACAACAAAGGGGATGAGAACCCTAATCCGACACCAAAGGTGGCACCTTTGAAGAAGGAAAAAGGGGGGATTTTGACCCAAAATCAACCCTTTTTGGTGGAGGAAATGGACGAGGACGAAGACGAGAAGACATGGATGGTGGACTACCGCGAAGAGGTACGACGGAAGGCGATATAGAGCCAAATGGGGAGCGGCGGCCCTAGCTGCCCAAATTGGGAGCGCCACACCCATGAAGAGGGTCGGCCGAACCCCCACAGCAGCCCGGGGGCTCGGCCGACTAGAGAGAGGCGGGGGGCCTTCCCCCGCCTACGCCGGATCCCGACAGGGGGCCCCAGGCCCGGCCGGGTGTCGGCGGGGTCCGGCGAACCCGCCGGACCCCGACAGGGCCCGTCGGCCCTGCCAGAGGCCCGGCAGGGCCTGCCGCCCCTCCGGCAAGCCCGGAGGGGCCCGCCAGACTGCCGCAGGTGGCAGGAGCCCCCGGCAGCCGCCAAGGGGAGGGGGAGCTACCGACGAGGCCCGCCCGGGGCGGGAACCCCCTGGCAGCAGCCAGAGGGGGAGGGGATGTGAGTCCAGCGATTTGAGGGGGTTTTTGAGCCCCCGGGCAGCAGACAGCGATGGAGGAGGGTCGCAGGCAGTGTTAGGGAGGTTTTTTCGACCCTCCGAGCGTCGACCAGCAGCGAAGGATCCTATCTACGGCGACGGTCGAGGGAGAGATTATTATTCTGACGGCAGGGGTAGCTACGAGGCGGAGTTCGGCGATGATGCATGTTGGGACGATTTTGAGGGCCGGCGGAGAGAGTTTCGTGGAGGCTATGGCAGACGCGGAGGAGGGCTACCGCGCGCAGTTTGAGACCCCGGACGAGAGGAAGCAGTACTACCGCACACATCACAGAGAGGAGGGGATGCCTGAGCATGGACACTTTGGAGGAGATTGCAGAGTCCGGAAGCTGAAGATGCCGATATTTTCTGGGAAGGATCCACACGCCTGGATGTTTACAGCGGAGAGATATTTCGCGGCGCACCACATGACCGAGGCACAGAAGCTGGAGGCAGCAGCCATCTGTATAGAGGGCAAAGCCTTGGGGTGGTTCCAGTGGAAGGAGAGGAGGCAGCAGATCCGGAGCTGGGAGGAGCTGAAAGACTTGGTGCTAAAGAAGTTTAGAGACCCCCGTTTGGGGAACTTACACGAACAGCCATTTGCTCTCAAGCAGGAGGGGCCGGTGCGGGAGTACATCGAGAGATTTGAGACACTGACAGGACGAGTTCATGGGGTGTCGGACGAGTCGCTGGAGGGCACCTTCTTGAAGGTGCTGCGACCTGGTCTTCGAGCTGCGGTGAGGCCCTACAAGCCGCGGGGGCTTTCAGAGGTAATCGAGATGGCGCAGATGGTAGAGGACTCCCGGACTGAGAATAGGAGAGGTGTAGGAGCTACAGTGGGCAGTTGCAGCGGGTCCCCTCGACTGGAGCAGGCGGAGCGGGGGCCACTACTGAGGCGGTTCAGGTAGGACTGGAGAAGACGGGAGAACAAAACAACCCCCCACCGGCTGGCTGGCTTTTCCGAAGGATGACCGATGCGGAGATGAGTGAGAAGAGACAAAATGGGCTCTGTTTCCGATGCGACGAGAGCTTCACTCCGGGACACCGCTGTGTGCATCGAAAGCTACAAGTGTTGATAGCGGAAGCAGACGAGGAGGATGACGTGGAGGACGAAGGGATCGGGGGAGGACGACTCCCACTCAGAGTAGCACCGCCGATACTTACACCACCTTGAGGACAAGGTGGTTCTTTGGGGGAGTATTGATAGACCCACGGGTCTATACCCGCCCCTACATGGGCCAGGCCCATTGCTAGCCGCCGGCCTCCCCCTTTTTGTATTTTGCGCGGGCGCCCCATTACCCTAGGAACCCTAGTTTCTTCTATTTATAGGGGCTAGCCGTCATTGGTATTTTTATGCTTGATATTGGATATTTTCTATTGAGCGTCTTTAGGATTAGATCTTAGGTTAAACGAGTGCGGCCGTCCTCTTCGACGTCTTAGGAGAAAGAACACACCTCTTTTGTGCTCAAATATCTTGTTATTTCCATTGTTTTCTCTATTGAAAATCGTATCTTTGTTGGATCCTAACAAAGATCAAAATCAAATCGTTATGTGTGAGAGCCGTAGATCACAGGCGACGCTGAAGCATGGCCGGTTCAAGCATAAATGAGACCTAAAGCGAAACAAAATATGATGCCTAAATATTAAAGCTGAGATACCTGAATGATACGACTTGAGATATCTGAATGAGGTCTCCTGTCTGAATCAATCTCCTCTTTTTCTAGCTGATCTGATGAATGTATTTCTTAAACGGCAAACGAAAAATAGAGTATTAGTATCGAAGGTCACTAAACCTGCCCCTTTTGATATTTGTTGCATTTCTCTATCATGAAAAAATCTCTATTACAATTGAAGGCAGTTTTTGAATTTTTCCTATGTGTCAGTGTCATGTCAAGTTTTGGAGGGAAATTTTTGGGTTGAAGAGAAATTTGTTGTGAAAACACAAAAGCTTTTCTTTTTTGAAATTGGCAGCATCAGCCCTTAATACCATTAATTCAAAAATGACCTAAAAAATGAGACCCAAAAAAATGAAACCCCAAAACAATACAAAAAAATGAAACCCAAAAGTGGACGTCACCTGAACTTTATTTCGGCTGACCCAAAAAAATTGAAACCCCAAAAACACACATGGAATGTGCATTCAAGGAGGCGGGCTGAGCTTTTTGGGCGTCTGTTTCAATTAACCCCTCAAGCAGAGGTCTGACCAACCCATCCGCGCCGAAGGCGCCCGCGCCGAAGGAGGCGGGCTGAGCTTTTTGGGCGTCTGTTTCAATTAACCCCTCAAGCAGAGGTCTGACCAACCCATCCGCACCGAAGGCGCCCGCGCCGAAGGCGCCTGCGAAATTTTTATATGCTAATTTGTTGTTCTGCACCGAAGGCGTCCGCACAGAATTTATTGTTCCTCGTCGAAGGCGGCCGTGCCTCTAAATTTTTTTACGCAAATATTTTCTTTTAAATTTTGGCTGTAGAAATATTTTTTGAAGACAAAGATTTCGCGGAGAAAAATCTTAAATGCACCGTGCCCACGGGCACGGGTTATGACTAGTACTAAATCAAATGTGACCTTTTGACATTTGATGGGGAGAGGAGTTTACATGCAAGGTAAAAAAACAGGGGAATTTGGTAAAATTACTGGTTACACTGCTGCAAAACAGGGGAATTTGGCAAAATTGCAGAAACTGCTCTCATTCTTTTAGCATAGTTAATACCATTGAACCGGAGATATTAATTCTTCTATGCCAATAGAATAAGGGTAGTCTGCTAATTTTCAAACTCTCTTCGGATTTCTTGACTTTTGAGATATTAGTTCTGTTACGCAAATTAAACATGGATAGAGTTCTGGCAATTTGCCCTTCAAAATTTTCTACACATTTGATCATGATGAGATAAATGTGGTGCATATTTCTTTTCAGATTTATAAGCAAATTTCTGGAAACAAAGTATAGGATGCTCATGTGTTTGAGAAACTAACAGAGCATAAATTTAGATAGCTTTTCATTTGATAATACCTTTAATCAAATGTGCAAGCAATAATAACCTCATTGTAGCCAAACCAAGTATAAATTGATGCATGCTTAGCTAATTAAACCATTCAATAAAAATTACTGGTTAAGAGACGAATTAAAACTCTGACAAAATTCCCACATCCAAGTTGCTATTCAATTTTCTTTAACATCTCTCACTGCAGACTCTTCAATTCAATGTTTAGAAATTCCTCTGCCAAAGAAAAAATTTGCAGAAACAGGTGTTGCATGATACTCTGAAAATGAGAACACAAAAAAATCAAGGGTAATTTTTAGTTTTAGGTAAAAAATTTAAAATAATATCAATTTTAAACCAAGAAAAAATATATTATCAGAAATAGACCAAATTTGGCCACGTCAGCGGGCTTTGGCGCTGGCCGTTATTTTTTGATCTGGCCGCACTTGGCAAGTGCGTTTTTTTTTGCCGCACTTGCCAAGTGCGGCCAGTATGAGGCACGGCAGCAAGAGGCCCGTGACTTAAGTTTAAGTCACTGGCCTCTAAAACTGGCCGCACTTGCCAAGTGCGGCCAGATTGCCCTATTTCCCAAAGCCAGTCATTCACGACCAGTCATCCTGGCCGCAATTGGCAAGTGCAGCAAAAAAACGCACTTGCCAAGTGCGGCCAGATCGAATTATAACCGCCAACGGCGCTCCGTCGTTGACGTGGCCCAATTTGGTCTATTTCTGATAATATTTTTTTCCTTGGTCTAAAATTGAGATTATTTTTAAAATTTTACCTAAAACTAAAAATTACCCAAAAAATCAATTGCTCTGAAAATGGGAACACGAAAAAATCAATTGCTGAAAATGGGAACCAAAAAAATCAATTGCTTTGAAAATGGGAACCCAAAAAAATTCAATTGCTCTAAAAATGGGAACCCAAAAAAATCAATCAGCGCTCTGGCCATATTCCCCACTCACAATCTACAGCAACCCAAAATTTCAATTGCATGAAAGATAAATGAACAAAGGGTTACAGCTTACATATACTCAAATCAAATGTGCAATTGTCCAATTCTGAATGAGGCCACCGAGAGAGACGGAGACGGAGAGAGATGGAGCCGAACTGCCGGAGGGTCCAACTGTCCAAGTCCGAGTCTGAGTCCGATTGGAGCCTGTCCGCCGCCCGCCGGAGAGGGATGGGATCACGGAGGGCCCGTCACCTGAGAGAGGGAGAGAGAGGGAAGGTCCGAGGCCGGAGGGAGAGAGACGGAGGTGCCGATGCTGTCGATTGGAGGCTTGGAGTCGGAGGGAGATGCGAATAGCCAGAGAGATTGAGAGAGAGTAGCGGCCAGTGAGAGCAGCGGCGCTAGGGTTTGAGACTTGAGAATGAGATTTTCTCAATCCCTCGGCTCTACGGCGTTGGACCTGAGGCGGGCCGCGCAGCACGACAAGCCCATTAAAGCGGTCACTGAGGGAGAAATAAGAGTGCTGTAAAATTTTAATTGAGCAGGCCCGAAATTCTGTTAAGCTTAGGCATAAAATAAAATACGAGGCCTTCCAAAAATAGAGGCCAACTGCGGCTGTTTTAGTGGCCTTACTATAGAGCCAGGCCTGTGCTGAAGGGGGAGGTTGACGTCGGCCGGACTTGACGAAGGGTATGGTTAAAACCCTAATATCGATTTCAGCATCGTCAAACAGGAATTGATAAATGTTTTTTAAAAAATTTGGTTACTGTCCGCTATCAACAGAGGATTACAGCCTTTGATTATTTTTCAAAAAGATGTTTAACCGTTGATTTTGGCCACCGCTGAGTTTGGCGGGGTCGATTAGAATCTCCAAAATGCGTGTCACGGCCCTAGTCTTCCATAAGCCATCATGGTCCAAGGAAGCGTTAAGCCATCATGGTCCAAGGAAGCGTGAAGAACATTTTTGATGGCCCAAGTCTGGTTCTAGAATGCTTTCTACATAGTAGAGAATTCTAGATAGACTTAGAAGTATCCATTTGCAGATACTTTAGTACAACTTTAAAGAAGCTCATTTGTAACCATGGGATAAAGTTAATCTTGGCCATTCATTTTGGAGGATGAGGTCTATAAATAGGGGAGCCTGGCCCATTTATAAACCATCCAAAGTTGGAAAATAATCTTCGGTAATAAAGAGTTCTTTTAAGAGGTCTTCTAATCTTGAGTGTGATGTCTATTGTTCTTCTCAAGTTCGAAGCCATCTAGCTTCTCGATCTTTCGCGGAGCGTCATATTAAGGCTAAGCTAGTTCTTCAAGTGAAGCAAGAGCTAGTGTTGTGCAGTCATTGGTGAAAAGTAGACCAAGCCCATGACAAGTGTTATCAGAGCGGTTCGATGGCTGGAGAAGTCAATAACAACACCGCCACCAGTGAGGTGATCCAAATGAATGAACAAGGAAACAAGAGGAAGAACGACAAGAAGACTGGTGAGAGATTAAGAGACTAATCCCTCGAATGGGAGGCCATGTTGGGAAGGGTGTATATTACCGATGCTGAAGGGCAAGAAAAGTTCGATGAGCTTGAAGGTGAAGTCCATGATGCATTGAATCAAGCTTGACTCAAGCTCACAGGAGATCCAAGGTTTGAATCGGATTCTTGTGGAGAGTCAAGACCAGTTAACAGCTCTCGAAACTACTCATCGTGCTGAGATTGCTGATTTACGGGAAGAGTTAGCCATGTGTAGGAGAGCCATTGCTCAAGGGGCTACTGCCACACCCATTGTTGCTCCTTCACCAAGTAGTAGTGTTCCAAAGCTCAAGTCGTTCAAGCGGTCAAGGAATGCTAAGGAGATCGATAACTTCTTATGGGGATGGAGCAATATTTTAATGGCATCAACATCGATGGAGATACCCAGAAGATTGATCGTGCTACACTCTACCTGGAGGATGCTGACATGGTATAGTGGAGAAGATAGTCTGAGGATGCTGAGAGGGGTACTTGCACCATCAATATGTGGGAAGAATTCAAGTGGAGCCTTAAGAAACAGTTCTATCTAGTGAATGCATAAATGATGCAAGGGCAAGACTGAGACGTTTACAACAAAAGGGGAGCATACTGGACTACGTTAGAGAATTCACAGAGATACTCCTGGAGATCCTCAACTATTCTGAAGGTGATGCCATTTTTGCTTTCATTGATGGCTTATAAAAGTGGGCTAAAGTCGAGCTTGTAATGCGTGGAGTCCAAGATCTCACATCCGTCATTTCCATGGCCGATTCCCTGACCGATCATACAAATCCCAATAAGTTGAAGACCTTAAGGGAGAAGGCCAACAAGGGAAGAGTATAGGAGATCATCCTCTCAACAAAGCCAAATTACCGAAGCCATACGAGGCGAAGTGTATCAAGAGTGGATACAAGCCACTCAAGTGTTTCTTTTGTGAAGGACCTCATAAAGCTCGTGAATGTCCCAAGAAGTCCAATATCTCCACCATAATTGAAGAATATGACAAGCAACAAAGGCGTTAAAAGGAGTTCAAGCTTGGATCTTTACATGACTGCATCCAAGGCAAGGTGGAAATGCCCAAAGCGGGCAATAATGGGAGACTATTTGATGATGCTAAGATCAGAGACAAGACCATCCAAGCACTTGTTGATACCGGAGCCACCAACAACTTCATTAAGGAAAAAGAAGTCAAGAAGTGCAAACTCAAGTTTAAAGAGGAGAAAGGATGGATTAAGGGTGTCAACCCAGAGTAGTCATGTTGGGTATTAACTTCTCTTCACTTGGTTTTGATGATGAGCAAACATAAATACTTGTGATTAATCCCCTGCATGCAGTTAATTCATTGCCTAAGCTAATCATGAAGATCAAATAGCAATGAATGTATGTCTTAAATTGTTTAAGACGAAATTTAATATAATAAACGCATGGAAAAGGTTACATGTAAGACGGAAATGTCCCGATCTAAACACAGGTTCGAACGGCGTACAAATCGAACGCCAAAATGCCCAAGTTATGCCCAAAACTGCCAAGACAACTCAAAGGGGTCTTACCCATGCCAAAACTGGGCATGGGTCAGACCGGACTGACCCAGGCTAGACTGCCCTAAAGGTCCATCAAAACCCGACAGTGGTATCAGAGCTTAGTCTGTATCTTGATCTAAGGACTGCGATTTTAATTAATTGAAATGTTTTGTAAATGCCTTTTAAAATGTTTTAAATTTATGTGATAATTTTAAAATGGTTTTAAATGCTTTAAAATTTTATGCGATAAAAATATTAGTAGCATGCAAATTTTATGATGATTTAAAAACAATTTTATTTTTATTATTTTTATGAGATAAAAATAAAATTTTTTAAAATCATAATTTTAAATTTAAGTGTTAAGTTTAAGAATGCGTGTTTATTGTTTATTAGATAAACCTTTTTCTATTTAATTGTTAAATAGTTGTACACTCATTTTATGCGTTAAAATTAGTGTAGTTTATGCTTAATGGCTATGTCATTCTCGTCTTTATTTGATAACATAAGATAACCCTTTTAGGTTAGCCATTAAGAACTCGTTAAAATTTATGAAATGAATTGTAATGACATGATATGTTTTAATAAATCATTAACAACCTTTTGAGACCTAATTCCTCATTAGGGTAGTCCCTTTAACGACGATTATTATTTTAATCGTTATAATAATAGTTCTCATTAAAAGACCACGCTTAAAGCGTTGTAAATGAATTTATTAAAATCCTAATAAATATTAGGATAGCACGTGAACCTTATAGTTGATAAGGATTTAATAAAAGTTATTAACAAATCCTAAAATTTTGAATTTAAGGATTCAACTAGTTGATAGGATTAATTAGTTGTTAATAAAAGCCTTTTAGTCTATGGCACACATTGACAAGCTTCATTCAATGGACCATGATCCGGTCAATGTGCTTGGTTAAGTTTGTTGGATCACCCTAGTTAGTCTAAGGGATAAGTGATCCTGGCTTAGTCAATTCCTTGGCCGTGTTCCGCTGGACTGCAATGACGCGAGTTATGATTATATGACACCATGGACTATATCTAAGTCAAATACGTTAATAATCTTCTTCAAGATTAGCAATAGCCCTCCTTGTTTTAGGGGTTGGCAACTATAGGACCTATGTTCCAGTTGTTGAATTACACTCAAGCTGTGACATGGCAACCTTGTAGAAACCAACTTCTTAAATACATGTGATTTAACCCAAACCGTCGTGTCGTGAATACACCGAGTGCCGGCGTAAGTTAATCTAATGATGTCGTCTAGACTTAACCCAAACCGTCGTGTCGTGAATACATCGAGCGCCGGCGTAAGTTAGGTTAGACAAGAAAACAAGGGTCTGACTAGAATAGTCGTTGTGATTTGGATGAGGACACTCATGATCATAAATGGCCAGGGGTAAAAACCGATAAGAGAGTCATATCTGATATGATTGATGAAGAGTCATCTACCGATCGCAGAGTCAAGCAATTTGTTGGGCTACACTCAAGGTTGTTAGGCTCAGGGTGATTGGATCTCTTACCCATTAATTTAATCTGATTAAATCGTTCATTATTATGGCTTAGAATGATCGCAAAAATAGTGGGAGGATATAGATAGATAAAAACCAATCTACCTATATTTAATATTGAATCTATACTAAACTAGGGTAAGACTATGTTTAACGATGGAAGCAAACATATAATATTCTAACAGAATAAGTTAAATGGTCAAATAGGTTGATTAATGGAATATCAAGTTAAATTCAAATTGATAAAATGAACTATATTCTTGTTGACATTAAAATGACCTTCTTAAGGACAGATTTAAGAAATATGATTTCATTAAGTTCTGAGTCCAACAAAATAAATGCACGCTACATGTCTCTCGCCTCTACACGAGACAGCTGGAACATATTGATGTTCAAAAGCAAGTTTCTCCATACAATTTGTTGAGTCAACTCAAGGTTGTATGGAAAACGGTTTCGATCCACAAGGTTCGGAACTTCGATCAAACTGTTTGATTCGAAGATGAGTGCATGAGCGATACAAGACCATGTATCCAAATTAGATCTTGAGTCAAGCAACTTGTTGAGGCAACTCAAGATTGTGAAGCTCAAGTGTTTGTACACGTTAGGTGTTTGTACAGCTAGTAATTTTGTTGTGACATTTAATATCTAAATGAGATTTAGAAAAGGAAGAAGGCACTCAGGAAAGTCAATTGAGAAAGATAGTTTTATTTATCATTAGTAAAGGCATAAATAGGAGGGACTGAAAATGTGACATATTTGATGTCATGATTTCAAAAATAATTGTTATACAAAAGACGTCTAACACATTTGACGAATGTCGTCACCTTGCTTCTGAAGCAATGTTTTGTGTTAGTAATTTGTAATAACTATCATATATTAAATGTTAATGTATGAATACGCAAGATAGTAATAAACGTATATGGCCAAATAGACTAGGCTGTACCAAAGAGATTAAGCTTCACAAGTCACATAAAGAGGGGTCTGACCTCTCGTATTATGAAGTCTAAGGACACTTGTGAACCTTATTCTCAAAGGTATGGTGGCTGAAACTCCTTTTGTAAGACAGAATGAGTTGTTGAACTCAGTCTCGTACATGCTGATGTACCCGGACCCAAGTCTAAGTTAGCTAGGACAAGTCATTCTTATTATTATTACGACACGTGTTCTTGATGAAACACAAGTCTGATAAAATAGAGAACAAAATGACAGAAGTATTTGAAACGATTAGATTAGATCGAAAAGTCAAATAGTTAGTTGTATAAATCTTGCATAAATAAAAGAAAATGTGATTTTCTCTCAGGTCAAGTATCTTAACATATTGGATGTGTTAGAGAGCATGAATCACACTTTGTTAGACATAGTGCGACTCATGGCAAAGTGACTGAGTTACAATCCTCCCTCTGGGCTAAGTCCCAGATAGAAATGCCTAGGTTTTGATAAAGGTTCTATGAGGACCTTATCAATTAGATATTCATTAAATCAATCTTTAGGAAGTTAAAGGATTACTCGAGTCTCGTAAGACAAAGAGTCGAGTTAGACATCATAGTCGATGATGGTTAAGAAAACTTCCAAGATGAAATTCAGAGTATAGACTCTGATTAACAACTTGATGCAATAGGTCCGTGTACGTAAACAAAGTGTGGACTTTAGTTTACGTGGCCAAAGAAATTGTTTCTTAAATGCCTGCAAGTAAATCTTCGAGCTTAGAGGATTGGTACAGAAAGAAAGTAGTGAAGTACAGTTAATGTTGGTTGAGAACTTTTTCATCCTAATTCATATCAACAGATTATGATGAAACTGTCTCGCTAGTAGATGCATATAGATCTACACGGACCGAACTCGATGTAAACGCTCATGATAACCATGAAAACTAGAGCATTCATTTAAAGTTCGTTTTATAAATATGATTTAGAAGAATGAACTTATATGAATTAGCCAGAGAGTTTTCAAGGTCAGTGGGAGCGAATAAAATATGTTCGAGGCATCTAGAGGTGGGAAAATATATATTTTGACAAAGTAGTCAAAAAGTTTGACACTTTATCAGAAATGAATATGAGCCGTCTAAATGACCAATAACTTATTTATAATTATTGTCGTAAGGTATGATGAGCTGGATGAGATCCAGGAAAATTAAATGGATTCCAAAGGACCAAAGTAAATTATTTGGATAAGATTCATATGAATGGTCTAAGATAAACATAGAAAAACCCCTTAAGTCTAATCAGTAGACGGTTTAGCAGATCCACTCACAAAGGCTCTACCACATGAAGTCTGGAAAGACTTATGTGTAAATACGGTATGCGATACCGGGATAAATGGGCCTGAGTGCAAGTGGGAGATGTTGCGAGATGTATGCCCTTGAGGCAATTTATCTCCGTGTATCTATACAAACATCTTCTTCAAAATAACAGTAAGTTGTTTGGTAATAATTTATCAAAGTTAAAGCATAATGTAGTTATCATTAGAAAATAACTTAGGTGAAGTCCCGAGACTTAATGCAAGGTCAAACATGTATCGAGATGAGTATCTCGATCATGGAGAAATGTTTGACCGTCTGTAGCATAAGTCTAAAAGGGTTCGTGGTCATAGATGTTTTGAGAAAAGGATATCGAAACATCGGATAAACCATTGTGTCGCAGTCTTCATCGCATAGCGGTGACGATGATCTCATGGTCGTTTGACTTGGCGAAGTCGAAGACGAGACACAGGTGGTCATTGGAGAATGAGTTCACTGAACGACCCACAAGAGTTATCATATGGTTATATTGACCAACCTGTCAATGATAACTCTTAGTGATGATAGGCAAGTTGGTCTTTGACTTGAGGTCATTGTACGAACCTGTGCATGAACGGTGTCACTTATATCATTGACCTAGCTTCGAGGCAAGGCCTGGCAAAAGGTCTTTGGTCGGGTGACATTTGAAGCGTACAAAGAGAGTAATGACCAAGATAGGGTTCGTCTCTCCCGGTCAATGTGAGTTTGTGTCGTAGTGTTAGTTCGGTCTTTAGTGAAAACTCTGGCCAGAGTATGTTGGAAGTTGTCCAACATTATTTGACTAAAGATCGATGGAAACTAACCAGATTCGAGTTATTGGGGATGACAGTTTGGCCGTACCCTAGACTTGAATTAAACGACATAGTTTAGACGAAGAGACTAAAACTGCGGAATTCATCACGGACACAGTCAGGATGGTCCCGACAATACTCATGTCGATGAGTTAACCACATAATTATGATACTGAAACGGGGACGACAACTGCTGCTCATGGTCACTACCGTATAGGGCTTCGAGCCCAACCTGTAGTAGGGTCAGGCTGTAGGGTCTCTGATCGCTCCGGGACGTAACCCTAAAGAACGGTTGTAGTTTTACCGCAAGTGCACGGTGTAGCAGCGAGCGGGATATCGAACACAGTGAGGACGAATGACCGTGCTTGTTCCAATCAACCTGGCTATTTAAGAAGAAAGATTTGCCTTTGGCGATCCTGTCACAATCGTCAGACAAAGTGTGGAAATATCAAATCAAATAAAGAACGTCTAGGGAATGGGGAATCCCCGCTACTCACCGTATTTCATGAATGTGGTTCATCGGCATCAAAATCGCTAGAATAAGATTTTGGATGAACTAGTTGCAATTGAATGTAGAACCTAGCTCACGCTCTCGCGCTGTTGCCGGTCTATAGCTATCCTAGGTTTGGGTCCAATCTCTTGCAAACCCTAGCCTAGGGAAGCTAGCATTAGGATCAACATCATCGTCCAATCGCGCACCGAGTCCAATCTCTTGCAAACTCGGCCCACGACCTAGATTGGGATAGTTCCTACCCGTCCAATCTCTTGCAAACGGGTATTGGCACGGAATTGGAACCGGAAACCCTAGTATCGGTCCAATCTCTTGCAAACCGATACTACGGAAATTCGATTCCAACCCAATTCGGATTTCTAGGGTTTCCTATCGAATCAGGATCCAATCTCTTGCAAATCCCAATCGATGTGAACTCCTAGCTATCCGTAATAAATTGATCTCAATCTAATCTCTAATAGCAATTCTAGCAAAATTCCTACCAATTCATCACAAATAGGAAATTGGGCTTGTAGGGTTCATCCCCACGCCCCAAGACGTGGCGACTACTCACAATTCATAGCAAGATCACAAAAATAATCAATGAAATAAGCAATAGAATTCATCACAATATTAAGATATGCAATAAAAATAGAATTTTTAGAGAAGAGAAAGACAAACCAATGGAGTTCTTCAATTAAGTTCAACAAAAATCAAATTTTGTCTCTTCTCCAATATCAAAAATAAAGCTAAAAAGTTAATCTAAAAGCTGTAAAAAATCTAAGAAGAAGCTCTCTAAAACTAGGGTAAAAACAGGGGTTAAATAGCCCCCAAAATCGTCCAAAAACTGTGACCAAAATACCCCTGCGCAGCCTGTTTTCCGCAATTTTCGCTACAGGCAGCGCGTCGCACTCGGCCGAGTGACAAAAGTCGCTCGGCCGAGTGAAAACCCTGTAAATTTCCAGTAAGTCGGGGCCTTCAGGGGTCTTCTCCTCGGGAGTCGCTCGACCGAGTGAGTTGTCGTCACTCGGCCGAAGGCTTCATGGTACTCGGGCGGACGGGATTATCCACTCGGCCGAGTGGGTCTTCTGAAGCTCAGGCAGCCGAAAAACAGTAACTTGGCGATTTTTGAAGGGCTTCGTCTGGGCGCCACTCGGGCGGACGGGATGTCGTCACTCGGCCGATGTGGTCTCCGTCGATCGACCGAGTGCACATAGGAATCGTGTCTGAACTGGTCGGCCGAGCGGTGTCTCGCTGGTCGGCCGAGTGGCTCCTCCACTCGGCCGAGTGGGACACAAAACATGCCCAATCTGCTTATTTTGGCCTCCTCGTCGCTCCTGCGACGTCCATTCTTCTTCCGCTCCTCTCCAACAGCAAAATACCCCTCGGGGAGGTCGTCGGTGACCGTCTAGAGTAAGCACATCTCGAGATCACTCCAAATCGCGCCAAATCACCTGAAATGCGACAAAAACAACAAATCGTGAAAAGCATCGCAATATCGTCGATATATCGTGAAAAACATGATTTGGGCGATCTAAATGGCATGCAAATATGCGGGAAAAAGGTGTAAAATAGGGAGTGATCAAAATCCCCCAAGCTTGCCTCTTACTCGTCCTCGAGGAAGATAAGTAAAAGGCGAACCCGGTGGATTCGGAAAACGAAAACGACAAAAAGTGAAAAATGAAAAACGGAGAAGAATGAAAGACGAAATAAAAATAAAGAAGAAAGAAAGAAGCGAAGAGGTAGGCTGCTAGATCATTTTCTCAGGACGTGGGTTCCGCTTACTCATATAGCATGCACTGAACGAAAAACACATGTCAAAGAGTTTTATTTTGATATCATAGTATAATAGTGCGAATAGAAATAGAAAACCCACGAACAACAATATAATCTTGAAAAACGGAATAATTTTATAATTAACATTGTCTGAATCATTTAAAGCGGTATACAAATCACAGATCACACACTTTTCAATTGAATGCTTTCTATCAGGAGTATAAGAGTATCACACTATAGAATAGAGAGAATAGAAAAAGTATGGATTTCATGAAATGAATGCTAGGCTTAGATTTCTGGATTTCGTAAAGCTAGAAATAATCTCATTGAGTATAGAATATTACTTAGCCTAGGTTGTCATGCAACGTCAAGTAGTCACTCTCTCACACATCTATGGATCCCATCCCCCAAGCTTATCTATAAGCGTGGTGGCATAAAAAATACTTACATCCCCATTTTTATAAAGCTCCAAAAGTAATGAAAAGGGAAGAGAAAGAAAGAAAGTGAGATGAGATCTTTTATTGAGGATTTTCCTCTTTTCTTTTGTTTTTTTTTCTTTTTTCTTTTTTTTTGATATAGCATATTTACACAACGATCCCAACTCAAAGAGAGATAATGATATACAAGAATATTTTCTCTTTTCTCTTTTTTTTGAATAAGAAATTTGGAGCTAGGAATTAATAGCGGGGGAAATGCCATATAATAGAATCGCTAAGGGGAGATTCACCAATGATTTTAAAAGTAGAGAAATGATGTTCAAGATTTGTGGAGAAAGAAATAAATATATCACTCGGTTCACTCTATAAGACATGCACGACAACTTCAGCAGGGTAATCTAATCTACTCAGTTTCGATCACAAAAAAGCTAACTAATCCAGATTTATCATAGCTAACATCATTCAATCATCCTGAAGTGAAGTGTACAATTCATGCATATAGAAGTGATCTAGGAAAAGAAATCAGTACTCCAGATATAGGCATCCAATGCGTGAATCTTGGTGTGTTTTCTGTGATAGCATACATATGAATATTCAGACTAAGCTAATAATAAAATTTCATCCATTTTCATGTGGAAAAAGTGTGGGTTACTATCTCTAGATGCAAGGCAAGTCATAGCATATGATATCAGAAATAAAGTCTAAGTCATGACAAATATAGCATGCATATAGAATAAGCTAACTCCACGTCATCATCATCACAGAAAAGTCATCTCTAGCATGAGATGAAAAAGAAAGAAATAAAGATAAAGGGAAAATAGAACTATTTACAATGCGGCACACAGAAAAATAAGAAAAACGTGATGCATGGCAAAATAGAAGAAAAATGGTGAAAAATAAGTGCAAAAGCGAAGAATGGCGTGAAAAACTAAAAATAAAGGTGGTAAATCGAAAAAGGAACGTGAGAACTCACTCCCCCAAGCTAAATGGCACAGTGTCCTCAATGTGCAAAGTGTGGCACACCGAGAAACAAGAAATGTGAGGGGCAAGTGAGGATGCATGCATGAAAAAAAAGTGAAAAGAAAAAAATAAAGAAATGAAAAATATGATGCGGACATGATGCATGCAAAGAAAGGAGCGATACAGATATATATGTGGCACCAAAAACTCTCCCTCTCTCCCAGAAAAGATATATAAAGATACGGTCAAAATAAGAATCCCAAAATAAGTGAGGGGAGGGGGGGTGTGGACAAAAAAATGCATCAGGACCCAGCAGAGACGGGCAGCACAACGGCAAAAAGAATCGATGGCATCAAGGGTGCCTAAGAAGGTGGTGCTGCACCGTCTTCGTCCTGAGGCGGAAGTGGTGGTGGTGGCTGGACAGGCCGCTGAGCGGGTGTGGGTGTGGAAGTGGTAGCAGGCTGAGTGTGTGTGGAGGTGTGGGTGGGAACCTGCTGGGTGGGTGGGGGTACGCGGGGGAGACGCTCCAGGACCTGGGTAAGACAGTAGTGGATCTGGGGGATCAGGGCAAAGCGGTCAGCCATCGCAGAGACGGTGGAGGACAGAGTCCTAAGGTCGCCTCTGAGGGCACTCACCGCCCCCTCTAGAGCACGAATGCTCTGAAGTACAGTGTCGGGGGGAGGTGGTACAGAGGGACGCACCGGTCGGGGCTGTGCAGGGCGTGGCTGGCGTACTCGGGTCGAGTACGTGACGGGCTCAGTGGGGAAGGGAACAAAAGGTGCTGCGCTCGCAAATGTGGGCCTGGCCTCAGTGTGAGGCCAGGGCACCGGCTGGTGAGAAGTGGAGGCAGCAGCAACGAAAGAAGAGTGTAAAAGCGGCAGCGAGGCTGCCGGAGAGGTCAGTGGCACAGAAGTGTGGACAGACGCCACGACGCTATCAGAAAATACAGCAGCAGTGGAAACAGAGGGCTCTCCGCACTCAACTACGGTCGGCGGGTGCTCAGGGGGTGCAGAAGAAACAGGCTCAGCAGACAGAGGGCCGGTGGTGGTGACAGCCGCGGAAGCAGTGGAGGTGGGCTCAGCTAAGGTACTCGCGACACCGACAGAGGTGTCAGGAGTAGCGGAAACAACTGGTATAGGCTGAGGGGCCACAGGGTCAACAGGGGCGGCAGGCTCGGCAGGGGCAACAGGGTCTGCGGGGGCAGCGTGGGCCTGCTCGGCCTCGAGCACGTAAGCAGCGGGGATGATGACATCCATCGCAGGGAGCCAGTCAACGTGGGCTGGTGCAATCTGAGTCCGAGCTGGGCTCGGAAGAATCATGTAATCGGCACCGTAAGGGCCGTGCAACCAGACCCAGTGACGCTCACCGTGCGGACGAAGCATCTTCATCCGGGCCATAACATCGATCGACAAAGAAGTGGGGCCCGATACTCGCCGTAGGTCGTCAGGGAAGTCCTCGCCGGTCATAAGGGCAAGCAAGGTGATCAGGCCACCGCAGCATATCGGTGAGCGAGCGCCCACCGATACAATGATGCGGTCTAAAAACCATGCCGCGACATCAATCACGACGGCGGGGACCAGCTCATCTCCATCCCTAGATAGAGCTCTGGGACGTGTCATCGCATAGAGCATGTAGAGCTCTGGCGTAGACATCGTGCCCGGCTCATATCTGGCCAAAAAGGTCGTCGCCATAAGGCGCTGAGCAATACGGAGGCAGGGGTGGACAATGGCCGAGGCCTTGGCCCTACTAGGGTCAAAGGCAGCGTGAAGACCCGCAATCCGGGCCCAGAAGGCACCGGCGTCGAAGGAAGGTGGGGGGATATGGGTGGGGCCGTAACCGCGATCAGCTCCGGGGACAGCGGGCCACGAGAAAAATGCTCTCATCATATCGAGAGTGACCTGGCACTCCCGGTCCATGAACCGAAACGAGCATCCCTCGTCGGTCCGGGCGATCGAACTCAGTACCTCAAGTGTCGGGCGGATAAACGTGTCCACCGACACCTGGAAGAAATCTCGCCAGCCCACGTTGTCGTACAACGTGAGCATCCCCTCTAGTACCCCCAGGCGTCCTAGGTCAGCAAGGTGTGCAAACCTGGAGGGTACGATCGAGCGCTGGGAGATACGCTCGAAGACGGCGCGGTGTGCGTCGTCTCGGAACGTAATCCCGAGCGGCCCGACCAGTGGAGCCGGAGGTGGTGGCTGTGGAGCGACAGGGAGTGGTTGTGCGGGCTGTGCAGGCTGTGCGGGCGCTGCAGGCTGTGCAGGGTGTGCGGGGCCTGCAGGCTGTGCTGGGTGGATGGTGTGTGTGGGAGAGGGCGGAGGAGAGTCCTCCAACTCGTGGGAGGGGCCGGCGTCATCCGACCGCTTCCGCTTGGCGGAAGCTCTCCTCGACCGCGGCCGTGTCCGGGGCGGCATATGGGCCCCGAGCGCGCGCCGAAAAGTGTGAAAAGTGCGGCGTGTGCAAAAGAAAGGAAAGAGTGTACCCCGACACGCCGCGAGTGCTAAGCAATGGAAGAGTGCGAAGACAGCGCCTCCGCGAAGCCCAAATCAGTCCGTAGAAGCTCCCCTGGGCTCCCCTAAGCTCCCAAAAACAACCGGGGCGGTCGGAGCGGCGGCCGCCGGCGGCGACTCGGGCGAGCCGCGGCGGGTGGTCGGCCGGCGGTGGCTGGCCGAGCGGCGGCGCGGCTGTGGTCGACCGGGCGAGTGAGGGCGCGAGCTAGCGAGGGTCGGGCGAGGGAAGCTGAACAGTCGGGCGAAATTGGGTTTTTTGCGTTTCGAAAAACGTGCCCCCCCTCGCCCCTTATATAATAAAAGTTACGACTCGGCCGAGTGGCTAGGTCACTCGGCCGAGTGGGATCAATGTAAAATCCTCCTCGCTTACGCTTCGGCCGAGTGGCCTTGCCAGCCTCGGCCGAGTGGAGTAAGTCAATTCGGCCGAGTGGCTCAAGCTACTCGGCAAGACTCGCCCTAGGAGCGTATCCGTTTTACTCGGCCGAGTGAAAATATATACTCGGCCGAGTAGCAGTTATACTGAAATCAAGAAAATAAACAGAGAGTTGGGTACAGCAGACTTCCCTCGTTCGTGAGCGGCTCGGCCGGACGAACTTGTGTACTCGGCCGAGTGACTAGTATACTCGGCCGAGTGAGCCTTGTTTTCTGCTGTTTGTCTTCGTTTGGGCTCTAAACTCCGTCTTTCTTCCTCCAGTCGATTTCATCTTACTCCTAAGCATCGAGCGTCTTCCTGGGGCGCTCCTTGTCGTCTCGTTCATCCTCCTCATGATGGATTTGCCTATCTCCTCTCCTGTCAAGAAAAATTGGACCCGTTATCACAAAATTTTTGGGCGAACGACTCAAAACACTAAAAATTTCTAAAACAAAAACAAAGAAAAAGTAAAAATAAAGCAATAACCGTCGGGTTGCCTCCCGACAAGCGCTCGTTTAAGGTCGTGAGCTCGACCCCCTATGATTTTCAATTAATGCGGGATGTTCGGTGCATATGAGATGCACCCATCAAACTTTCCGGGGAGCACGCTTGGATTCGGAAGATGCGGCGGCGTGTTCTCCCTCGGTGGTCACTCGTCTCGAATTGTGTTGGGGGGAGGCTCCCCCAAGCTAACGTTTGCTCCGGTCAACGGCTTCACCGGTGACGCCGATTTCCGTATCGGCGGAGCTTTCTTCGGAGACTTTGATTTCGAGAGCTTGCAGAGCTTTCGAATCCTTGCGACATCAGCGTCGCCTTCATCATTTTCAGCGGAGAGGTCAGGGGAATCATCTATCTTCTCATCTTGGCCTAAATCCGGGCCTTCCTCGAAATCCTCATCGAAAAGAGCGCCAATCAAGTGGGGGATCGCCTCTTCAATTACCTCATCAAGGAGGTCCATGTAGTCAAGCTCCTCGTGGTAAGGCATGTGTTTCATTGCCTTAGGGATGTGAAGCTCCACCTCGATGTTGCCAACATTTAAAGTTAGTGTACCTTCTCGCACGTCGACAATCACACCGGCGATGGCGAGGAACGGGCGTCCAAGTATCAATGAAGTATCTCCCTCCTCCTTAACATCCATGATCACGAAGTCACATGGCAAGCAAATTCCCCCCGGGACTTGTAGCGGGATGTCTTCGGCGATCCCTACCGGCCTTGTTATTCGCCCATCGGCTAATTGAATGCGCATGTCGGTAGGTTTCAACTTTGTCCCGGTGTTTAGACTTAGGAACATGGAGAGAGGCATGAGGCTCACACTAGCCCCAAGATCTACCAACGCCTTTTGAAGAGGGACGCCGCCCAAGGTGCAAGGAATCCAAAAACTCCCCGGATCTTTAAATTTGGCCGGCTCCTTCTCTCTCTTGGTGAACCAAGAGCCCTCCTCGGCTAGCATAATCTTCTCCTTCCTCTTTCTCCCCGAAATCAAGTCCTTTAAGAATTTAGCATATGTGGGGATCTCCACGATGACGTCGAGGAAGGGAATGTTGAGGCTAACTCCTCTAAGATACTCGAGAAACTTTGCTAGCCTTTTCTCCATTTTCGCTCTAGCAAGCCTTTGGGGAAATGGGACCGGTGGCATGAAGCGCCTTTCCTCAATCAATTGCTCCGCTCTAGATTTCTCCTTTTCTTGTGGCTCTTTCTCCTTATCATCTTCAACTACCGGCTCAATCGGCTCCAAGCTTTCCTCCACGGGCTCCTCGGTAGGAATCATGGCGGGGGTGGTATCCTTCCCGCCTCTAGTAGTAATGGCAACTACGGCATTGATGTGGCCGGTGTTGCCCCGTGGGTTTTTCTCGGGTTGCGCCGGCAATCGTTGAGTGTTCCGATTGAGCAACGCCAATTGCTCCGATATTTGAGCCACAACGGTATTAAGAGAGTCTTGCCCCGCCTTCAAGGTAGCATTGACCTTATTTTGCTCGACCATAAACGCCTCCACTCTAGCTTCGAAGTCTGATCGTTGTTGAGCTTGTGGAGGGTTTTGATTTTGATTCCTCTACCCTTGATTATATCCGGGCGGCCTATAAGGTGGAAATTGTTGCTTCGGTTGAAAGTTTTGTTGTGGAGGCCCCCTCGGCGGATAGTGTTGTTGTTGGGGTGGTGGTGGTCGAGCTTGTTGAGGCGGTGCTTGGGGCGGGTTCAAAGCTCCTTCATTGTTGGCGTAGGAGAATCCGGGATGATTTCTTGCGGCCGGATTGGCCCAATATCCTTGGTTCCCCGCGACATAATGTACTTGCTCCAAGGATCCGTCTCCTTGCTCTCCTCCCACGTACATGGCTTGAGATTGGTCTTGCCAATCACTCATTTGGTTCGTTGGAGCGGAGATGGAAGGGGCTCCTTGGGGCTCCGTGATAAACTTCTCCAATCTCTCCACTACCTTGTGGAGAGAATCAAACTTGCTCGTAAGCTCCGCTACGACATTCGCTTCATAGATACTAGTCGGCTTCAAGGAGGACGTGGAGTGTCCTCGCTCATCGCCCCATTGTTGGTTGTTTGAGGCCATCTTCTCAATTAGGGCCGTAGCTTCCTCGGGAGTCTTTGACAAGATAGCACCATTCGCTGCGGCATCAATAATTTGTTTGGTCCCCGGTTGGAGACCATTGTAGAAGCTATGCACTAGCTCCCAATCTTCTATGCTATGGTGCGGGCATTGGTGCTGCAGATCCTTAAAACGCTCCCAAGCCTCATAGAGCGTCTCTTGGGGTCCTTGCTTGAAGGACATGAGAGCGCTCCGGATCTTCACCGTCTTGGATGGCGGATAGAACTTGTCAATGAATGCACTCGCCAACTCGGCCCAAGAGGTGAAGATTCCATCAGCCTGCGTCCTCAACCAATAGAGTGCCTTGTCCTTTAGCGTGAAGGGGAAGAGACGCAGTCTGATGGCATTGATGGAGACCCCCGGCATCTGGAATGTGGCGCACTTCGACAAGAATAATTGGATGTGGTAGTGAGGATTTTCATGGGCATTCCCATGAAATGGATCCTGCTGCATCAGAACCACTAGTCCAGTTTTTAGCTCGAAGTTCTTGTCCGCCGCCAACTCCGGCATGGCAATGGAAGAGGTCGTAGAAGAGGTCTTAGGCCGAAGCCTATCTCGAATAGAAATTATCCTCGCCATCCTTGCCGCCAATTGTTCAGCAGTTTCCGGGTTGGTCATAAACCTCCCTTCCGGATTTTGTCTCCTTTCCGCTCTAAGTCTCCGCGTGGTACGTTCGATCTCGGGATCAAATAATATAGCTTCAGGGTCCGCCGTAGATCTCATGTACATGCACAGGGAAAACAGAGTTTCAAAGAAATGATTAGTACCGTGGAAGGGTTAGGCAAAAATAAAGAAATAAAATAATAATAAAATAAAAAAAAAGAAATAGCTAGGGTGGTAAGATCAAACGCAATCGCCTCCCCGGCAACGGCGCCAAAAACTTGATCGCTCCGGGATGTAACACTAAAGAACGGTTGTAGTTTTACCGCAAGTGCACGGTGTAGCAGCGAGCGGGATATCGAACACAGTGAGGACGAATGACCGTGCTTGTTCCAATCAACTTGGCTATTTAAGAAGAAAGATTTGCCTTTGGCGATCCTGTCACAATCGTCAGACAAAGTGTGGAAATATCAAATCAAATAAAGAACGTCTAGGGAATGGGGAATCCCCGCTACTCACCGTATTTCATGAATGTGGTTCATCGGCATCAAAATCGCTAGAATAAGATTTTGGATGAACTAGTTGCAACTGAATGTAGAACCTAGCTCACGCTCTCGCGCTGTTGCCGGTCTATAGCGATCCTAGGTTCGGGTCCAATCTCTTGCAAACCCTAGCCTAGGGAAGCTAGCATTAGGATCAACATCATCGTCCAATCGCGCACCGAGTCCAATCTCTTGCAAACTCGGCCCACGACCTAGATTGGGATAGTTCCTACCCGTCCAATCTCTTGCAAATGGGTATTGGCACGGAATTGGAACCGGAAACCCTAGTATCGGTCCAATCTCTTGCAAACCGATACTACGGAAATTCGATTCCAACCCAATTCGGATTTCTAGGGTTTCCTATCGAATCGGGATCCAATCTCTTGCAAATCCCAATCGATGTGAACTCCTAGCTATCCGTAATAAATTGATCTCAATCTAATCTCTAATAGCAATTCTAGCAAAATTCCTACCAATTCATCACAAATAGGAAATTGGGCTTGTAGGGTTCATCCCCACGCCCCAAGACGTGGCGAATACTCACAATTCATAGCAAGATCACAAAAATAATCAATGAAATAAGCAATAGAATTCATCACAATATTGAGATATGCAATAAAAATAGAATTTTTAGAGAAGAGAAAGACAAACCAATGGAGTTCTTCAATTAATTTCAACAAAAATCAAATTTTGTCTCTTCTCCAATCTCAAAAATAAAGCTAAAAAGTTAATCTAAAAGCTGCAAAAAATCTAAGAAGAAGCTCTCTAAAACTAGGGTAAAAACAGGGGTTAAATAGCCCCCAAAATCGTCCAAAAACTGTGACCAAAATACCCCTACGCAGCCTGTTTTCCGCAATTTTCGCTACAGGTAGCGCGTCGCACTCGGCCGAGTGACAAAAGTCGCTCGGCCGAGTGAAAACCCTGTAAATTTCCAGTAAGTCGGGGCCTTCAGGGGTCTTCTCCTCGGGAGTCGCTCGGCCGAGTGAGTTGTCGTCACTCGGCCGAAGGCTTCATGGTACTCGGGCGGACGGGATTATCCACTCGACCGAGTGGGTCTTCTGAAGCTCAGGCAGCCGAAAAACAGTAACTTAGCGATTTTTGAAGGGCTTCGTCTGGGCGCCACTCGGGCAGACGGGATGTCGTCACTCGGCCGATGTGGTCTCCGTCGCTCGGCCGAGTGCACATGCGGGAAAAACATGATTTGGGCGATCTAAATGGCATGCAAACATGCGGGAAAAAGGTGTAAAATAGGGAGTGATCAGTCTCATATAGAGTGCGACCTTTGTCTAGTAATAGGTAGAATCATCAGAGAGGATATGCATTTGATATAAGGGATAGAAAATTGCATTTGATGCAGATGATAATTTTAAGCCTAGATAGGGACTAATTTGCATATGAGGTAAAAGGGGTTAAATGTGTCTTAAATTATTTAAGAACATATTTAATATAATAAACGCATGGTAAAGGTTACATGTAAGACGAAAATGTCCCGCTTTAAACACAGGTTCGAACGACGTCCAAATCGGACGGCAAATGCCCAAGTTATGCCCAAAACTGCCAAGACAGCTCAAAGGGGTCTTACCCATGCCAAAAACTGGGCATGTGACAGACCGGACTGACCCGGGCCAGACCGACCGGGTCTGGCTTGGGTGCCCTGGGCCTGGGCCGGGCGCCATCGGCAGGCGCCCTGGGCCTGGGCGCGGGCCCAGGCCCAGGCGCCTGGGCGCCTGTGCCCAGGCTGGGTTGCAGGTGCCCAGTCAGCCTGTTTTGAGCAGTGGGGCCCACACGCTGGGCCCCACATCTGGGTGCAGAACCCTAGGCAGTATGCAAGTTTTGGATGGCTGATTTTGGATGAAAATCAAGCTTTGGGCTGATCTTCGAACGATCAATTAGACGGTCAAATGAACTCCGATTGACTCGTCGTTTTTTCATATGCGTTCACCGTTGAACGCCCTTCGATTTGATAGGTTGTATCAATCATGAAGCTCAACGGCAAGGGAGTTAAAATTCATGGAAGTTTGGCCTTTTGTTAAGGCAAACTAACTTGATGTATTAACTCCAAAAAGAATAGTACCACATCGGAAGTGGAGTAAAGGGGAGGGGTCAGCCGCCTATATAAATAGGGGTCTGCTCCCCTCCTCTAAACTCATCCCAATCTCTAAATCTGAGCGACTCCCATAAAATGTTGGAGCACGCTCAGATCTAGGCTAAAATTAAATATTCTCTTCTCCCTATAATTTCTGCCTAACTCCTGAAGGGCTCTAGCAAAGCCATGAAGGGGTTCGGATCTGATCCGATATCTTGGCGAAGGTTCATACTCGGGTGAAACTTTCTTCGGCGTGTAGTTGGCTCGGCGACAAGAGGATTGCTTGCCTTGGGACGTGGATTGGTTCGAGGAGCGGTTCGGCACGGGACGGGGAGCAGCTCGGAAGACGGTGCGGTACACCTTGCCTGTACCAAGGCAAAGTTCCGGGTATGTTAATTTAATTAGCGTTCTTTTAATTTAATCGCAGTAGCTTAGCTCCCTCTTGGGATGGTCAGACCCATCCCAAGTTGGTAGAGATCCTGGTTACGGGTCTTGAACCTTAGCGCCTCGTTAAATATTTTAACGTATCCAATTTTTCCGCTGCATTCTTTTGCGTCTGTGGTCCATCTGACTTAGGACGAGTACCGATTGTGCCCTAAGGGTCCATCAAAACCCTACAGTGGGTCAGCGCCTGCTAGGTGGGCACCCGACCCGCTTGATAGGCAGGAACCCGTGCCCATTAGGGTAGGGTGGGGGCCCGTTCCCGCAAAGCAGGCGGGTGCCCACACACGCTAAGTTAGAGCGGGCACGTGGCAGTCACTCGAACTCGCTGGGCCCGCCCGCTTCGTGCGGGCTGGCTTGCACGCGCTGCAGGCACATACTCAGCACGTGCCCATGGGTCGCGTGTCGAGCATGCACTAGGCTATGCACATGGGGCATATGTGGGGTCCTACAGCCTATGGCTTCGTGCCCTCCTTACAGTGGCTACGATTTTGGCTAAGTGCATGTTTTTTGGCTATGTTTGGACGATCGTTTGAGGGGTCAAACGGACTCGGAATGGAGTGCCATTTTTTTCCTACACATTCATTGTTCAGTGCTCTTTGATTTGATAGGTTGTATCAATTGCGAAGCTCTACGTTGAGGGAGGAAAAATTCGCTAAAGATTGCCCTTTGTGAAAGGTAAGCTTTAATTAAATTTTCTCCTCCATATCTTTATTCCCACATCAGTAAATGAGAAAGGGGAGGGGTCAACCACCTATATAAATAGGGGCCAACCCCCTTCCTTGAAACTTGCATCAAGCTCCAGATCTGAGTAGCTTAATTAAACGTGAGCAAGCTTGGATCTAAGCTTAAATTAATATTCACACTTCTCCCTAAATTCTTCCTTGCTCCTGATTGGCCCTAGCAAAGCTACAAAGGAGTTCAGATCGGATCCGAAGTCTTGATGAAGGATTCACTCAAGTGAAACATTCTTCGGTGCGTGGTTGGCTCAGCGACAGGGTGTTGCTCGCCTCAGGACACGGTTCGGTTCGGGACGCGGTTCGGCCCGGGCCACGATTCAGCTAGGGAGAAGCAACTCTGGGCATCACTTTAGAGCTAAAGAAAGTTGCAGAAAACGACGCTTCGTATTCTACGGAAACGAAGTGAAAGGTATATAGTTTAATTATTCATGCGTTTATAATTGCAATAATTTTTGATATATCTATACTTAGGGGTTGGTCGGACCCAACCCCCGGATAGTAGAGATTCTGGCTAGGGTTTATCTTTAGTGCTTGAACTTAAAATTGTTTCAAGTACTGTTTTTCCACTGCTTGTATGCTTTCGTCGTTCGTCCGACTTAGGCCGGACGTCAATTTTATTGCCCTAAGGACCTTGAAAACCCTTCAGTGGTATTAGAGCTAGTCTACCATGATCTATGTTATTTGCAATTATAAAGTGTATATGATGCATCATGTTTCTCTATCAGATGGTGGTTTTAATTAAGCTATAGTCGTTATCCACGTGATGTTTTATTTTCGAAAATTATTTTTGAAATTAGATCTAATTTTAAAATCATGTGATTATTTTAAAAATTAGATCTTTAAAATTATATGATATTTTTAATGTAACTTATGTTTATGAGATATTTTTAAGTTGCATACTTCACTAAAATATTTAGTTAAAATTTTTTAATGGTCGTATTAGTTCTTGTTGATTATGTGATATTTAAGAAAAACTTTTAGGATAGCCAAAGCTTTCAGAAAATTATATGATAATTTTGATGGACATGCTATGATTTAAAGATTGTTGCAACATATTAAATTCCAATACTTGATTAGGGTAGCCATATCCTATAATTATTATTTTAATTGTTCTAATAATAATTTTAAAATAGGTTATGTTTTAAATTGTTGCAACTTGAATTTTAAATGCATAATACATGATTAGGATAACACCATAAAATTCAATCCTTATAGTTGAAAGGACATTAATAAAAGTTACTAACCAATCCTAATAATTTCGAATTTTAGGATTTTACTAGTAGATAGGATTAACTAGTTTTAGTGAAGATATTTCAAGTCGATGTCACACATATGAATAATTCATATCCTTCAATGGATCATGATCCGGTCTAGCATTTTTGTAACGACTGCTTTTCATGTATCTGGATTTAATATAATATAATATATGTTTTGGTGGATTTTCTCCTCTTGTGTGGTTTTCGTCTCCGTAGCTTTCATTTCGATCGATTCGTCGTATTTTCTCGTTTCTTCCTTAGGATTGTCGATTTCGAAGTATGTCATTCGTGACGGACTTCATAACGGTCGTATCTAACTATTAGATCAAGCCTAGAAGTCTTAGGAATCGATCCCGGGGCCCCGCGCTCCGTATCGGAACTTTTTGTGCTCATTAGCCGGTATAAGAAGGGGCACCGACCGACTAGATGACGATCCAGTCGGTCGGCAATCCTTCTTGGACCGACTAGTTAGCTTTCTAAATTTCTCAAGAGTTACTGTTTATCGTTAGTCGGTCTAAGAACGTTGGTTGACCGACTAGGTTGCAAACTAGTCGGTCGGCAATGCTTCTTAAACCGACTAACTCATCATCTTAATTTTGTATCAGTTACTGTTCACTCTTAGTCGGTCTAAGAACGTTCATCGACCGACTAGATGATAAACTAGTCGGTCAGTATTTGTTCATGGACCGACTAACTCTAAATCCTATTTTCGTTCAGGAGTTACTGTTTACACTTAGTCGGTCTGCGTTGGTCGACCGACCGACTAGTTGCCAAACTTGTCGGTCAGTGGTTGTTCTTTGACCGACTAACCAGTGTTAAAACCCTAATTTCTGGGCAGCCGCCAGCCCAACCTATTTAAACCCAACCCAAACGTTTTCTTCTTCTCCAACACGACCCAAAACCCTAAAATCTTCCCCCTTGAGCCCCCATCTTCCTCCAAGCTTCATCCCTTCATTCCAAGCCCTAAATCCATCATCCAAACCATCCATTCACCCTATCTACCTCTCATCTTCCCCAAAGATCTCACCAAATCCATCAAAATCCCCAAATCCCCCAAAACCCTAGTTTCCCCAAACTTCCCCAATCTTTTCCAGATCTGATCCTAGGGTTCCCCGGAGTGTTTCTTCCGCCTCCTCTCGGTAAGAAATCGATCTACCGTTGTTTTCATAACTTATTTACATTTTTATGAAACCCTAATAAATTTCATGTTGTTTTGTGTTTGTTTCCCCCATAACAGCGGTTTCCCCATAGATTAGCATCCGTGTGACGAAGTGGTCGTCATCCCCGGTGCTAGGCAAGTGAAACTTGCCACTTAGGGTTTAGGCCATGTTTTAGGCCATCTTCTTGTTGTAGGCGTAAAAGAGACTAGGCGACGAAATGATACTCGCCTAGGCGCAAATTGGGGAATTAGCTTGACAACGAAGCTAATTCCGACATGTATCATGTTGCACAATTACCATGTCATGTTTACTTTCCATTAACGGTACGCATAATAAATTGTCATGACATTGCATACTTTAAGTGTTTCTGTGATTGCGTAGCTTGCTACGAATGCTTGTGTTCCTGGCTCGTGTTCCAGAAGCGGGCCATGTGTTGGTTGATAGCCAATGCCCGAATTGCGTGTTTCCGGCTAGGTGTCCCCTACGCCATACTTGTGTTCCTGGCTCGTGACCAGAAGCGAGCATAATGAGTTGCTAACCCCAACGCTCGATATATTGAATTGTGAACTAAGAAACAAGCTCTCGTGCGGGGCAACCCTGGCTCACTTGCTGGGCTCATGTTCAGGGACCCTGGCTTGTTTAGTGCGGGATGGGGTAAGGGTTAAGCGGCCAGGCAACTGGGGGTCTGTTTGATCAACAACTGCAGTTGTAAGGCGTAAACTCTTTGGGGTGGGGTAGTGTTTAGTGCCGATCGGTCTGAATGTTGTACCATTCAGCGAAGGGCGTAAACATCTACAAAACAACCGTGAAATATGAATTGTGTTTAGTGCCGATCGGTCTGAATGTTGTACCATTCAGTGAAGGGCGTAAACACCTACAACAATGTGAATTGATTGAGAATGTTAGTAGCGTGGCTACTCTTGTCTTGTCTTGTCCTGATAATTGTTCTCTTGTACAAATTGTCTTGCCATGTCTTAAATTGTGCACTCATGTTATAACTGCCATGTCATGCATACTAAACTGCTAGGTTGCTAGTTGCCTTACTTTCAGTTTCCTTGCCCAAGTCTTTTAGACTTGCTGACATGTGCCCCTTTACTCTTTTGGGTGACACATGTTAGATCCTGAGCCCGAGTACCTTGTTGAGGACGAGGTGTTTGCTGACGCCGAGCCCGAGCTTGTGTTTGACGGGGAGTACGTGGGCACTGGGGACCAGTCCTAGTGTCTTCGTTGTGTTTTACTTTTGTTAGACAGTTGTTTTGTTATCGGTGCGTAGCACCTATACTTTGTTATGTCGCTGCTTTTGTTGGCCTTGTTCTGGGCCTTTAGACTCTTTTCTTTTAGCCTGGTGGCTTTTCTGGATGTTGAACTTATTTTCATGTTGGACTGATTTGAGATGTGAGATTTTATTTCAGTCTCTCCTTGTATTATTATTGTTGTTCCGTTGTGGTTACAGGGACCTGCTTATGTTTTATTTACGCTTATCGGGTTTGGGGCTTCACAGCTCCACTCTCGTGCGAACCTTTTCACGTCTCGCCTCCATTTTAGGGAAGCGGGTCGTGACAGGTTTTAGTGGTGGCCCATGCAGGTCCTTCTGTAACTGCGATCTTTGGAATAGCGATAATAATATTAGAATGTCCAATAAACTAAGTTCGACGTCCGATGTCATAAGCTATGAGTCTAATTGTTTCGTTTTCTGCGTCATTAGATGGCAGGAAGGCGAATCACCCGTGGTGGTGGTAGTGGTGCGCTCCCTCATGATGAGGAGCCTGAGCGGGAACCCACCAGCGGTGAGATGATGCGGATGATGCTCCAGATGATGCAAGTGCAGCAGGGCGTGCTTCTGCAAGTCCAGAATGCTCCACTTGCTCGAGCTGCCCGGGCTCTTCCGGATGCCCCTCGCTCCGAGCCAGGAGCGAAGCAATTTCGGGAGCTGGGTCCCGCATATTTTGATGGTTCTGAGGGTCCTCTGGCTGCCGATGAGTGGATTCGGAACATCGAGGACAATCTGAAGATGGCCAAGATCACCCCGGCTGGATGGGTTGATTTGGCGAGGAGGCAACTCAAGGATAATGCTCGGAATTGGTGGGATGCGGAAGAGAAGATGTTGGTGGAGCCGATAGCTTGGGCTACCTTCAAGGCCAGATTTGAGGGAGAGTTCTTTCCGAAAGCTGCCAGGGAGGAGATGTTGCAGCGTTTTATCGATCTGAAGCAAGGGAACTCGTCGATGGACATGTATCACCAAGAGTTCATGAGGCTGAGTCGGTTTGCACCAAAGATGGTGCAGGACGCTGAGGAGAGAGCTCAGAGGTTCCTGCAGGGGCTTGCTTCGGAGCTCCAGAGTTTTGTGACCTCTTCTGACCGGGAATCTTATCAGAAGGTTCTGGTAGCAGCAAAGAGGCATGAGCTGCTCGTGAACCAGAGGAGAGGGTCTGTTGTTGGTGCTGAGAAGAGGCCTGTGGAACAGGCGAGAGCTGTGGTTAGACCTGGATTCAGGCCTAATCAGTCTGCTCAGTTTAAGAGGCCAGGAGGGCCTATTCTGAAGACTTGCCATTTCTGCGGCAAGCCTGGCCATATTAAGGATCAATGTCGGAAGTTTTTGGGCCAGTGTCTGGTTTGCGGTGATGCTTCCCATGTCGCGAAGGATTGTCGGCATGCGGGTCCGCTGCGGAGGGCTCCTGTTGCAGCTCAGCCGTTGCAGCAGCGAGCGTCTGTTCCTGCTGGTCGTGGAGCAGCTCTTGTTCCGCAGAGGCAGGCTTTTCAGCAGGCTGTTCCACCGAGGAGGCAGGCTTTTCTGATGACCGCTGCGGAGAGCGAGGCTGTGGATGAGGTTATCGCAGATAATCCTCAATCTAGCTGTACTTTCCTAGCTGGTTTTGATTGTTAGATTGTGTTGTTTGCTTGAACATGGTTGTTTGCTAGACTAGGGTTTGATTGTTAATTGCTTGATTAGGTGTGGTTTTGGTTTGCATGTTTCCTGCACGAGTCCTCTTTGACTCTGGTGCGTCGATGTGCATTATTTCTCGGAGCTTCGTGGAGAGGCATTCCTTGTCGACGTCCCCTCTTTCCAAGAGTTGGAATATCGTTACAGGGAATGGCGTGGTCTCGGTGCATCGTGGTTGCAATTCTTGCTCGTTGGTGGTCTGTGGACATGAGCTTTTCGCTGATTTCATTGTCCACGACATCATCAACTATGATGCAGTTCTTGGGATGGACTGGCTTCCGAGCTTCTATGCTACGATCGACTGTCTGAGGAAGCAGGTGGTGTTCGAGATTCCCGGACATCCAGTGTTTGAGTTCAGTCGTGGTAGCAGCTCGCTTGGTCCTGTCAGATTTCAGGCCAGGCCGGTGGAGGCTGTGGCTATGCAGATGGAGCTGGAGTGGCCAGCTGTGGTGCGAGATTTTGGTGACGTCTTCCCCGAGGAGATGTCTGGTTTGCCGCCTGATCGAGCTCTGGAATTTTCTATCGATCTTGTTCCAGGTGCGCAGCCGATTTCGAAGGCGCCGTATCGTATGGCACCTGCAGAATTGGAAGAGTTGCGGAAGCAGTTGGATGAGCTGTTGCTGAAGGGTTACATTAATCCTAGCGTGTCTCCGTGGGGAGCACCGGTGTTGCTGGTTAAGAAGAAGGATGGTTCGCGTCGCATGTGCGTGGACTATCGGGAGTTGAATGCGGTGACCATTAAGAATAAATACCCGTTGCCTCGCATCGATGATATTTTTGATCAGCTTGGAGGTTCGAGGGTGTTTTCTAAATTGGAATTGAGGAGTGGTTACCATCAGTTGAAGGTGAAGAAGGATGATGTTCCGAAGACAGCGTTCAGGACGAAGTATGGACACTATGAGTTTGTGGTTATGCCTTTCGGCGTAACTAACGCGCCCGCAGTTTTCATGAATCTGATGAACCTGATTTTCTACGACTTTTTGGATAAGTTTGTCGTTATCTTTATTGACGACATTCTGATCTATTCGAAGTCAGAGGAAGAGCATGCCTCGCACTTAAGGACGGTGTTGGAGATTTTGAGGAAGCATCGGTTGTATGCTAAGTTTTCGAAGTGCGAATTTGGCTGGATCGGATTGCTTTTCTCGGGCATGTGGTGACTGGAGATGGTATTTCAGTGGATCCCGAGAAGATTAGGGCCATCAGGGAGTGGCCTGTTCCGTCGTCTGCATCTGAGATTCGGAGTTTCCTTGGACTTGCTGGTTATTATCGACGATTCATTAAGGACTTTTCTCGTATTGCTAAGCCGATGACCAGGTTGACGCGGAAGGATGTTGCTTATGTTTGGTCGGGTGATTGTGAGAGTGCTTTTGGTATTCTGAAGGAGAGGTTGACGAGTGCCCCTATTCTTGTTGTGCCTGATCGCAGCGGTGGATTTGAGATCTTTTGCGATGCTTCTGGCAAGGGTCTCGGTTGTGTGTTGCATCAGCACGGGCATGTTGTGGCGTATGCGTCTCGTCAGCTTAAGGTTCATGAGAAGAATTAACCGACGCATGATTTGGAGTTGGCTGCCGTTGTGTTTGCTCTTAAGATTTGGAGGCACTTCCTGCTGAGTGAGAAAGTGAAGATTTTCACCGATCAGAAAAGCTTGAAGTATATTTTCACTCAGAAGGAGCTCAACATGCGACAGCGTCGATGGTTGGAGCTTATGGCGGATTATAAGATTGATTTGCAGTTTCACCCTGGCAAGGTGAATGTGGTTCCTGATGCTTTGAGTAGGCTTCCCACGGTGATGATTTTGACCTCGCAGTGGAGATTGCAGTAGGATTTCTGCGAGTCTGGCGTGGAGATTGTTCTTCCTGGAGAGGCTTCGTCGTTGATGTACATGCAGGTGCAGTCGACGATCGTGGATCGGATTAAGGCTGGCCAGGCTGAGGATCTGAAGCTGGTGAGGATTCGGGAGCAGGTGGAAGCCGGTCTGCGGACTGACTTTTTGATTCATGAGGATGGCTCGCTGAGGTTTGGAGCCAGGTTGTGTGTGCCAGCTGGGGATATCAGAGAGGAGCTGATGGTGGAGGCACACAGTTCGCCGTATTCTGTGCATCCTGGTGGCACCAAGATGTACCAGGATCTTCGCCTGAATTATTGGTGGCATGGTATGAAGAGGAGCATGGCTCGGAGTGTAGCCAAGTGCTTGGTTTGCCAGCAAGTGAAGGCGGAGCATCAGCGTACGGCCGGGTTGCTACAACCGCTTCCGATTCCGGAGTGGAAATGGCAACACATCACTATGGATTTCGTGACTGGACTACCTCGGAGTCCGAAGCAGAATGACGCGATTTGGGTGATCGTAGATCGATTGACCAAATCTGCACACTTTATTCCGTTCCGAGTGGGACAGTCCACTGAGGCGCTAGCAAGGAGATATATGGAGGTAAAATTCTTTTACTCTCCGTTTTATTTCCTTTTTCCTAGTTTGGATAGTGATGTAACGTGAATCGTGCAGGAGGTTGTGCGACTTCATGGAGTCCCTGTGAGTATCGTGTCTGACAGAGACACGAGGTTCACATCTCAGTTCTGGCAGAGTTTGCAGAAGAGCTTGGGTACGCGTCTGAGTTTCAGCACGGCGTACCATCCGCAGACGGATGGCCAGTCCGAGAGGACGATTCAGATTTTGGAAGACATGCTGAGGGCGTGCATGTTGGATTTCAAGGGTTCGTGGGAGGACCATCTACACCTGGTGGAGTTCTCTTACAACAACAGCTTCCAGGCGAGTATTGGCATGGCGCCGTTCGCCGCTCTTTATGGGAGGAAATGTCGATCGCCATTGAGTTGGGATGACGTTGGTGATCGGGAGTTGTTGGGACCTGAGATGATCGTGGAGGCCGTGGATATCGTCAGGAATATTCGGGAGAGGTTGAGAATTGCTCAGGACCGTTTTAAGCATTGGGCGGATGCTAAACGTCGTCCTTTGGAGTTTCAACCGGGCGACCATGTGTTCTTGAAGATTTCCCCGAATCGTGGTGTGATTCGTTTCGGGAAGCGTGGGAAGTTGAGCCCGCGATACATTGGACTATTTGACATTTTGGAGAGGGTTGGCGAGGTAGCGTACCGCTTGGCCTTGCCGCCATCTTTGGAAGGAGTTCACAATGTTTTCCATGTGTCGCAGCTTCGTCGATACATTAGCGATCCGTCTCATGCGGTGGATTTTTTGGAGATTACCGTTCGCCCCGATATGACGTATGACCAGCATCCAGTGCAGATTCTGGACAGGCGTCAGAAATCGCTTCGGAACAAGATTGTCAATCTTGTGAGGGTGATGTGGCGACACGGCTCACCTGGAGAGTCTACTTGGGAGAATGAGGATGAGATGCGAGAGCGTTTCCCACTTTTGTTTCCGGACTCGTGAGTTTTTGGAAATTCCGAGGACGGAATTTTTCTTAAGTTGGGGAGGATGTAACGACTGCTTTTTATGTATCTGGATTTAATATAATATAATATATGTTTTGGTGGATTTTCTCCTCTTGTGTGGTTTTCGTCTCCGTATCTTTCATTTCGATCGATTCGTCGTATTTTCTCGTTTCTTCCTTAGGATTGTCGATTTCGAAGTATGTCATTCGTGACGGACTTCATAACGGTCGTATCTAACTATTAGATCAAGCCTAGAAGTCTTAGGAATCGATCCCGGGGCCCCGCGCTCCGTATCGGAACTTTTTGTGCTCATTAGCCGGTATAAGAAGGGGCACCGACCGACTAGATGACGATCCAGTCGGTCGGCAATCCTTCTTGGACCGACTAGTTAGCTTTCTAAATTTCTCAAGAGTTACTGTTTATCGTTAGTCGGTCTAAGAACGTTGGTTGACCGACTAGGTTGCAAACTAGTCGGTCGGCAATGCTTCTTAAACCGACTAACTCATCATCTTAATTTTGTATCAGTTACTGTTCACTCTTAGTCGGTCTAAGAACGTTCATCGACCGACTAGATGATAAACTAGTCGGTCCGTATTTGTTCATGGACCGACTAACTCTAAATCCTATTTTCGTTCAGGAGTTACTGTTTACACTTAGTCGGTCTGCGTTGGTCGACCGACCGACTAGTTGCCAAACTTGTCGGTCAGTGGTTGTTCTTTGACCGACTAACCAGTGTTAAAACCCTAATTTCTGGGCAGCCGCCAGCCCAACCTATTTAAACCCAACCCAAACGTTTTCTTCTTCTCCAACACGACCCAAAACCCTAAAATCTTCCCCCTTGAGCCCCCATCTTCCTCCAAGCTTCATCCCTTCATTCCAAGCCCTAAATCCATCATCCAAACCATCCATTCACCCTATCTACCTCTCATCTTCCCCAAAGATCTCACCAAATCCATCAAAATCCCCAAATCCCCCAAAACCCTAGTTTCCCCAAACTTCCCCAATCTTTTCCAGATCTGATCCTAGGGTTCCCCGGAGTGTTTCTTCCGCCTCCTCTCGGTAAGAAATCGATCTACCGTTGTTTTCATAACTTATTTACATTTTTATGAAACCCTAATAAATTTCATGTTGTTTTGTGTTTGTTTCCCCCATAACAGCGGTTTCCCCATAGATTAGCATCCGTGTGACGAAGTGGTCGTCATCCCCGGTGCTAGGCAAGTGAAACTTGCCACTTAGGGTTTAGGCCATGTTTTAGGCCATCTTCTTGTTGTAGGCGTAAAAGAGACTAGGCGACGAAATGATACTCGCCTAGGCGCAAATTGGGGAATTAGCTTGACAACGAAGCTAATTCCGACATGTATCATGTTGCACAATTACCATGTCATGTTTATTTTCCATTAACGGTACGCACAATAAATTGTCATGACATTGCATACTTTAAGTGTTTCTGTGATTACGTAGCTTGCTACGAATGCTTGTGTTCCTGGCTCGTGTTCCAGAAGCGGGCCATGTGTTGGTTGATAGCCAATGCCCGAATTGCGTGTTTCCGGCTAGGTGTCCCCTACGCCATACTTGTGTTCCTGGCTCGT
This sequence comes from Scilla litardierei, assembly GCA_030789695.1. Lineage (NCBI taxonomy): Eukaryota > Viridiplantae > Streptophyta > Magnoliopsida > Asparagales > Asparagaceae > Scilla > Scilla litardierei. The sequence goes on from JAULAV010000097.1 coordinate 154,786, forward strand.
GACCAGAAGCGAGCATAATGAGTTGCTAACCCCAACGCTCGATATATTGAATTGTGAACTAAGAAACAAGCTCTCGTGCGGGGCAACCCTGGCTCACTTGCTGGGCTCATGTTCAGGGACCCTGGCTTGTTTAGTGCGGGATGGGGTAAGGGTTAAGCGGCCAGGCAACTGGGGGTCTGTTTGATCAACAACTGCAGTTGTAAGGCGTAAACTCTTTGGGGTGGGGTAGTGTTTAGTGCCGATCGGTCTGAATGTTGTACCATTCAGCGAAGGGCGTAAACATCTACAAAACAACCGTGAAATATGAATTGTGTTTAGTGCCGATCGGTCTGAATGTTGTACCATTCAGCAAAGGGCGTAAACACCTACAACAATGTGAATTGATTGAGAATGTTAGTAGCGTGGCTACTCTTGTCTTGTCTTGTCCCGATAATTGTTCTCTTGTACAAATTGTCTTGCCATGTCTTAAATTGTGCACTCATGTTATAACTGCCATGTCATGCATACTAAACTGCTAGGTTGCTAGTTGCCTTACTTTCAGTTTCCTTGCCCAAGTCTTTTAGACTTGCTGACATGTGCCCCTTTACTCTTTTGGGTGACACATGTTAGATCCTGAGCCCGAGTACCTTGTTGAGGACGAGGTGTTTGCTGACGCCGAGCCCAAGCTTGTGTTTGACGGGGAGTACGTGGGCACTGGGGACCAGTCCTAGTGTCTTCGTTGTGTTTTACTTTTGTTAGACAGTTGTTTTGTTATCGGTGCGTAGCACCTATACTTTGTTATGTCGCTGCTTTTGTTGGCCTTGTTTTGGGCCTTTAGACTCGTTTCTTTTAGCCTGGTGGCTTTTCTGGATGTTGAACTTATTTTCATGTTGGACTGATTTGAGATGTGAGATTTTATTTCAGTCTCTCCTTGTATTATTATTGTTGTTCTGTTGTGGTTACAGGGACCTGCTTATGTTTTATTTACGCTTATCGGGTTTGGGGCTTCACAGCTCCACTCTCGTGCGGACCTTTTCACGTCTCGCCTCCATTTTAGGGAAGCGGGTCGTGACAATTTTTTATTAGTGTTGTGGATCACTCTAGCTCGATTGGGGATAGTGATCCTGGCCTAGCCAAATCCCTGGCCGTGTTCCGCTGAATCGTAAGGATGCAAGTTATGATTATGTGAAACCATCGTTTACATCTAGTCAATTACGTTTAAAATCTTCTTCCAGATTAGTCGTAACCCTCCTTGTTTTAGAGGTTGGCAACTATAGGTTCTATGTTGTAGTTGTTGAGCACACTCAAGCTATGGCATAACTACCTTATGGAAACCAACTTCTCATTACATGAGAAATAGTCTAGACTTAACCCAAACCGTTGCGTCGTGCCCATACACCGAGCACCGACATAAGTTAGGCTAGACACGAAAACAAGGGTCCGACTAGACTAGTCATTGTGATTTGGATGCGCACACTCATGATCATAAGTGGCTAGGGATAAAAACCAATAAGGGAATCATATATGATATGATTGATGAGGAATCATCTACCAATTGTAGAGTCAAGCAATTTGTTGAGCACACTCAAGGTTGTGAGGCTCAGGGTGGTTGGATCCCTTTCCCACTAAATTTAATTAATTTAAATCGATCATTATTATGGCTAGAAATGATCGCCAAAATAGTGGGATGATATAGTTAGATAAAATCCATTCTATCTATATTTAATATTGAACATATGCTAAACTAGGGTAGTTCTATGTTGACCATTGGAATCCAAATCATTATATCCTAAAAGAATATACTAAATGGTCAAGAAGATTGATTAAAGGAATATCAACTCAAATTCTATTTGATAGACTAAACTATGTTCTCATTGACATTAAAGTGTCCTTCTTAACACTGGCTCAAGGTCAATGATTTCCTTGAAGGCCTAGACCCAACCAAATTCAATCCACAAGGTGTGGAACTTCGTGCAAACTGTTTGGCTCGAAGATGAATGCATAAGCGGTGCAAGACTATGTATCCCAACCGGATCTTGAGACGAGCAACTTGTTGAGCACACTCAAGGTTGTAAATCTCAAGCGTTTGGATACATAAGATGCTTGCATAGCTATTATTTATGTTGGAACGTGTAATATGTAAATGAGATTTAGAAAAAGAAGAATGCATTAAGGTAAGTCAATTGAGTAAGAAAGTTTTATCTATCATTAGTAAATGTAAAAGTAGGATGTGACATATTTGATGTCACGGTTTCAGGATAATCGTTATACAAAAGGAATAGATTGTCATACGTTTTGGAAAAAGGAGCAATTGTTGTTTTCTTGGACCATAGAGGACGACTAACATTTTTTTGACGAATGTCATCACCTTGCTTCTGAAACAATAAGTAATTTGTATAACGATAATGTATTAAATGTTAATACATGAATACACAAGATAGTAGCAAAATTTATATGGCAAAATAGACTAGGCCGTACCAAAGAGACTAAGCTTCACAAGTCACATAAAGAGGGGTCTGACCTCTCGTATTATGAGTCAATAGACACTTGTGAATCTTGTCTCAAAGGTATGATGGTCGAAATTCCATCTGTAAGACAGTGGGAGAATGAGTTGGTGAACTCGTAGTCTCGTACATACGGATATACCCAGACCCAAGTCTAAGTTAGCTATGATAAGTTGTTCTTATTTTATTACGACACGTGTCCTTGCCGAAACACAAGTCTGGTAAAATAGATAACACAATGACAGAAGTATTTGAACTGCTTCGATCGGATCGAGGAGGCAAAGACTTAACTGTTTAATTCTTGTGTAATTAAAATAACATGAGATTTTCTCTCAGGTCAAGTTTTTTAACTCATCGGTGTGTTGGAAAGCATGAATCGCACTCTGTTAGACATGGTGCGATATATGGCAAGTGACTCTGAGTTACAATCCTCCTTCTGGGTTAAGCCCAGGTTATAATGCCTATGTTCTTGATAAGGTTCTATGAGGACGTAATCAATAAGATATTCATTAAATCAATCATTAGGAAGTTATTGGATTACTCGAGTCTCGTGAGACGAATAAGTCGAGTAAAACATCATAGTTGATGATGACTCAGTAAACTTCCAGGATGCCATTCGAAGTAGGGACTTTGATTAATAACTTGATGTAATTTGAACAAGGTCCTTGCACGTAAATAAGGTATGGACCTTAGAAGACGTGCCCAAAGGAAGTGTTCCTTTTGGCTGCAAGTGAATCTTCAAGACGGAAGATTGGTGCAGATGAAAATAGTGACGTACAAGTTATGCTGGTTGAAAATGGTTATCATCAGAACTCATATAAACGAATTGTGATGAAATTTTTTCACCAACAGCCGTGTATAGATCTGTTCGGATCAACTCGATGTCAATGCTCATTATGACCACAAAAACTATAATGTAGTCTGTTTTCTAAATATAATTTAGAAGAACAAACTTATAGAGTTTTCAAGGTTTGTGGGAGCAGATTATAAAGACATACGAGACATCAAGGAGCCAGAACATATGTTTGACAAAGTATTCAAAGAGTTTGATACTTTATCAGAAACGATTATGAACCGTGCAGATGACCAGTGACTATTATTATAGTGAAGGATGATAAGCTGGATGAGATCCAGACAAGACAAATTTTATGGATTCTAAGAGTACTAGGAACGATTTGGACGAGATTCAAATTCGTGATCGAGTATAAACATAGAACCCCTTAAGTCTATACAGAAGACGGTTTAGCAAATCCACTCACGAAGGTTCTACCACATGAAGTCTAGAAAGACTTATGTGTAAATGCGGTATAAGATACCGGGATAAATGGGTCTGAGTGCAAGTGAGAGATGTAGCGAGATATGTATGCCCTCGAGACAATTTTTCCCTATGTATATGTACAAACATCTTGTTTGAAATAACAGTAAGTTGTTTGGCAAGAATTTACCTACGTTAATAACAATGAAGTTATCATTAGAACTTAAGTAAAGTCTTGAGACTTAATGCGAGGTCAAACATGTATCAAGATGGAGATCTCGATCATGGAGAAGTGCTAAACCGTTGGTAGCATAAGTCTAGAAATGTTCGTGGTCGCAGATGTTTCGAGAAATAGATATCGACACATCAGATAGACCATTGTGTCTTAGTCTTCACCATGTAGTGGTGACGATGATCTTATGGTCGTTCGACTTGGCGAAGTCGACTATGAGACACATGTGCTCATTGGAGAATGAGTTCACTGAACGACCCAACGAGAGTTATCATATGGTTAATGTTGACTAATCTGTCAATGATAACTCTCAGTGATGATAGGCAAGTTGGTCTTTTGACTTCAGGTCACTGTACGAACCTGTACGTGGATGGTGTCACTTTGATCACTAATTTAACCTCGTGAAAGCCCCGTTGAAAGGCCTTTGGTTGGGTGACACTTGAAGCGTGCGAGGAGAGTAATGACCAAGAGAGGATTCGTCTCACCCGTCAATGGGGAGTTAATGTCGCACGTGTTAGTTCGATCTTTAGTAAAAACTCTGGCTAGAGTATGTTGGAAGAAGTCCAACATTATTTGACTAAAGACCAATGGAGACTAACCGAGTTCAAGCTAGTGGGGTTGATAGTTGACCGTACCCTAGGCTTGACTAAGTGGCATAGTTTTGCCGAAGAGACTAACACTGTGGTATTCATCACGGACACAGTCAGGGTGGTCTCGATAATACTCATGTCGATGAGTTAACCATATAATTATGATACCAAAATAGGGATGACACCTGCTGCTCGTGGTCACTGCCGTCTGGTGTTTTGAGCCCCACCTGTAGTAGGGGCAGTGACGCATGTTCATATTTCACCTTTTGCACACGCTCTTTATCGTGTTTTCATCTCATTCCATGTTGTATATATCACATTTTGGTTCATATTGACTATTGGGTGTATTGTTTGTATTTCAGGTAAATGTCGGCATTTCAGTGTCTTCTGGAGTCAACCTTGCATGTCGGGACCAAAGCGCGCTTACACTGTAACGGTCACTTTCCGACCGCACGAATTTTAAGCGCGTAGTTATGTTTTGTATGCGTTTGGTGTATATGATTTTTATTACAGTCGTCCGTAATTCAGACGCATGACTGAAACCCGTTTTCACAACCCTCTCGGAGGCGCGAGCGCACCGGTATTTTCTTTGTAATTTTTGGACGTCGGAGGACCAATCTGCTTATCGCATTACAATTTATAACATAGATTTTTTAAATTTTTTTTATAAAAAAATTGTTTTCATAGTGGCTCTACGTTAAAACTAGGGTCATTAATAATTTTTTTTAAACTCAAACCTTATTAACTAATTCCTATAAACAATGCTGCAGATTTGTTGTATAATAAAGGGAATCAATATTTTAATAAAAAAACGGTTAAAAAAAATCTCCAATCCTTAACTCTGTTAGCTGATACGTTCATATGGAAATCAAATTATTAATAAAATCAAATCTTAACACCCTATTCTACCCAATCCTAACAGCCTCTCTCCTCTATCCCACGCCAACAACCCACTCTCCACGTCTCTCTCCCCCACGTGATGCCTTCCCCCTAGTCTATATTAAAACCTAATACCTAGGGCTAATCAAATCGCAGCAGCCTTCTTTCATAAAAAAATAGAGAATCCCAGTTCAACTTCCGCCCTCTCATTCTCTCTCTCTTTTCGCACGGCACCCCACGTCAGGAGGCCATCGCCGGCTGTCCCTCTGGCCAACCACAGCAGTTTGCCGACCGCCCCTTCTGCTCCACGCAACCGCCGGACTCCCCGTGGCAGCGCCACTGTCAGGGCATCGCACACGCACACGCCTCCACGTTGCCCTCGCTCACGACTGTGACACCCTCCCTCTCGTCAGAACCACCGAGCTCGCCCACCTAGCCGTCGCCACTGTCGTGGACGTCCGACCCTCCATCGTCCCATGCAAACTTACACGTAAGCCTGATCATATATATAGCAACTCGTTAAAATTATAGAGAAGTAGTTTTACATATTTCAGTATGCTGTTCATTACATGCATGGTAAAAAAAATGGGATGCCAGCTTGTAAGTTAGTGATATTATGTTAGTAACTTGGGTTATGACTGTTAGTAACTTTCTGTCCAAATTTCTTTGTGATATATAACATAGAAAGTCCATGATCTCAAAGATAGGCAATGACTATATTATTTATATAACATAGGACTATTAGTGATATAACTGCTAGGTTAATAATAATTGTTATTAATAATTTTTCTAATAAGTGCATCTAATAAATGGTTAGTACTATGTTAATTATTATCTGACATTAGCTTGTCATCCCGGTTAAACCCTTCTGCTTAATATCACGAACCTATGTCGCAGATAAATCCGCGCTACCGCAGTCGAGGAGCCGGAGCGAAGGCGACGCGATACGTTGCCGCCTTCAGATCCGACGTCAAACGTACACGTGACCGTCGAACCAGGTTGGTGCCCTAACTCGTAGCGAACCCACACCATAGCAAAATCAAACCCTAAACTAAAAGTTGGTCAAATATAATTAAATTTACTTTTCAGCACCAGTAAAATGATGTCACAGTAGAAATCGACCATCGTATAATTTTTCTGTGCACATAGGGTAGTAGTCGATCTAGGTTGAACGAAACACCAAAATGTGACGTTGACGAATAGGATAGTCCCGATAACCTAGAAACAAACCTTAATAGGACTTATTGAAAAACGCGACCTGACACCGTAGCCGTGACCTATTTCAGACAGACTACCGCGGATGCGACGCCTGGACGAGACGCTCCGGACGGACGACACGCTCGCCATCGCAGGCAAGTGTACTCACTTGCTCTTTCGGCCGTGCCTAGGCCTTAGACTGTTAGAACTATTAAAATGTGAACAAAGAGAACCGGACGTGAAATGATAGCGTCCGGGACGTCCTTGACGACTTAGACTTGACGACGAAGTCTAAGCTCAAACAACAACTTTTGACACCGTAGGGTTATCTTGTGTGTGCGTGCGTGTGGACCCCCTAGAAGAACCATCCCTGTCTTGTCATGTCGTGTCGTGTCTTGTTTTGCACAGCTTGCGGGCAATATGGCACTCACTCGACAGAGTGAGTGATCCCTTGTACTGATACACAGCTTGCAGGCAATAGGGCACTCACCAAGCTCGAGTGAGTGATCCCTTGTATGGATTTGTCTTGTGCACTTGGGTTGGGGTAGGGTTGAGCGTGCGCACGGTAAGAGGGTCTGATCCCCCTCGAACCGTAAGGCGTGAACCCTTCGAGTCACACGTGTCTTGTTTCTGTGCACAGGGTTGAGCGTTCCCTCGGTTGAGAAGGTGCTGGCTGCCTTCTAACCGAAAGGCGTGAACCTTAGTGACGCACTTCTTGCCTTGTCTTGTCCTGTGCACAAGGTTGAGCATTCCCTCGGTTGAGAAGGTGCTGGCCGCCTTCTAACCGAAAGGCGTGAACCTTAGTGACACATCTTGTCTTGTCTTGTCTTGTCTTGTCTTGTCACGTCTTGTCTGGACCCGTTTAGGTTAGTCCCGTAGTCCGTAGTACTCGCTACGGCTACTACTTGTCGCGTTGTACTTTTCCTGCTGCGTTTACTTCCTTTTGTTACTCTGTTATAACCCCAGCATGCTAATCAACCAGTAAACTGTTGTTTAATAGTTCGGTACACTTGCAGTAGAGTCTAACCCTTTTTGTAGACTTTACCTGACGTACAGTTCCTTTCTTTTGGGTGCTGTACGTCAGGTGTGGAGCCAGAGTATGTAGACGAGGCGGACCTGCCAGAGTACGTAGAGCCGGAGGACGCTGACCCAGAGTACATGACCGAGGAGGATCGGAGCTAGAGATCCTCACGTTGCTGATTCAGAGGTTCACTGCAGTTTAGTTTTGGGTGCGTAGCACCGTTTACTTTCTGTCTAGGCTGGGTGCTTGCACCATTAGTTTACTTTCAGCTGTTTGTAGCCGTGTTGGCTATTGTTTAGACTCCCCGTACTTTCTGGATATCGGTTGAATAAAATGAATGCATCTCTTTTAGTACTTTTGTTGTCCCGTACTTTTCTGCAGGGACCTGTTCCTTCGTCTTGGGGTACCACACAGACGCTTATTGGGTCCGAGCTTCACAGCTTCGGCCTAAGAGGGCCTTAGTCACGCTTCGCCTCCGTAGTTTTGGGAAGCGGGGCGTGACATACACGGCAAGGATCCGATGGCCAAAGATGAGGATTTGAAGTTTTGGAGCTTCAACCGATCGGATGGATAGGTCCACTCGATCGGTTCGTGCACATGTATCAGACCCGAAGAGAAACAAGGATGAGGCAAACCCCAACCGATCGGTTCAGTGATCGGTTGGGTGTGACAGTCTTCTCTGTTTTTGAAGCTGAACTCCACCCGATCGGTTGACTTGTCAACCGATCGGGTCACCTGTAGCAATTCTTCTGAGGCTCGAGACTCCAACGTCTCACCCAATCGTTCAGCGATCGGGTGAAGATTTTCAAAAGCTCTCACCTGATCGGTTGAACTTCCAACCGATCGGGTGGCACTTTTTCAGCAGTTCTACTGGGTATTTGGACCCGAACCGTTAGGGTTTTGTGGGAGCCTATAAATATAAGATGTTGCACGACTTGTAAGAGGGTTCCCCTCTATTTTTTCAGCAGCTTTCTGCCCCTTTCATATGAGCCTTAGATTAGGTTAGTTTAGAGTTTCTATTTGAATAAATCTTGTAATGGATTGACGGATTCTAATGCAAGATAAGTATTTCTTTTCTTATTTCCATTGCTTTGTGTTATTTTTGTTGTGCTTGATGGTGAATGTTTGTTCGTCTCTTTTATTGCTTGCTATTATGTTCTTCACCATTGAGTAGTGTCTTATGAACCCTAATATGGGTTAGAGTAGGATTGATGCTTGGGATATTTCATTTGACTTGATTGCATGGCAAGTGTTTGATGGAATGTGTCAATGGGGATGTCTATCAATCTGAGACCAATTCGTAAGGCAACACACTCGATGGAGTTGGGGGTTGGGCTCTGGATGCTTGTCCCGTCAAGATCCGCTTTGATGTATTGCTAGAAATCACATTCGACCTATTTGGCCATTAGGGTTACGCTAGGGCGTTTTATTGTCATTGGCGGGATAAAGACCGCCTTTGACCGTCGGGCCAAGGGAAAATAAAACGGGAGTTTGATCCTCTATCCATAGCTCATGCCCTAGCATTGACATCGAGTCCTTGCACGTAGGAACGGCTTGTACGAAATGTTGGGAGTTATCATTGTGGCCTTAATGCTCCCGGTTGCGGAGGGTGTTGTACATGGAAATGCCCACCGTCTGAAACCGGGTAGACCTAGCGTATCATCCTGGGCATCGACCGGAATATTGGGCCCATGGGGCACTAGGTACCACCTTTTGGGGGCAATAACTCACCCTGGGTCGAGTCGAATGCCAAGTGTCATGAGTGCTCTAGCCCATATTAGCGGGGATTCATTTCTTGTCTTTTTCATTTCTTTCCTTTATTTCTACGCTACCCACTCATATCATCCACGTATCTCTCACACAACCTAGGCGAGGCTAGTAGCCTTCAAGCCATCCACCTCCCTGTGTTCGATATACCCGCACCCTACACTAATCGTGCACTTGCGGTAAAACGACACTGTACCCTAATCATAAACGGGTCGTTGGTCAAGTTTTTGGCGCCGTTGCCGAGGAGGCGTTCAGTTTGATATTAGCTTAGCTTAGGTTCGTTAGACTACGCATAAAGACATAAATACAAAAAAAAACAAATACAATAACCAAGAATTTCCCCCATTCATTACTATCATTTCTATATTCTTTTGTGCCACTGATATTTTTCTCCAGGTATGTATTTTTGTTGATCAGGTGTAATGGATTACACTACATGGACCATAGATTTTGATCAAAGTGCTCAGATGGGAGAATACTATTTTGATCAGAGTGCTCAGATGGGACACTACTATTTTGATGAGAGTGCTCAGACAGGAGAATACCTTTTGCATGGGATGCATGCTCCCATGTGGACCACAGATTTTGATCAGAACGCTCAGACGTGAGGTCACCTTCTTGATGAGATGCTTGCACATCAGATTGAAATGCAAGCCAAGATTGAAAGGGGTGATTTTCTATTGGAATCAGTGAAAAGAGACCTTGAAACCAATGTGCTCATGCCTAAGGCTCCAATGATTTCTAAAGATATCAGTTCTGCTTCTTCCTTTTATGGGCGAGACTCATCGCCAGTCATATTGCCAGAACCAGAATGTGCCATCGTCGATCCCACATCCTACGATACATCTATTGCATATGAAGGGTGGATGGACGAAGAAGCAGTGGGGGAAGAAGAAATTGAATCATATGGGCCGCCAGAGGAGGACACATTTCAGAACTTATTGGAGGGCCTCTTGGAGTCTGTGAGGTTCACCGGTTCAGCTAGCGTTACAATAGACGATGCATTTGAGCTACGCTTTGCAGATTTTGTTATGAACCATGTTTCGGCTGCATGAATAATTGAGTAAGACGTCCATGTCAGTCTTGATTTTTTAAGGAGTAGACTACATTGTTGGATCGCTTGTAGGCATTCTCCTTCGCACGATACATCCCCACAAGTTGACACATATGAGCAGCCAACATCACCACTCCAGAGAGAGCCTACATTGATAGTTGATGAGGAGGCAAAAGAGCACCATGTGGAGCCAGAGCATGCTTTTGAGGAGGCCTTACACGTGGAGCCAGAGCTTATCGACGAGGAGGTCATGCATCGAGACGAGGACACAACCATTCATGATGAATCCGAGCACTACCCTCCTCCATTAGAGCTTCCACAGCCACCTCATCCTTCCACTGACGTCGAGGACTATCCCACAGAGCTTACTGCTCCCATCCAGGGAGATATGTCTACCCATTCCATTTCTAAATCATGTATTCCATTTGATATTTATTTTGATTCAGATATTCTTGACACGTCGTACCTTTTACAGCACACGCACGATTATGTATCGGAGGTATGCTAGGACGTGTCATATCTGAACGATCCTGTCGAGGAAGTCCACACCTGTGATCCATATTTACCTGAGCAGCTGATAGATGACACCACGGAGATAGCTATCACAACACAAAATGATAATGAATTATTTCCAGGGAAGTATCGTCCACCACTATTTATTTCATATATTTCTATAGACGATCATCTTTGGAATACTTTTATTACGAGGGTGAAATTTTTGCAGCGAACTGATGCATCCTATTCCCTACAGGGTACAGGTGGAGTTCTTGTGAGAATGCTGGAGGATGCATTGCTAGAGTTCATGGGTGTTCGTGGCACATCGCTTTTGGCGGAGCCACATCAGGAGCAGTTAGAGCAGCTAACTGCCCCACTCCAAATTCTGGATCCGCCTATGCTTAGGTGTATCCTAATCTAGTAGTGTAAATATTTACCGCTTTCTGGTTTAGATTAGAATAATCTCGTCTCCTCTCATTAGCGAGGGGAGCGTATCTAGGGTTTGCTTTTGCATCATAATAACCCATTATGTTGTGCCATTCTATCATTTCACCCTATCACCCTATTCTTTTTCTTTTGGCATTTTTCTTGGCCCCGTTATCATTTTTCTCCATCAGACCCCTACCACCTCTAAAGGGTGGTGATGCCTGTTTTGCCTGTTGTTCACTCTCCCCTTTATCTTTTATGCCCCGTATCAGATTTTCATATCTTTTGGGCATAGCTTATATTAGCTTGGGGGAGAGTATCACCCATAGTCATTTTTGTTATTTTTGATGCATTTTCCCTCCCATTTTATCTTTGCCCTCTCATGAGTAATCTTATTGCATTGAGGGCAATGCAAGCTTTAGCTTGGGGGAGTTGCATTTCATGCATGTTTCCTTTATTTTCTTCCATTTTTCACCGTTTTCAAGCATCAAAAAATTTTTCTTTTAATTTTTATGCATCATTCCCATCATGCATTTTTCTTTCTCCATTTCATTCTTGCCTCTTTCTAGAGATAGACCCTCAATGATATTTTGCCACTCATGCTTCACTTTTCGTATTTGAGCACCTTTTTCCGTCACGCTATTTCTTTGATTATTCAATGCTCATATATGTGTTTTGCCATCTTTTGGGTTTATTTGCTATATTTCGAGATTGTTGGTTGTGATTGTGTTTGAGGCATACTTCTAGTTATATATCATATTTTAATATGCCACTCTATTTGAAGTTCCTAGATTTTCACGCTTCATTTCCAAAAAAAAAACGGTTATTTTACCATCCTACCCCGTGCTTCTAACTCTTGCATGAAATACTATATGTGTACTCTTATCGCATGTGTTAGCTACCTTTCAACGGGATTAGGATATCCACACCTTTGTTCCGTGCTTTAATTCATGGAGGATTTTCTTTCCATGCTTGGATTTCTCAAAAATTCTCTTTTGTTTTACTTTGTACATTCCTCCTCGTCGTGCATCGTTCTGCCATTTGCGTGAGTGCACACTTTTCATTTTTCCACAAAAAACATTACCCAAATAAACACTTTTGTACATATTTTTGTGTAATGGTCCTTCGGGGTTCTTCGTAACCCGATGCCCTAAAGCCATCTGGCTTGGAATGCATAGGCCGCCCTTGCATTCCATTGCGATTCCGCAAGTTTGCAAGACAAAAATATTAAAAACAAACCAAAAACCAAAAATATGTATTCATGCCACATTCTCACCTTTTCCTTCGCTTTCCACATCTCCTATATTTGAGAGCACCAATGTATATAGGGATGGCGAGAGTTTGTACAAAGTGATCTTTCCACATCTTCTCCATCTCCTTTTGAAAATACAAGCAAGGCAAGAAAGTGTTTCAAAAATCAAAAACGACAAGTGTGTGTGGTGATTCCTTACATCCTAGAGATTGATAGTTATTCCCATGATTCATATCTATTCTTTATTACTTCTTCATGCATGTATGGGTATCTCGTATTCACCTTTGGAAGATTTGATATGAATTTTGAGCTTCCTCATATTTGGGCATATTATCTACTATAACATGCTATGATAGCTATGCCTTTGCCAATGTCACGCTTCTATATCTTTTGTGCTCTATTGATATGAACCCATGATGCTATATTATGAGATTGAATTCTTGATTTAGATTGCGATATGCTTTTCCCTTGTGCTTAATTGTGTTGGTGATTACATTTGTGGTTTGGAGAGGGTGATCAAGGATTCTTCGCTTTCCTTTCTTGCTCTCGCACCCGATCTTCATTCCAACTCGTCTTCGTCGGGATGAGGAAGAGTTTAGCTTGGGGGCTTGACGCGTGTTCATATTTCACCTTTTGCATATGCTCTTTATCGTGTTTTCATATGCATTTCATCTTATTCCATGTTGTATATATCACATTTTGGTTCATATTGACTATTGGGTGTATTGTTTGTATTTCAGGTAAATGTCGGCATTTCGGTGTCTTCTGGAGTCAACTTTGCATGTCGGGACCAAAGCGCGCTTACACGGCAAAGGTCCGATGGCCAAAGATGAGGATTTGAAGTTTTGGAGCTTCAACCAATCGGGTGGACAGGTCCACCCGATCGGTTCGTGCACACGTATCAGACCCGAAGAGAAGCAAGGATGAGGCAAACCCTAACCGATCGGTTCAGTGATCGGTTGGGTGTGACAGTCTTCTCTGTTTTTGAAGCTGAACTCCACCCGATCGGTTGACTTGTCAACCGATCAGGTCACCTGTAGCAATTCTTCTCAGGCTCGAGACTCCAACGTCTCACCCGATCAGTTCAACAATCAGGTGAAGATTTTCAAAAGCTCTCACCCGATCTGTTGAACTTCCAACCGATTGGGTGGCACTTTTTCAGCAGTTCTACTGGGTATTTGGACCCGAACCGTTAGGGTTTTGTGGGGAGCCTATAAATATAAGAGGTTGCACGACTTGTAAGAGGGTTCCCCTCTATTTTTAGCAGCTTTCTGCCCCTTTCATGGGAGCCTTAGATTAGGTTAGATTAGGGTTTCTATTTGAATAAATCTTGTAATGGATTGATGGATTCTAATGCAAGATAAGTATTTCTTTTCTTATTTCCAATGTTTGGTGTTATTTTTATTGTGCTTGATGGTGAATGTTTGTTTGTCTCTTTTATTGCTTGCTATTATGTTCTTCACCATTGAGTAGTGTCTGATGAACCTTAATATGGGTTAGAGTAGGATTGATGCTTGGGATATTTCATTTGACTTGATTGCATGGTAAGTGTTCAATGGAATGTGTCAATGGAGATGTCTAGCAATATGAGACC